>OX578135.1:176388190-176615690 GCA_951213105.1 Amaurobius ferox | reverse complement strand
ACTTTAGACGATATTTCATGTGAATGATCCCAGGAAAGAAAAGGCGAACTTTTCAAGACCATATTAGAGACTTTTACAAATGAATAATAGAAACGGAAGAAATTCTTTCTGATCGGAAGGTCGGGTGACTTTTAGCCATGAGTATAAATTGCAAACTAATGTGAAATAAATGTTAGACGAAGAGGCCCTGCGATTTTCCGCAGGTACACACTGATTATGAGTTCTGCAATCTATTAGGCTAATCAGGAAAGGGTTTCTAACAGGGCACTGAAAAATTGGAAAAAACAGGAGCCAGAAAAATGAAACACCTTGATTTGACTCTTTTTAACACTTTACAGCAAAGTTGAAAAGTGTTTTTATGACTTTGTTCATTCTGTCTGTCTGTCTGTCTGTCTGTTAGCACGATAACTGCCGTAAAAATGACTTTATCAAAATGAAATTTTAGTATTTTGTTCAGACGGTCAGTGGGATCTATGGGAATATAAATATATAATATCACCCAATTAGTTTTGCATTGATAGTTTTGGATTGATAAAATGAAATAGATTGAACCCTATGGGACCTAGTTTTTCAAACATTTTTTAAGCGAATTTAAAATACACAAATTGCTTCGAAAATTTTAGGAAATATTCAAATTATCCCATAAAATATATAAAAAAATATTCAGCAAAATATATTCAGTAGTTTTAGAAATAAAAATTAAAATAATAATAACACCTCTTATATGAAGCGATCACGTGACCATGATATGAAAATATCACGTGACCCACTTCAAAATGATATATGGCATCCATCTTGACTCAAAATCGCGATTATAAAGTTCTTTTTAATTCATATTGAGTGTTGTATCCGTCCTAAAATCACTTTATTTTTGCATAAATTCTGTGCATCTACATACTGAAACAACGCAATTACAATATATTTGAGTTTAAATGATTATCCAAATTTGATTATTTCTACAACGAAGCCTACTTTGTACTTATGGAAATTGTAAACAGCGAAATATGTAGAATGAGTTGTATAAGAATTGCTGCATTTCTTTAACGCAAAATTATTTAGATCATGGAGTCTGCAATATAGCTGATATGAATGTGTGGCATCGAAATCTGCGATGCATATTTTTGTTTTAAAATGCTCTTTTCATGTCATGTAAATGTAGAATCTCTCAGACGATTTTCTGGGGAAATAGAGCAAATTGTGGAGTGTGTGCGACCTTGAAAAGGCGCGCCTGCCAGTCAGCTGAGAGAGAGAAAGAAAGACCGTTGAGTGTTTAATTTTGTTTTGTTGATTATTTTCCAATGTTCTGGATGTACGTGTGATATGGATATGTGGTTGTGACGTCAGCGCAGTAAATGTAAAGTGACGCGCTTGGCTTTTTGTCTTCAGATTTGGAACAGGTTTTGGTAGGGGCAGTCAATTAAAATTTCTCTCGTCAAAATTTAAAAATGGCTAAAGTGTTGGTAATTGAATTAAATTTAAAGATGTTTTCCAAATCTCACCTTCTAATGATGACTGCCCTACCAAGAGTAAAGAGAAGTTTTGTAAGTATAAATACTTTGTTTCCAATTAGAGCTGGCAAATTTGTATAGATTCCAGTTTTGACTGGTTAAAAGTAATTCAAGCTTCTAAGGTGCCAGCATGATATAATGTATTGCCAGTAAACAATTTAAGAGTATATATTTAATTACTCATGTCATCATTTGTATATCGATACAGAAAGATAGGAACGCAGATGTTCCGAGTAAAAATGTGAATTTTGATGTCATGCTTGTATTTGAATTACCTAACTACCATTTAATTAAAGACTGTGTTTTAATTTTCAAATGTCGTTAATCTCATCATTTAATGTGTTGTTTTCTTGCCAGTTATTTATTCCAGCCATTGAGTTGTAGTTTCGCTTCTCACCAGGGAGACGGATCTGAACTCTGGAGTTTAGTACTTACCACTAGTTGATAATTGTGTTTATTTCAGTTTCTACATTTGTATGTGAAAGCAGAAGAGTCTTTTAAACACTTAAAAAACGCGTTTACATGTTTGGTGCCGTGTGCACTTTTGTCTCCCTGAGTGCTGGAATAGTTTCGATTTCAAAAAAAATATTTGTGTTATTTTCGGTTTCAAAAAAATGATTTTGAAATGGCAAGAGTTTTATTGAAATAAAAATATATTTGATATTTTTGTGAAAAGAAAGTGTATAATGTGCTTGATGCAGTTATGAATGTGGTTTTTGATACCACCGAAGTAAGTCAGTATATATTTGCAAATGAAATAAATGTATGAAATTGCTGCATATTTTGACATATAAACATTTCCACAACAAGAACACTTTTACACGACACATTTTCGACTTGATTAAAATAAACATTTGTTAAAAATTGAGAACAAAATTAAAAATGTCAGGCAGACAAAGTAGAAGGAAAAGATATGTGAGAAGTAACTCACAAGTTCAAAGAAACGCTAATAATGTCAGACAAGCTTCACCTTCACCGGTACGCTCACCTCCTCAGCGTCGGTCACTTTCTGTGAGCACCACTGGGACTGCTAAATCAAATATCGGGAAGACTCAATTTTGGAACTCTGTTCCAGAGTTCTCCGGAGCGGAGGATAGTTCACTTCAATCATTTTTGGATAGATTGGAATTAATTTCAGAGAATGCGGGATGGACGTCTCAAGAGAAAATTTTTTGTTTGAAAATGAAACTGTCTGGTCCAGCGAGTCGGCTAGTAAACGGCATTCCGAATTTAAAGAATTCGAAGAATTATGATGAATTAGTTTCGGCTCTTAGGGATAATTTTAAAAATACACAAGATATGGCAAAGCGAATTGCTGAGTTAGTCAACATAAGACAGAAATCGGGAGAAACAGTACGCCAGTTCGCTGTGCGAATTGAATCGGCTTCGTACGTGGCAGTACCTGAAGAGTTAGAAAAGAACAATAATTACTCCATAAGAAAAGCGCTTTTGAAAAATGCATTCATAAGGGGATTAAATCCTGATTTTAGAAGATTAGTCCTAGCGCAGAATCCGAAAACATTTGAATCAGCTAAAGAGTTAGCGGTGCTTGAAGAGCAGTGTAAAAACGAAAATGAAGAACATTTAGAAGTAAATTCGGTTGAAAAGAAAAATTTAGAAGATGAGAAAATAGCAAAATTAGAAAAACTACTTGAAATTCAGAGTAAACAGATCGAAGAATTTAAGAGCGAACTAGAAAAAAGGGACAGACAGGAAGAAAATTGGGAAGATGAAGAAGAAATATGGGAAGAAAATGACGTAACACAGAAATCCCCTAGAACACCTAAATTCAGAAATTTTCGATCAAATATGAAGACGTACATATCCCCGGGAAGCAGAAATAGAGGAAAATTTGAAAGAAGAATTCCGGTTACCCCGAAGAGAGAAGAAAGCAGAAATAACTACTTGAGAGAAGTAAATCAACAGAGAGGATTTCGTAGTTACAGGAAACCTGGTGAAAGAAATAATTTTATTCCGGCTACACCAAGAGCTAGAGGAAATAACAATAATAGAAGAAATACTTTTGACACTTACAAAAGTCCAAATTTTAGAAGAAATCATAATAATAATACTAATTTCGGCTACAAAAACAACTTTAATGGAAAAAATTTTAGAAAAGACAGATCAGCCAATCAAGTACATTTTGGAAATTTGAACCAAAATTCAAGAGAGAACTTTGGAAATTTTGGTAACACTTATGAAATTAGTACAATTGTACAGAATGCATCTCAAAATGCAACAAACTTGCCTGTCATTTCTGCTAAGCTTGCAGGACATTCCATAAACATGCTAATTGACACAGGGTCCAGCATAAATATCACATATGAAGAAATTTTAAATTTATTTGACAAAAAACAGTATACAGTGCATAGAAAACCAGCTGTACTGCGTGGATTTAACGGAGGAGATACAATTGTGAATTATAAAATTTCAATTAAATTATCCTTACAGGATGAAAATTTTATTCTTGAGTTCTGGGTATTGAATTCTCCTGCACCATCAAATTACAAAGCTATCATTGGAAACTCATTTTTAACAGAAAATAAAGCTGTAATCGATTTTGAAAACAATAACATGATCATGTGTGGACAGAATATTCCATTTAAAAGCAGAGAAAATTTTTCCAGTCAGGAATTTTCTCAAGCGAATGTGTGTAGCTTACAAGAAGATAATTGTTTGGAAAGACGAAGTTTATTTAGAAATTTTGATCAGAATTTTGGAAATAGAAATGAAAAAGTACATGACAGACAGACATTCACAAATGTAAACAATGCAAATGGGAAGGAAATTCCTTACTTTTTGACCAGCCCGAATAACTCAGTTTTGGGACCACCTTTGTACAAAAACACTTATAATGAAAAGGAAGAAAGAATCAATAATATTAATGAAATTAAAGAAAATAAATTTATTGTAGCAACTATATTTCAGAAAAGTAAGCTTAATCCACTTACTGAATCTTTTGTAAAAATAAGAGTAAATCATAAATTTCAAGAAAATGACACTATTTTGATTGAACCGCTTGAGGGAGAAAAAGAATTTTTTGTGGCAAGAGCAGTGTACAAGACACCTCAGAAAGATTATTTATATGTGAAAATTGCAAATCCTTCTGAAAATGTAATTAATTTGAACAAGAAAATGAAAATTGCAAAATTACAAAGTATTAAAGAAGTACAAGCATTGCCAGTAAATACAGTAACTGACCACACACCCATTGAAAATAATGAAAAATTTGAAGCATGGGGTGGTGACTTTGACTTAAGTCACTTATATGGAGAGAAGAAGAGGAAGTTATTGGAACTTCTTAGAAAGCATCGTAGAGTTTTTGCAAAGTCGGTTTCAGAAATTGAGGGTTGTGATACAATTTTCCATACAATAAATTTAAGAACTAACATACCAATTAAAAAGAAAAATTACAGAGTGCCTCATCACCTTCAAGAAGAATTAAATAAACAGGTTACTGAACTTCTGGGTGCGGGTATTATTAGGCCCAGTACTTCGCCTTACAACACACCTGTTCTTTTCGTCAAGAAAGCAGATGGGTCATATCGTTTGGTCTGCGATTGTAGGCAGTTAAATGAAGTCATGATTGACGAACCATATCCGATACCTAACATTAGTGAACTCATCGATAATTTGGCTGGAGCAACATATTTTTCCACTCTGGACCTTACTTCTGGGTTTTACCAACTTTGTTTGGACCCGAATGACTGTGAAAAGACAGCTTTTTCAACCAACAAAGGCCATTTTGAATGGTGTCGCACTCCTTTTGGGCTCAAAAATGCCCCTGCATCTTTCCAAAGATTGATGTCATTGGTTTTGGCAGGTGTTTCGAATGTTTATATAGATGATATTGTTGTGGCTTCAAAATCCTTTGAAGAACATATACAAAAATTGGAAGAAGTATTTTTAAAATTGCAAGAACATCACTTAAAACTAAAGCCTTCAAAATGTTACCTTTTTCAAAGAACAATTAAATACCTGGGATTTTTGGTCTCAGATGGGAAAGTGCAACCTGATCCACACAATCTAGAAACAATTCAGAAATTTAAGATGCCAAAATCCATAAAGAATGTGAGGCAATTCCTGGGTCTCACAGGATTTTATAGAAAATTTGTGAAGAATTTTGCAGATGTTGCTTTGCCCCTCACACAACTTTTAAAAACAAAACAAGGTGAAAAATTTAAGTGGAATGAAGCAGCTCAAGAATCTTTCGACATTTTGAGGAAAGAACTTTTAAAAGAACCAATTTTGATTTTACCTGATTTTAAAAAGAAATTCATATTGCACACAGATGCATCTAAATATGCACTTGGAGCATATATTTCACAGCAAGATGAAAATGGTTTTTCACACCCTATTTCATATGCCAGCAGGAAGCTAAATGATGCTGAAACCAGATACAGTGTTGTTGAGCGTGAAGCTTTAGCTGTAGTCTGGGCAACAAATTTTTTCAAACACTATTTAATTGGAGCTCACTTCACAATTTATTGTGATCAGCACTCCTTGTCATTTATTTTCAAATTCAAGGATCCAACCTCCAGACTTTCACGTTGGATAGCTTCTCTTTCCCAGTTTGACTATGAGATCATTCATAAGCCAGGAAAGGCGAATGTTGTGGCTGACTACTGTGGGAGCTGGGTCAGTACAAACAGCACCTACCGACTCCACCACCCACAACTTCGTGATCGTAATTTCAAAAAGCCAAAGAGACATATATTAGACATATCTAGTCTCAAAAATTTAACAGCAAAAACACCAGGTTCAAGATCTAAAAGAGTTCCCAGTTTAGGAGAATTAATCCTAAATGAAGTACAGTGAGTAAAGTAAACATAACACAATAAAAACATGGCTCAATTGTCACTCAAATCAATAATCAATATTTATTTTAAGAATTTCAACAGCATATATATATCTATTTATCCTTCAAATTATCTAATTATAGTCAGAGCTTTATTTATGTATTAACAATCAGAATATCTGCTCTGTTCAAAATTTATATATCACATTAATTTCAATTCAATATTCATATGGTTTTCAATACTAAATTTAATTAACCAAAAATACATTTAACATGAGCCATCTAATTTAGAGGTTGGTCCTCGTTATGCCAGTGCTGCCTCGGAATCATTGATTCCGGTAAAAGGAAAATTTACCTGATCTCTTAATTTTATTTAATTTGGAGCAACAGATTCGCATCAGGTAGTCACGGTTTTTGAGGCGGGATTTCAAAAATGTTCACAGGGAGATTTTCCGAGGGAGAATCCAAAATATTTAAGTTCCGTCATCCGACCATTATGCCTCGACTCGAACAACCGTTACTCAACTCCTTCTAATCCGGAGTCGGTGTCGGATACGATTCCTGGAATGGGAAAAAACAAATTTTAGAAAAGATGTACAGAATAATTAATGTGAGTATCCAGGATCTTCTTCAATCATCTCCAGAAATGCAGGGGCGGTTTCCTTAGAACCAAAATGCCCATCTCCGCCAGTTAGCCATTTCGGCTAAATCCTTTGTCTAAATTAGACAAAACCTTCGATGCGACCTTTCAGTCGAAGTGTTCCAGCACGAAGAGAGAGAGCATGGGTCCTCTGAGCCCACGCAAAGTTCTCCTTCGCAAAAAATGCGCCTCTTCCTGATTGGACGGCGCGCTCCTCCTCGGCAACAGCGAGCAAACGTCACGCATCCCGGCCAGACACTAAGTCCAGACAATCCAACGATTTCACGACGAAATGCGCTTTTTAATGTAATTTCAATGGAAACAAGTGTTAGTAAAAACACTGTACAGGCACGAACGGAGAGAAGGATGTTTCTCTCGCAGAAAAATAAGAAAGGCTCTTGGCGCAGAATTGCGACATGACAGCTCTCCCCTTCTGGGAGGCAAAAATTTTCAGAACACAGTGAGGAAAATTTTTCTATCACACACAAACACAAAAACACAAAAATTTACAAAGAGTTTTAGGAACCTGTAAGTGTAAAATAATTTTAAACAAAATTTTGGGCGAGAAAACGTGGGCCCCAACGTTTCTCAAGACAACGGCACTGCAGATCTGAATGACCGGCCAAGCCATTCATCACAGGAAAAGACCAAAAGAAAACCGAAAGGATGACAAGGCGTCACCACATCTTAAAGGAACCTTTACAAAAATTTACATAAAATTACACTAAATCAGAAGAAAATTTGTCAAGGCAATTTGCCTGACAACACACTATCTCAATCAACCACATTGAGATCAATCAGGTGATATGAAAATAAAATATGATATAATATGAATTTACAAACTTAACAATATAAACAATTCAAAATTCAAACAATTTCAATCAATTGTCACTTTCAACACACACAAGTGACACAAAAATTATTCTTAATTTTCATCAAAAGGTTAAATATTTTGAAAATTAATTTCTAAATTAAATTTGTCATATTCAGGAAATGAGATTCTTCACTCATTCAAAAAATTGTCTCACTTTTTGAGAACAAAGTCACTTTCAATATTTCCATTTTTCAATTTCAATATTTAATTTCAAAACTTTCATTAAAATCTTAACTTTCACTTTAAATTACTTTCAAATTCAACATATTAACTTTAAATTACATTTACTTTCCAATTTTTCATCATTTCAACTTTTCGACAATTATTCAACATATTCAATATAAACTTTAATTCAACTTATTTTTGTCATCAAGACAATTCAGAATTTTCTCATTCTGACTCAACTTTCATAAATTACTTTAAATTATTCATTTATTTACATTATTTAATTTATCTTAAAATTTCAATTTACTTTACTTTTAACAACTTACACTCTGTAATAACTCAACAAGTGACTATTTCATGTCACAAACAAAAATTTACATTTATATACATTTGTCTACTGAGAGAGAGAGAGAGAGAAGGAGAAATTTTTTTCCTGAAATTCACGTCAGTTATGTAAAAGAGCAGGAACACATCAAAAGAGCAAACTCGGCGGGGACTAACGAGTTGCCAACACTAAAAAAAAGGGGGTGTAGAAAAAAGAAAAAAAAATACTCGCGTGCAGGAAGCGATTGCAGCAGAAACAGGACGCCAGGACATGCCTCAGAAGCACGGATATCATCAAAATTTTTGGGCAGCTTGCGCTGATCCCAACATCATCATCATCTTCTTCATCATCATCATCATCTTCTTCATCATCATCATCATCATCTTCTTCATCATCATCATCCTCATAGCTTCACCAGTTTCCCACCTGGCCAATCACAACCCTCCTAGGTAGGCTCGGAGCAAGTTGTCGTCCAGGACTCCAGTCCTGCCACAAAAGTTCGGACAATTAATTTGCTAAGCTGCTTCTTCATCTGTGCTCCGATGTAAATATGTCCATGTTTGCGTCCACCAGCCAGCTTTCAGAAAAAGGGGTTGCAGCATAAAATATGATGTCTAACTGAAATTTGTGTAGATGTTTGAAAACTGCTGGTCAAAAAAAAAACAATAATGTGAAATGGAATTTCAAGAGAACAGAATTTCAACAACACATCAGCCAAAAATTTCACCTCTCTCAGCAACAAAGTTTCAAAACATTTTTCAAAAGAGATCATTTACTTTTGATCTTCGAAAAAATTTCATTAAATTTTCAAAAATTTTCAAATTCAAACTTTTCATTTTCAATTTCAAATTACTTAATTTATTTCAATTACTTAAATTCTTTATATTTACTTTATATTAATTTCACCTTTAATTTCAATTTTATTTTAATAATCATTTACTTTCCATTATTTATTTATATATTTTTTTTTTCCTCAATATTCAAAATTTTCCTCCCTTTTACTTAGGGAACAATTCAATTACCAACACCATTTTAATTATTTTCATTAATGAACTTAAACAAGTGATCAAACATTTTTTTACATTAAAACACATCAATATAATCAAAGTCAATCAAGACAGGACTCTCGAAAAATTTTAAAGTCCAAGGAGAGTCAATTAACAAATTTACTTATTATTTAAATTATAATATAAATATTCATAAATTATAGTTCACAAAATCAATTACTTATTTACTTTTTTAACTTAATGCAAGATTTCCAATAAATTTTTAAAATCACAACAATTTTTTCATAAATTCTATTTTAAAAGACAATATTGAAATATAAAACTTAAACAAGTATAAACTTTAACTTAAAATGAAATCTTTTCTTGCAAAATTTAATTTCTGTAAAATTGTGAACTCAACCCAAAATTTAATATTGTGAAAATCTTTTATTCCTAAGATTATAGGGTGTACGTGTATTTCTGTTTGTCATGTAATACTGATTTTGGTGTGGTATATAACTATTTCTAAAGTTATTGTTGTAAATGATTCTTCCATTTCCTCTATTATCAAAGTTATTTGAATTATTTCTCTGAACATATTGTTGATTTTGATTTGCACGAAAATTTGATCTAGCCTGAACAGCATTTTCATTTACCCTTTTATTTGGCAAATTAAATCTTACTCGTTTCACAGTTTTTTTGTTTTGAGATTTATCTCCAGATCTTGTTAAACAAGATTTTAGTTTCACAGATTCTTTCTCAGCGGTGATCACAGGAGTAAGTTTATTTGTCTTAGAGTTCAATTTTTGACTTTCATGAGTTTGTTTTGAAAATTTTTGCAATTCCTCTCTTCTTGGAGGTAAAAGAGTCAGTCTGTTCACATGAACCAGTTGTTCATTTTTGGGATTCATTACATGTCTGATCAAAAAGTTAACAGCAGAAGTTTGTTTTATCACTTTAAAAGGACCTCTGTTAAAAGAGCTCAGTTTTCTTGACTGGCCTTGAGGTAAAAAGGGAGTGTAAAGATACACTAAATCACCAACTTTAATATTGGGCATCTTTGCTTTCTTATGCTGTTGTAAAATTTGTGAATTTTCAGCTTTTTCTAAGTTACTTTTTACTACATCATATGTTCTTTTAAGTCGGAATCTCATGTCTTCTCCATAATCATATGTTGATTCATATGTCGGAGGTTTAAATCCAGTGATCAAAGTATTTGGAACTGTTAAATCTCTACCATAGAGTAAATAAGCAGGCGATTCACCCGTAGAAGCATGTATGGCATTTCTATGTGCTAATAAAGCAAAATGTATCAGATTGTCCCAATTATCTTTATCGTTATATGCAATATTTTTCAAGGATCTGATCAAAGTACCATTTAATCTTTCAACACAACCGTCTACAGATGGCATGTAGGCAGTAGTAGTATTCTTTATTATTCCTAATTTCTTATAAAAGCATCTTGCTGTTCTAGAAACAAAATTCGTCCCTTGATCCGAGACGATGAATTTAGGTATACCATGCTGAGCCATGTAGTGCTCTAAGCAACTTAAAATGTCTTCAGTTTTAATTGAAGCTAAGGGATATGCTTCAGGCCATCTTGTAAAATAGTCAGTTATGACCAATATGAATTTATTTCCAGATCTTGATATAGGTAATGGTCCGACACAATCCATGGCGATACGCTCAAATGGGTATGTGGACTTCGCAAATCTTTGTATGGGTGCTTTGTTATTTCTAAAGCCACGATTTACCACACAAATTTCGCATGATGCAACATAATTTTGTGTTTGGGAATACATTCCCTGCCAAAAATATTTTCTACTTACAGAAGCTAAAGTTCTTCTAAATCCACAATGTGCATAAGTGGGACAGTCATGATGTAACCATAAAATTTCAGACACAAGTTCCTGCGGGACAACAACTCTTTCTTGTTCTTGATGTCTACGCTTAGGGTACCTGTGAGTACACCACAGGATATCATCTTTTCTAAAAAATACCAAAGTTTGTGGGTAAGGTTTTATGTTTTTATCTAAGAGATCTATAATTTTATTGCACCTTGGGTCAGATTTTTGAGCATTCTTAATTCTTATGAGCAAAGTAGGACAAGTAAATGTTTGTTCCAATTGACCAACTTGTATGTTATTTTCATTTTGCATTTCACTTTCATTATTATTAACAGCACAAATTTCATTTTCTTCATTTGTATTTGCTGGATTCAAATTGATTTCTGATTCTCTTCTATTGCTACTATTCGTATTGTTTACATTATTAGAACTTTGAGAACTTTGATTTACACTTGGAAAATTTTGATTAACATTTTGATTTATAACTTTATATTGTGACACAAATCTTTGTGGAATATTGTCAATAGTATTTGTACATTCATCTACATTTCTTGACATATAATCAGCAACAACATTTGCTTTTCCTGGTTTATGTACTATTTGATAATCAAATTGTGATAGAGATGCGATCCATCTTGCCAATCTAGATGTAGGATCTTTTAATTTAAATACGAAGGACAAAGATTTTTGGTCACAAAAAATTGTGAAAGGTTTTCCAATTAAATAATGTTTATAATAGTTTGTAGCCCAAACAACAGCTAATGCTTCTCTTTCGACAACACTGTATTTACATTCTGCTTCGCTAAGCTTTCTGCTTGCGTAAGATATTGGATGCAAAATTTTATTCTCATCTTCTTGAGACAAATAGCTACCTAAAGAGTGATTTGATGCGTCTGTATGTAAAATAAATGGTTTTCTAAAATCTGGAAGGGTCAAAATAGGTTTTGATAGAAGTTTTCCTTTTAAAATTTCAAAAGATTTTTGAGCTTCATTAGTCCAAATAAATTTCTTTTTACTTTCATTATTCTTAGTTTTCAATAATTCTGTTAATGGCAAAGTCAGTTCAGCATAGTCTTTTATGAATTTTCTATAGAATCCAGTGAGTCCAAGAAATTGTCTCACATTCTTAATTGATTTAGGAATTTTGAATTTCTCTACAACTTCTAAATTATGAGTATCAGGTTGTACTTTTCCATTTGATACCAAAAATCCAAGATACTTAATTGTTTTTCTGAAAAAATGGCATTTACTTGGTTTCAATTTAAGACCATGTTTACTTAATCTTACAAAAATCTCTTCTAGTTTTTTCAAATGTTCTTCGAATGTTCTTGAAGCGACGATAATATCATCTATGTAAATTCCAGATATGCCAGACAGCACCAGAGACATCAGTCTCTGAAAGGATGCAGGCGCATTCTTAAGACCAAATGGGGTTCTGGTCCATTCAAAGTGGCCATCAGGTGTTGAAAAAGAAGTCTTTGGATAATCATCAGGATGTAAACACAATTGGTAAAATCCACTGGTTAGTTCCAGGGTAGAAAAATACAAGGCTCCAGACAAGTTATCGATTAATTCCGATATATTTGGAATCGGATAGTTCTCAACAATAGTGATCTTATTGAGCTTTCGAAAATCCGCTACCAAACGGTAACTTCCATCAGGTTTCTTAACAAAAAGCACTGGAGTATTGTAAGGCGAAGTGCTTGGTTGAATGATTTTGGCATCAAGCAATTCATTCACCTGGCGCGAAAGTTCTTTCTGTAAATTATGTGGAATGCGGTATGGCTTTTGCCTAACAGGTATGTTAGATTCAAGATTAATTTCGTGCAAAATAGTGTCACATCCAGACAATTCTTTCATATTTTTAGCAAAAACATGTTTATATTTACTTAGTAATTTCAAAAGCAAATTTTTTTGTGCAATATTCATATGTTTCAAATCAAAATCTCCTCCCCATGCATCAAATGTTTCATTTTCTTCAATACAGTTTTCAATGTCAACTCTATTATTTATGTCAATATCAGATTCATGGATGTTTTCAAATGTTCCTAATTTCATGCCTTTGTTTATATAAACAATTTTCTCAGATGGATTTGCAACTTTTGCATACAAAAAGTCATTTTCAGGAATTTTGTGGATACTTCTGGCTACGAAAATTTTGTTTGCAGAAAATTCTTTATTATTGATAGGTTCAAGCAAAATTGTCGTGTCTTTTTCAATTTTGTAATTTCTTTTTAATTTAATAAAAGATTCTGAAAATGGGTGTAGAACACATTTGTTGAAAGCTTTGGCAATCCCTATTGCCTGGTTTTGTTGTGAACTTCCCTCCTCATGTTTATCACAATCTGTCTGAAATATTTCATTGTCACTGGTATTGTCTTTTGTCAAAAATCTGTCTGTATGTACATTGTCATTCATTTGTCTTTCATGTAAATCATTTTCACATTCATAATTTGACCTTTCATTTCCATTTGCATCAAAATCTCTAAAATCAACGTCTCTAAATTCATTATGAAAATTGTTTTGCTCAAATAAATATCCATTATTATATCTATAATCTACATCATTTGTAAAATTGTAATTTCTTCTGTCACATATAATTTATTGCATTACACTCAGATATTTCAGGTTGAACATCTTTGTGTCCAAAGGTAATGGTCACTTTACTTTTATGCAGAAAAGTACTTCCTAAAATCATGTTGTATTCGTTAGGTGCAGGTATGTTTAAAATGCAACATTCAATCACAATATTGTCTTTTCCAACGGACAAAAGAAAAGAAGCATTCTCATCAGCCCAAACCTCCTGATCTCCAACTCCCTTCACAATAATGGATGTATGTTTTAATTGCACTTTCCTAGGGTTAATTTTCTGTAAAGCATCTCTATAGATAATATTTATGGAACTTCCAGTATCGATTAATGCATTCAATTTGACATCTTCAACAAAAACTGAGATGACCGGAAAATTTTTCTGGCAAGGAGCTTTAATTTCCGTCATAAAACTAACTTCAGAATCTGTTCTATTACACTTTGGAGATTGAAAATTTTGTGTTCTAAAGTTTTGTCTTCTAAATTGCCTTCTATTACCAAATCTATTATTAAAATATCTGTTATTTCTTCTATATCCAAAATTATTGAAGTTTTGAAATTTATAATTATCAAAGGAATTTCTAAAATTTGAATTTCTATATGAACTGTTACGAAAAGGTCTTCCAAAAATATGAGAGTTCTTTCTTGGAGAATAATTTTGATATGGACTTTTAACGTACCACTCTTCTTCCTGTGAGGCAACTGGAATTCTTCTTTGACTGAAACGGTTTCTACTTTCAGATTTTCTGGATGGTGTAGAAGTTCTGAAAGATGTTGATGGTTTATGTTTCTTCTTTACTGGAATATCTTCCCAATCTTCTTCTTCCAATTCATTTTCCTTGTATCTGCTTGTAGAGGGCGTATCCAGGAAAGATTCTTCAAAACTGGAATTGCTCTTTTCCAGATCTTCTCTTATTTCATTCAGTCTTTTCTTTCTTTTTTCTGAATTTTCACTAAATTTTCTTCTTAATTTCTCAAATTCTTTCTTCTTTAAATTTAATTCATTCTTCAACTCTTCAATTTCCTGTTTAGTGTCTTTTTCAATTCTCACTGTATTTATGTCCTCTGTCATTTCTTCTAGCTCTTCATTCTGCACTTCTTCTTCCAGAATGGCAATTTCTTTTGCAGCTTCAAATGACTGTGGATTTGCAGATAAAACAGCTTTTCGAATACTGATTTTCAACCCTTTCTTGAATGAGTTGATCAAAATAGCAGTTCTCAAGGAATCTTCATTATCAGACACAACATCTTGCGGAAAGGCAACATAGGATTCGGCTTCTATGCGATTCGCATAATCACGTACGCTTTCATTTGTCATTTGTTTACAATTGACCAGGGAAGCGACATTCTTGGCAATATTTTCTTTTTTCATAAAATTGTCCTTGAGTGTATTCACTAATTCTGAAAAATTCGTGCTTTGGTTTAGTTTCGGGATGGATTTTATCAGTCTTTCAGCCCTACCAGATAACTTCAATTTTAATACGAAAATTTTATCTCTATTAGACCATTCGGCATGTTCAGCAACAAGAAGAAATTTCTCCAAAAATTCGTGAAAAGATTCATTTGCATTGCCAGCAAAACTTGGAATGGATCCAAGGAACTGAGATCCAATTCCAATTTTCATTTTGTTAGAGTCTCTGACAGCGGAAGCCGATCTGCCAGCATTTGGAGAAAGTCGTGGTGGAGACACCGAAGGGATACGGTGGTTGGACACACTTGGATGAGCAGAGGAGTCTTTACTCCTGCTTGTTCTCGTATTTCTAGATTTAGGCATTTTAGCACAAGGTTTTTCACCAAAAAAATTTCAAATTTATCACGAAGCACAGTTTATGTGGAAAATTGATTTCACTTTTGCTTAAATCACCTATTTATGTGTAAACAGAGCACTGAAAAACACAACGTGTAACTTTTTCACTTTTTGTTCATTATCATGAACTTCGAATCACTTTTGCATGTGCACAGAACTTTTGTATTCACTTTTCAAAATAAATGTATGCACTTCATGTATTTACCTTTTAATGTGTGTGTATTTGGAAATTTCAATTATATCATATATCACATAGAATTTTGTGTATTTATGTATGTCAAGTACCTCAAAATATATATGTAACACAATTTCAGCATGTAATATGCAAATTCAACATGCAAATAATACTCTGGTGCATCTGGGCTTATGTGCTTTTGCACTTATTTACTATATGACACATAAACAAAAATTTTCATGCCCATTAAACTCAAATATTTTGCACCACAAAAAGAATTTTTCAACTTACTTTGATATTTCAGCACCGCAATATACATAATCACAATAAAAAATTTGCACTCTTTCATAAATTTATACCTCACTCACTGTAATACTCTGGGAAAGGGATACGGCACCAATTTGTGGGAGCTGGGTCAGTACAAACAGCACCTACCGACTCCACCACCCACAACTTCGTGATCGTAATTTCAAAAAGCCAAAGAGACATATATTAGACATATCTAGTCTCAAAAATTTAACAGCAAAAACACCAGGTTCAAGATCTAAAAGAGTTCCCAGTTTAGGAGAATTAATCCTAAATGAAGTACAGTGAGTAAAGTAAACATAACACAATAAAAACATGGCTCAATTGTCACTCAAATCAATAATCAATATTTATTTTAAGAATTTCAACAGCATATATATATCTATTTATCCTTCAAATTATCTAATTATAGTCAGAGCTTTATTTATGTATTAACAATCAGAATATCTGCTCTGTTCAAAATTTATATATCACATTAATTTCAATTCAATATTCATATGGTTTTCAATACTAAATTTAATTAACCAAAAATACATTTAACATGAGCCATCTAATTTAGAGGTTGGTCCTCGTTATGCCAGTGCTGCCTCGGAATCATTGATTCCGGTAAAAGGAAAATTTACCTGATCTCTTAATTTTATTTAATTTGGAGCAACAGATTCGCATCAGGTAGTCACGGTTTTTGAGGCGGGATTTCAAAAATGTTCACAGGGAGATTTTCCGAGGGAGAATCCAAAATATTTAAGTTCCGTCATCCGACCATTATGCCTCGACTCGAACAACCGTTACTCAACTCCTTCTAATCCGGAGTCGGTGTCGGATACGATTCCTGGAATGGGAAAAAACAAATTTTAGAAAAGATGTACAGAATAATTAATGTGAGTATCCAGGATCTTCTTCAATCATCTCCAGAAATGCAGGGGCGGTTTCCTTAGAACCAAAATGCCCATCTCCGCCAGTTAGCCATTTCGGCTAAATCCTTTGTCTAAATTAGACAAAACCTTCGATGCGACCTTTCAGTCGAAGTGTTCCAGCACGAAGAGAGAGAGCATGGGTCCTCTGAGCCCACGCAAAGTTCTCCTTCGCAAAAAATGCGCCTCTTCCTGATTGGACGGCGCGCTCCTCCTCGGCAACAGCGAGCAAACGTCACGCATCCCGGCCAGACACTAAGTCCAGACAATCCAACGATTTCACGACGAAATGCGCTTTTTAATGTAATTTCAATGGAAACAAGTGTTAGTAAAAACACTGTACAGGCACGAACGGAGAGAAGGATGTTTCTCTCGCAGAAAAATAAGAAAGGCTCATGGCGCAGAATTGCGACATGACACTACTTATCAAGATGTGTCGGTGACAAAGAAAATCCATTATCAAAGAATTCTGCAAATACAAGAAATTCGGCTAATGCCCAAAAACCAAAGAAAGTCAATAATGCACAAAATCAGAATTCTTCAAAAAGTTCAGAAATTCAACAGGTGAATGCAATTAACACAAACCTAAATGATGATGAAAATATTCAGAGTGAAAATTTAGAGCAATTAACAGTGGAACCCACTTTGTTTACTCGAATAGTTAACGCTCAAAAATCTGATAGCAGATGCAACAAAATTAAGAATTTCTTAGAAAAAAATGTGGCTCCATATCCACAGAGATTAACCTTTTTTGAGAAAGAAAATGCATTATGGTGCACTCACAAGCACCCCAAAAGAAGACACGAATTTAATGAAAGATTGGTAGTACCTCAGTCATTGGTATCTGAAATTTTGTGGCTGCACCATGACTGTCCTGCATTTGCTCACTGTGGTTTTCGCAGAACTTTGTCTAGTATCAGCAGAAAGTATTATTGGCAAGACATGTACACTCAAACACAGAATTATGTCAGTTCTTGTGATGTTTGTGTCATGAACCATGGGTTCAGAAATTTTAAAGCACCAGTACAGAAATTTGATACATCTGATTTCCCCTTCCAAAGAGTGGCAATGGATTGTATAGGCCCTTTTCCAGTTTCAAATTCTGGGAAAAGGTATATTTTAGTCATTACAGACTACTTCACAAGATGGGCAGAAGCTTACCCATTGTCATCTATTACTTCAGAGAAAATTTTGGAATGTTTTGAGAAATTCATATCGTCTCACGGTATTCCCCACCACCTGATTACTGACAAAGGGTCGAATTTTCTTTCAAAAGCTGCTCAGAGCCTATACAAGAAGTTGGGAATCATCAAACATAGTACCACTAGCTATCATCCCCAATCTGATGGCCTCTGCGAGAGAGCAAATAAATCTTTGCTCAGAAGTTTGAAGAATCTTGCATATAAAGAGAAAGACGACTGGGATCGTTCAGTTCCTTTTGCCCTTCTGGCCCACAGAAATGCTGTTCATGCATCAACGGGAGAAACTCCTGCATACCTCATGTATGGCAGAGATTTAACAGTACCAAATACCCTTTTAACAGGATTTAAAAGCACAAAATATGATTCTGTGCATGATTATGGTCAAGATTTGGAATATAGATTGAAAAAAATATATGAAATTGTAAAAGTCAATTTGGATAAAGCACAACAGAGTCAAATGCAACAACAACATAAAGGTGCAAAACAACCTGTGATTAGGGTAAATGACCACGTGTATCTTTACACACCATATTTACCACGCGACCAGTCCAAGAAACTTTCTTCATATAATAGAGGTCCATTTAAGGTGATCAAGTAAATCTCTCCAGTTAACTTTATAATACAACATGTTCTAAATCCGAAGAACGAGCAGAGAGTCCATGTCAACAGACTTACATTACTACCACCTAGAAGAGTTGAGCTTCAAACTCTTCCAAAAGATAGTGCACTTGGTCGTGATAAACAAACTGTGCCTTCATCAACCTCGAGTGTTTTCCAGCGGCAAAATTCCAGTGCTCCAATTTCCAGTTCACAAAGCAGTGCAAACAAACAACCTGTTTCCAGTGCTCCAAATTCCAGTGCTCCAATTTCCAATTCTCAAAGCAGTGTAAACAAACAACTTTCTTCTTCCAGTCACACAAACTGTGAAAACCGTCATACCAGAGTGGTTTATAATAGAGCTTTAAACCAGCAGCATCCTAGAGTGAACAGTCGATATTCTCTCAGACAATTTAATTAATCCAGTTTTTCATCTGTGCACAACAATGTTCAAAATCTTCTTCTGTGATGAAAAATTCCAGTGTTTACAAAATTTGTTTAAGAAATAGTGATACAGTAATTGTTAATGCAGCTTGTTAAATTTTTGGAATCTTGAAATTTAAGCTTAATTGATTGTTGTGCATAATTTTTCTGAAAGTATTGAATCTGATTATTGAAATTTATTATTGTTTATTCTAAATATTTTTATTTACACACATCTCTGATCCATTGTAATGGAAGGTTATTTCATCTGTGAAACATGCTTCATCTGTGAAAAATACAAAATTCTTTTTATGTTTTGAATTTATATACTATTTTAATTTTGTGATGTGTGTGATATCGTCTGAAACTCTTCGCTCTACAAAACTTTTGATTATCTTTTGATAAACTTTTTGAATCTGGAAATTTGAAACTTTTCGTAAATTTTGAACTGTGAGTTTTGTGATTTGTTTTGGAGTTCTTCGAAAAACTTTTCTGATTGATGACTGTGTTTGATCAAGTTCATCTGTTTGAGGTAGTGATGGAACCTCTTATGCAATAATTTTCAATATTTACAATAATTTCAAGTAATTTGAATATCATGTGGTGATGAAAATTTTAATTTCAGATGTGCAGAATTTGAGTACCTGATATGACAAACTGTTGTGAAGTGCATGAGTTGACACTTCTGGCAACTTACCTGATTTTGACAAAATTTTTGAATATTTCTCTTTTTGAAAATTTATTTCATATGTTTTTCTGTTCCTGCTTTACATATATTTTTTATTTGATCTGTAATTCAATATTTACAATTTTACAAGTTCACTTCCCTACTGGTACAAAGAGTACAGTAGTTTCGTCAGTCACCATTGTCCCTTGAGTTCAATGTTGCAAATGTTTTTTCTTTTGAGTGAATTGCAGGTGTTTACACAAACAATCTACACCCTGTGTTTCGAGAGAGATGTGAATGAAGCAATTTAAAATCCCGGCTTTTTGCTGCACCTGGTCGAGGCTGGACAGATCTCGCCGTCGTTTCCAGAGCGGAGGCGAGAAGCGTATCTTCTGGAATCCCTGTGTGTTGGAGGAGTGATGTCGTGATGGAGGACTCATCGCTTCTGATACTTCGGTATTCATTTTTGTGCAATATATCGGCTACCGGGAGTGTTGTCTAGACGCAAAGCAAGCTTAACCGGGAAGTGGGGGTCACAACCCCCCCCCCGGCCATTCTTTGATATATTGCTTTCTTTCATTTTTATACTTTTCTAGTTTAATATTATTAGTTTAATATTATATATATTAAGTTTAATATTATATATATAAGGAAAGTAAAAAAACTACGTGTTCTCAAATGTGTCAATTAAATATTATGTTTTATATGTAATTTTTGACGAGAAAAAGAATAAGATTAACTCCCATTACACTAGAACATACCGTTCTCGAGATACTCGATTTTTTTTCTTGAATTTTTGTTACGCCGCCTTTGAAAAAAATTCAAGTTACCAAATAAAAACAAAAATTGAATTAAATTCATTCAGTAATATTTTGTGCAATTAAACTGAATTCAATGAATCATTAA
Source organism: Amaurobius ferox (assembly GCA_951213105.1). NCBI lineage: Eukaryota > Metazoa > Arthropoda > Arachnida > Araneae > Amaurobiidae > Amaurobius > Amaurobius ferox. The sequence goes on along the minus strand of OX578135.1, from coordinate 176,594,964 downwards.
AGAAATACAGAAAAAATGAATTTGAGTCTGCAGAGAATGTCATGTGTTGCTCCTATCAGATTTTTTTATTATCGTATTATTTTCAAATAAGAAAACAATTAGTCTATAACAGTAGTGTGTCTTCTACGTGAAGCTATAAAAAATTTATTAATTTTCAAATCCAAATCATATCATTTAGCAACATGTTATTTAATCATCAATCTGTTTAAAGTTTAAAACTATAGTCATCAAACATTTAGTCATGCAAGTTCAAAATACTGAACTCTTTTGGAAAACTTGCAGTTTAAGTGCATTATGCCTAAAGCACTCAAAGAACGGATACCCAGCTAATTTGTTCATGAATCAGATAATACCATTAGTATTTTAGAGTTATAAATTATTAAAACAAATCTTTAAAAGTTCTTAATATGCCTCGAGTTAATTTCGAACTTTTATAGCGTAGCCCAGTGTTCTGGTATACCTGTTTAGTATTTTGCGTAAATAACTCATATTTAACGAAATTTCGAAAATATTTTTCCACTTAGCATGAATTATCGTTTTTACTTGCCTGAATAATTAAGTTTCTGGTTTCCTCGTAATGGCTTATTCTGAACCACGGCGAAAAGCGTTGCAGCCCCAACCTTTCCAAGCAGCTGCTGAATATTTAATCATAAACGCAGTCCGAAAAACGTTATTTTTTCGTCTTAACAGGAGAACTAATTTCCTGGGTCTTGTTAAGATCGAACAGTTAGGTCTTGGAGAGAAGAAAAGTAGCAGTCGTCACAAACGCTAATCAGGAAATCAAGATATAAATTTGGAACTGTAAAAACTTTATGTGCTAGCAACTGTGTAACTGTGTACTGGACCCAACATGTTCGGGAAATATGGAAATAAATTGCGGCTCCTAGAAAAAAAAATAATTTTTAAAAAGTACAATCGGTTTTAAAAAGTCAAAATAATATTCTTAACCAATATTATGATTTATATAGATTTATGTTTTTACACAAATTTAGTTCTTTATTTAAAATTGTGTGTATATATCGTCTTTAAGGGGGCAATTTTATCCGACACAGTAGGTAAAATGGTCACCTAGTGAAATAAGAAAAGCAAAACACTTAAAAGTGTAAAAAAAAAGTCAACGCAATTTTAACATAATATAGTAAATAATATGCATAAATATTTTTCATCGTATGTGTATAGGTATTACAATCTTTCCATATTTAAATATTAAAAAGACAATTAAAAAACAGCAGAATACTTTGTGTAACGATTAATTGGATAAAATTTAAAATTTCGCATAAATAAAGTAGCAACAGACAGTCTGATTACTATTTCGTTAGTGGGATGAAGGATATTCAGCGTATCTCAGAAGAAGTCCATTGACATCCATATTGCTAGCTGCCCTACCCGCATGGACGCCATTGCGACTACTATCCACTAACACTAATCTATGAGCAATTACTGATTTTGAATTAATTTGCATAGCATTAAACCTGCTGCAGCAGGTGCAATGTTTCTGTCGGCGATTTCCATGGACGCCAATGCCTGCAAAGAGGAATCGAACTGTTTGGGATAGGGTATGCCAGATACCTGTCTTTTGGGGAGGTTCTCCGTTTGGGATGGACACCCGTAAGCAAATGTTAAATGTGTAACATATTGTTATATATTAAAACTTTTTTTAGTCGATTTTTGTTCATTTCGATGTCCACTGTCCCTTTAATAGAATTGGGACGTGGCTGCACATCTAACAACATATTAACTACGACTAATCTTGATTACCTCCAATATGCGTGATTTGTTCGTTCCTGATATCTATTCCCACTCTTTCGACAATGATCTACAACTTTGTAGTAGTTTTTATTTCGTCTATCTCGCCCAGTCGTCGAGTTTGTTAACTTAACTTTTTTTAATTCTCCTCTAGGGCGTTGTAATCATTTTTGTTTGATCGAACATGATCATTTCACTTATAGAAAGGCCTATCGTATACACTCATGGACATTTTTTTACAAAATTAATGAGGTGGTTAGAGGCATTCTTAGGAACCCCGTAACATTTTAATATGTTTAACCCTTTTTCGTTCTATTTCTAATACCAAACTTACACAAGTTACATTATTCACGTTAATGAATCACTTCAACTCAGTGAATAACTCGGGTTAAAAATATAATGAAACAGGCCCGTATCTATAATCGGTATGTTCAGAATACCGCTCTGTTTTCATAGCCATTCCTCTCTTTATAGTTTTGCATCAATGGCTTTATCATAAGTTATTTAAAGAAATATAGAAAATTATGCTTTCGAACTCGCATAAATATATTTTTTAACTGAATAATAATTACACGAATAATAAATAACATGTATAATGAAGTTCCGGGTTTTGCTTTAATTGCACGCCCCGTTCCGCGCTAAAGAGCGTTGTAGCCTCAAAATGTTCTCTGAGTAACTGAATATTTAATGTTTAACTGGAAGTGTAAAAAATTCATTTGTCTTGCACGTATTTTTCTCAATAAACCTCACATTTTAATTCTGTGAGAAAATAACAAAAAAAAATATGATGGAAACAGAATATTAATTTTCTCTACCAAGACTCTTTTCTATTTCCTTCTTATACACAGTAAAGTGAATGTCGTCGCTCAAAATAACATATAAAATGGATATATGATTGAAATGACATTCAATTTGCAGTTTTAATTTTTTACTTTCCTTATATACACAATGTATAAGGAAAGTATTATGACGGGGTCGAAAATTCGAATTCGAGTTTTCGGGAAAGCACGTTTCAAGTATCCCTGATCACAAATCGAACATTTTTGAGGTAATGTGTGTGTGTGTGTGTGCGCGCGCGAGTGCGTGTGCGTGCGTGCATGTCAGTGAGACTATGGAGACGATATCTCACGAACGAATGAAGCGATTCGAACGAAATTTGGTACAAAAATCACAATCCCTGAGTACTGGAAGCCTGTTGCTTTTAAAAACAATCGAATGTTCAAAACTTCCAAAAATTTTCGATTGGAATTTTGAAAAAATCATCAAGAAATCAAAACCTTTAATAAAATTACGCAAATAGACATTTCTTATCTAATTTTTCCTTAGAAAACGATTAACAAAAACTTTAAAACGCTAGCACGAACCGTTTTCGAGATATTGCATATTTTTCAAATAAATTTATCAAAAAATCCCATAAATTAAAAAAAATATATTAACTGTTGAGAAACATGTTCACTTTTCATATGTAATATCATGCGATACATATGGTGACATCATTCTCTTGGATCTAGCTTGTTCCACTCATGAGAAAAGATACTTTGAGTAATACTTTTTTATTTGAACGCCAATAGTCATTTATCTGCTATAAGAATAACTTATTTCTCCGTCCATAACGTTTGGCGAGATTTTGACGAAGAATTTGGCGGAATGTCGCCCATTTGGCGACTTTTTTAAGTGTTGTCAAATTAACGAAAATCTCGCCAAATGGATAAAAATGACGCTAAATCAATGAAAATGACGTCTCATTGACGAAAATTCTATATTTTGGAAAGAATATAAGTATCTACTATACAAATGACCCATTTTATTGCTGTAAGAGTTGTAAATTCATTGCATTATATAAGGAATGACATGTGCTGCCCACATCAGATTTTTTATTTTTCATTTGGTGGCTTAGCGCATTTGAAATAGTGTCAAGCTGCTAAAATTCCGAACTGAGATGTTTCGAAAACGCTGTTTTATTCTAGAGTAATAGAGATGATTTTATTTGTTTCTCCATTAGGAAACAAGAATTTAAACTGCGTAAACAGTGTTAAACTGTGTATTTAAATTGTATAAAACAAGCATTTAATGAATAAATAAAGGTATATTTATTTTTTGAAAATTTTATTTAATATTTTGTCATTTTTTTATGGTCATTTCGAAAGAAACATTTGTTCCAATTTTCCTATTCTAGCAATCATCTAATCAGCACAAAGCTAATGCATAAAAGTATTAATTGCTAAATTTCATGAAATGCGTTTAAGCAGTTTTTGATTTAGAGCAAATATAACACAACCATACACACGTACTGTTGGGTTGTGCTGGACATGGTGTATGAAATCTCAAATATCTGCAAAAACAATACAGTAATTGTCCAAGTCACAACCAGACATTAGCTACAAATTTCCACATAAATATTTTTATTTACATTTATGGAGTATTTATTTACAAATGCAATTTCCGTAGATCGTATACTTTTCTCCAATAAATTTTTACGAATATCATTTTAATCGTTACAATGCTTATGAGCAATTGACAGTAATCAAGTTCTAAATTTGTTGCAGCAAATTAATACTCTCCAAATGTTACTACATCAGAGACAAATTTTGGATAAACACATTACCCATCTCAGCTATTAAGGGATGGATTATAGTCATCTGTTGATTTTACTGATATATGCATGCTAAAAACGCACTTTTATCACGTCTATCGAAAAACTCCACTTACATAATGAAATATAATAGGTGTATAAACAGCACTAAGGGATATACTTTCACATGACTATTCTGATAATTTCTATAGAATGCCTTTCTGATGCTCGTAAAACTTTTCTTGGAGTCAGGGGTCTAACTGCCCCTCTCTCTGCTCATTCACTAACTATCTGGTGATGTTAGATCCTCTGGTTAGCTATGAGATTTGCTCTGAGACTAGATGTAGGTTGGATAGTCACTTCTAGCATGTTTGGTGGCGTAGATTGCTTGTAATTGTGTTTCTTCATTTTCCTTAAATCAGTCATGAAACTGTTCAATTGGGTTCGGAATCCAAATCCAGTCTATCTGCTTTTTCATTCAAATCATCTTTTGGTGGTTCTCTGCTATTTGAATTCTTTACAGCATCACATGTAAGCTAAATTTGTAGCTTAGCACGTATACACACAGGTATGGCTAAAATGATTGATTTGTGGAATGCTGTGTCAGTCTATCGCTGAATACTAATTTTCAACCCATTCTAATATTTTCCATTTTTTTACCATGTATAATAATGAAAGTAACAATTCGAGTTAAATAAAGAAATCGAAGTTAGCTTTGTTTATCAATAAAATACTGATTTTGTTTGTGAATAAATTACTCAAAAAATTTATTTTTGCAATTGGAAAATTTGTTTTAGTTTTAGCAGTGTGCAGTAGATGGCGCCATTAATCCAATCGACTGAATTTTAACTTTTGAGTTCACAACTTTAACTAATTCGAATTTAAAAAACTCGACAAGGAGTTTCCGCTCAAGAGTCATGGTACTCCTATTTCAAATTCATGGCTGTAGGTCGCTTATATGTTCCGCCACAGACGACAAAGAAACAAACTAACAGCCACCTTATTTTACTGTTAGCGACAATCCAAACAATACACGTATTTTTCCTGGGAATCGAATTCCCACGTGTCAAAATATTTCCCTTCCTCAGATCCTCTTTCGGAATTCCTCTAATCTTTCCAATTTCTTGGGCATTACCTTTTGATCCCCTTTGAACGTACCTGCGCTCTTTTCTCACTCTCTATCGGTTCCGATTTGGGTCCAATTCCTATTGTTATTCCGTACAAGGAGACGGGGGGTCACTAAGCTCTGGAGTGGCATGGTATTCCTTATAATTTTAAGAGTTCGGGTAGAGGGAGATATTTATCCAGATGTCACGTGGTCCATACTTTTTAAAGTGGATTCGTGATCTTTAAAGAACGTTTGTTTCTTTCTTATTTTTGGAAGGGGGGGGGGTGTTATATAACAAATATTTCATTATTGCTATACATTGTATTAAGAAGATGCGTGGCATTCTATTATTTTGAGATGCAGTGATCTACGTTGAAAGAATATATTTTAAATAGATTAGAAATATTAATACTTCTCTGTTTCTTTCTTTATCTAATATATGAAAGGGAAATTTTCAATATTTGTTTCTAACTCCAATATCTCTCGAACCAAATACTTTTATTACTGACTTGTTAAACTTATTAATGGCAACTTTTATGGCCAAAAAATTTTTTGTACCGCTTTAAAATATTAAGTGAAAATTTTAAAATAAGATCTGAGCAAAATGTATCCTCAAATACGCAATTTAATACGGTTTAACGTTTTTCAAACAGTAAGATTGGATCTAGAGAATAGTTAAATATAAGATTTGTTCTCCTACATCTCTCCGCGGGGTATCAAAAATGGCTCTTTTGTTGGTCTAATAATGATCGCTAATCACCCAAACGATTTACAAACTTTTTCGACTAGTTTATTAAGTCTAATCGGTATTACATTTATTGCTAAAATACTTCAAAATCTGCACCGCGCTGTTTTAATTTAATATTATTCTGTGTAACGCAGTGCATTTATGTTAGTAAATTGCAAATTATCATTTTTAACACTTTCTAACATAGTTCATAACACAAAAGAGCTTATGACTTTATTCATTTTGTCTGTCGGTCTGTCCGTTCGCACGATAACTGCCGTAAAAATGACTTTATCAAAATGAAATTTTAGTCGTTGAGACGAAATTTAGCATGTCATTGGGACATGTGGAAATGTAAATCAATAATATCACCCAATTAGTTTTGGATTGAACCCGGGTTGAAAAAGTGAAATACATTAGAACCCTATGGGACCCAATTCTTTAAACATTTTTGAAGTGGAGTTGTAATTCCCAAATTGCTTCAAAATTTAAAAAAAATATTTAAATTATCCCATAAAATATATAAAAATTTTCAGCAAAATATATTTAGTGGTTTTTAAAATAAAAACTAATATATTACTTACACCCATATTACATGAAGAGATTACGTGACCCACTTTAAAATAAAATATAGCGTTCATCTTTCTTCCTAGTATGAAATTCATGATGTTTAAAGTTCTTTTAAATTTATATTTAGTGTTACATCCGTCCTAAAGCCGCTTTATTTTTGCGTATTTTCTGCTCATCTTTTCTGTACATCTATATTCTGTGCCAACGCAATTAAAAGATTTTTGAGTTTATATGATAATCACACGTTGTTTATTTCTACAAAAAAGCTTAATTTTAATAGATGCAGAATGTAAACAACCGAGTACAAGAATTGCTGAATCATTTTCATGCAAAATTATTTAGCGCTAGAGTCTGGAATAAAAGTGCATGAATGAAATACTCCCTGCTTTTACATAGAGAGCCAGACTATTTATATTGCGATGACATCATTTGAATCGAGTTCATTTTTTTCGAAGAAATTTTAAGTTTTCAAATTTGTATAATAAATTATTGTAGTACTGTGATAATTTATAATATATCAGCGCTGAATGTATCACATTTTAGAGATGTTTAAATAAAATTGCATTTCAGTTGGAAAGTGTTTCATAATCAATGCTTTATGCATGATTGATCTTTTTACTGTCTCAAGCGATTATTCAGAGGATAATTTTTCCCCAACATTTTCTGATTAAATATCCTGGTGGAAAAATACATTTAAGAAATCCTCAACTCATTTTTAACAATTTTAAACTCTAATGTGTCGGGGAGGAGTGGATACTGTCATAATGTATCTTCTGGATGTATTCACAGAATATAAAGAGAGGCCCTAATTCTCCAGACAACTAACGCTTTATTAAAAGCAAGCAAGCGTAACTAGGAACAAAAGATGGGGGGATAAATCTCTAGCTATCCTCCAAGCTAGTAAAATAACTGTCAAGTGAAGTAAATAGCCATTAAATTCTGAACTCTCACACAACAGATCATATTGCCACAAAAATGACGTATTCACAATTCACTTTGATTCTTATCTGCTGACGAGCTAACTTATGTGGAAATTTCTGGTAAAAAATCTTGTAACATGTGAAGTTCTGAACCACTCTATAAAATAAAGTTTTCAGAATGCACCAAAAGTTGCCAAGTTGGCAATATTTCGCCAAATGTGTCGCCAAGGTAAAGCGCACCAAACCATCAAATTATAACAATGGTTGCCGGTAAATGTAGTTTTCCCTCGGAGATAGGCAATATCCCTAAGTCATTCCAGGCATTTGTAATAATATAATATTTTACACGATATATGATATTTTACACATTGGATCGCTATGTTAAAACGTCCGTATTTTAAGTCATCCACTTCCAACACGTCCAAGTATTTCTACTCTCTAATACCCGATCTGGCATTTCTCCTGAGCCTTCCAATTTCTACGGTATTATTGCTGATCCATCCTCCAATATACTTGACAAGCTTTCCCCATTTCCTGTCGGTTTCGGTTCGGTTGCGGTTCTGGACAAGAGGATATCGGCTGCGGAGGTTATTAAGACCACAAGACATTACTGTCAGGGATCCTTCTTTAGGTGCTTAAGCCAAAATATCTTATCTACCTGTCACACGGTCACCGCTATAAAATTCTACTTTAAAAGAACATGCTGTGTTTTGGAATGGTGCAGCAAATGAAAATGGAGGTTCTTTTACTTTCGCTACAATGCATAGTATATGTGATTGAAAGGATTGAGGTTTTGAAGGCCTCTAATACCTATCACACATTTTTCTAATAATATAGTGTGTCTGTAAGCGTGTGGGAACGTTATTTATCGAATAGAGCTAATCCAACGAAATTTTAACGTAATTGCAATCAACAAACATAAGAGATCTATTGATTTTCAAGGAGATGGATTCAAGGGAAGGCTTAACTATTAAATAGATAGAAAACACAAAAAATAATTATGCATTAGTTCTATAAAAACGATTTTATAATCCATTGAAATGGGATCGCCTATGTATATATGTATGTAAATGGAATTCCAAAACCCCTACTCGGCCTAGAAGCGCGCTATTAAAAAAATGTAGGTACTGAACTGAAGAGGGGCAGAGATTACAAAAAACTTATATATTATTAAATATTTGTAAAAAATCTCATTTTGGAGAGTGGGAAAAAGAGGGGTGTGCGGAAAATATATCTTCTCATTCAAAAATAAAATTAGAACCTCGGTTATTTTTAACGATAGACTTATAAATTTCAAACGGTCTCTAGAAGCCGGATTTTAAAAAAGTCGATAGTTCTGTTTATGCATATTTTAAAAGCCCCTAAAACACGAAAGAAGGAGATTTATTTGTTCTAAATAGGTTCAGAACGAAGACCCGTTTAATTTATCGATTCGTACAGCTAGAAATCAAACAGCTGCCATCGGGGGTACTCGCAATAAAATTACATATTTCTCTATAATATACTCTAAATAAAATTATATATTTCAATATACTGAAGCTTATATGCTTAACACACTCTAAATACGAACTTAGTCGTACTAGGATAACTTTCAAACCTCCCATACCTTTGCACAATCCTATAGGGTTGATTTGACCGAGCGTCATTCTGAAGAACCTTGCTTGCCCCCACCGAGAATCGACACACGGATCTTCTTATTGACTAGCCGACATATATATATATATATATATATATATATATATATATATATATATATATATATATATATATATATATATATATATATATATATATATATATATATATATTACGCATATTATATATATAATATGCGTGTGTGCATATTATGTGTGTGTATGTACATATATATGCGTGTGTATATGTATATATGTGTGTATGTATATATATCTAGATAGATATATATATATGTATATATATATGTGTGTGTGTGCGTGTGTATATTATGTGTGTGTATGTGCATATATATGCGTGTGTATATGTATATATGTGTGTGTATATATATATATATATTATACACACACAATAATTTTATTTACTTGCTGTATTATCAAATACTTACGAATCTCCCCTATCAAAATCAAAAGTAGTTTGGTGATTGATAAAAAACCTAAAATTCTGATTGAGTTATTAATAGTCTGTGGTCACAAGTATTTTAATGCTCTATCCTGTGTCGTAAGGCGTGACGACATTTTGCAATTTCAATTACGGATGCCAAGCAAGCTAATGAGCAATGTAAATGCAGCAAAGGAAACCAATTGGAACGCAAACATAAATAAACAGAGTTCACCCCCTCCTTCGCCAACGACAAATGGGATAAGGTGGTATGAAACCACTGGGGGAAAGAAAAAAAGTTGTTCCACAGTTTGTTCCAAAAAGTTCGATAGATTTGAATTTTCGACAACGACCTAGCAACATGTCAATTTATTTTGTTCAAAAAAATATCTACTGTGAGCTCAAAGAAAGAATGGCTCAGCAATGAGATGTGTGATAGTATCATATGCATAGTGAAATACGGGCGTATCAAAATATACGCAGGCATCCGGCAGAGTGATGGTGCGATTAAGTGTCAAAATGCAAGAAAATAGGTATTTATGTATTTACAATTGTCACTAGTTAGCATGGAAGGCACACTAACACGTATCGTAGAGTTAACAATAAGCTCGAACGAACCTATCGCAATGACGAGCTCTCGTGCATTTAAACTAAATGAACTACTCAGATTTTCGATAGCTAATAGCAATTAATGTGTTCCAAATATAAGTGCCAATTAAATTATGTGTTATAAATATATGTATCAATTCAATTACGTTTCATAAATATGTGTGTTCATTAAATATTGGTAGAGTTAGATGTGTCAACAAATAATGGATTTATGAATAATCTTAATAATCAAGACCTATATAGATATCTATGAAATTAAATATGAAATAAATTGATCAATTTAAATAAGGGTATTTATCTTATATCTTGTGTGTTTTCTTTCTCTCCGGCTCGAGAACCAGGAGTTTACATGCTCCACCCTTAGTGAAGGCATCAAAGGTAAGTCCTGGTATAGTAATTTTTGTGTAAGGATCTTATGACATCCTGACATTTCAAATCAACATACTAAACAGTAGGAGATAAAAAAGAGAGGGTATAAAACTTAGTGAAGTGTTATAGAAATTTATTATCTATAGATTACATATTCAAAGTCTCTTTACCTGACAGAACGCAGTGTGATGTGCCAAGAGAATACAAAAAGTAGAATAACTGCATGTAGAAAATGAAAGATATGATGTAAAGTTATTAGCATGATCTTGATAAAAGTTGATAGCTTAAGACAGAAATGCACTAAAATGTGAAAGTAAGAAAATGAGATGTAAAAAATCCAAAAATAGTATTTCCATGACCATGGAAATTCTCAACGGCCAACTCTGACTCGGAATTACTAATTGTTGTTGCGTTCCTGTCTGCATACTGTAAATATTATTGCAGAAATTATAGAGATGGCAAGATGAAGATAAGGAATTATAAAAGATGGATTGAAATATAAATAAATATTGATGGAAATACGCAAAAAGTAAGATTAATGAAATAGAATAAATAACATAATTTTAATCACAGAAGTATAAAAACAGTAAATTAATGAAATTTACCGGTTTCACGAAAGAAACATATTATATATATATATATATATATATATAATCTCAAAATGAAAAATGAAAAAAAAACGGACGAGGAAAGCTAACTAGCAAAGTGCCAAAAAATAGCCGAAGGGGGGTTGTGACCCCATCTAAATCCCGGTTACAGCATGTTGCTAGGCCGCGGCAAGCACTCCCGTTAGCAAGCACCCCCTTGAAACAGACGCGATGCACCACAAACTTGAAGCTGAAGCGACTACAACCGGCCATCCATGAATAAAGACCAATACTTGAATCCTAATAAATTTCACCTAAAACTATTAAATTACAATATGAACGTAAAATTGTAATAAAAATTAGAAACGCAAAACATACACACCTTGACGCGATTATATTGTATTTTAATTGTCTTAGGTGCAACTTATTAGGATTCGAGAAATGGTCTTTATTCATGGATGGCCGTTTGTGGTCGCTTCAGCTTCATGTTTGTGGTGCATCAGGGTCTACTTTGAGAGGGTGCGTACTACCGGGAGTGCTTGTCGCGGCCTAGCAGCTTGCTGTAACTGGGGTTTAGAATGGCTTACAACCCCCCTTCGGCTATTTTTTGGCACTCTGCTAGTTAGCTTTCCTCGTCCGTCTTTTTTCCATTTTTCATTTTGAGATTATTTCATAATAGACGAAAGAGCAGCATCAGCGCATTTCAATCTAATTATGTTCATTTGGTATTATCCTTTAATTTAATTAACTGTATTATTTCATTAATTATGTTATTACATTTATTTATATATATATATATATATATATATATATATATATATATATATATATGTGTTGGGTTATACTTTTGGATATTTAACAATTTTAGGTATTTTGTTTTTAGTTTAAACGTGTTCAGGGGTCTTATTTACATAGCCATTCTCTTTTAGTTATCCATTTTCCAATTGTTTAGGTTTTTGATATTCTTTGTTCAAATAGGTTCTATTCTATAGGTTTTGTGTTAAAAACGGCGAAAGTTCGTTCTTTTTAGGTTTTAGCAATTTAAATTGGCTAATTTGTGATTCCATTTATTGCCCTTTTTATTCCCTTTAATTTGATTCCAAATTTATTGCTCTCGGTTAAAAATTGGTTAATTCACCGCAATTTTACAGTTTTATTCTATTTTCAGCTTTTTAAATATTTCAGAATCGTCCATATTTAAATTGTTGCCGAATTGGTATTTTCCAAATCGTTTCACTTCATTTCTTTTTAATTTTCGTCTGCTCTAAAATTCCATTTCTCTTCTTTAAAGTTTCGAGTTTTTAATTGGTTGACCGTAATATTAAAATCGTCTGTCATTAATTATTTTATCGTTCATCGATAATTTTGTTTACAATCTGTGGCAGCGATGTTTCGCAGTATATAAGCAAATCGCGCACTCTTTCTCTCTTTTTCTCTTGTCTTCTCTTGATTGGAACTAAAATGTAGTCATATAGAGTTGTTGTTTTCAGCGCCTCGAATGCGGCATGTTCAGCGAAATTCGAATGCGGCATGCGTTCAGAGGAACAAACGTTTTATTTCCCGGCCTGCCTGTAATGTGTGTGGTATCCTGATAGCAGAGAGTTATTTACTTGAAATAACGTTGCGAGCGAAGTGATTGATGGCTACTGAAGTATCGTCGGCGCCTTTGGAATAATTGTTTAGTTCCAGAGGTCGGATTTGTTCTTTCATAGTGAACTGTGTAGTTTAAATTTTCCGAGTCCTAGGACCGGACCTCCAATTGTTTACTTCACGGTTTTGATGATGGAGCTGTCTGTTCTTTTGTTCCGAGCGATGTCCACTGGCGCTCTGTTACTCTCGGCTGAGAATTTTATGATGTGAAGGAGCTGCCCGTTTTTGTGCAGATCAGGCCTTGGGAGTGTTCTTTTCGCGGAGTTTTGGAGCACCATATTCCACTTGAATGGTTGGACTCACTTGATGTATCGATGCCCTACGGGAGGTACTTCTCCGTTTGGCCTCTTCTGGAGCAGGAAGGGACTGCACCCAAGCTGATGATGACTGACATCAATTTCGTCCTCGGGACTTTATTACTGCCGTTCAGCGTTTTCCCGTTTATGGGTGATATCTTTTCATTAATTTTATTCTTTTGCAGTATTTAAAGTTAAATTAAATTGGCATGACTAAGACCCCTTTCACTTATATATGTTAAGTTGCGAATCCTGTGGTTATCTTTTAAATTTTGTTCTAAATTCCCTTTTGGCTAACTGATGTTCTTTTATCCCAAATTTTAGTTTTGATAAATAATTGAATAAGTTTAATATTGTTAACTTTAAAATTTAATATTCTAACGTTTTTTCTTTACCACTATACGACCGGCCATTCCATTTATTTTTATTATTTAAGATGTTTGATTTTAGTTAATGAGATGTAAAATGTTTTAAAAATTCTTTTAAAAGTGAAGTTTAAATTTTAATAAACGTTAGATTTTGAAAACCTAAAATCTGTGTTCTCTCTTTCTTTCACTTTAAATGTTTTATATTTTAGGAAAGTGTCAATTCTTATATTTTACAGGAGTACATATTTGTACACGTAGGGAAACTGGTCAATAGGTCCACTTTCAGTTTATTTAAGACTTTCAGTTACATTTTAGAATGTTTTCAGGTCAGATGAACTTTAGAAGTTTCAGATATTTTTGAGTGTTTTCAGAAGAATGATTTTTACAAGTTTAAGAACTTTGGAATATATGATAGAATGTTTTTAATATATCATAAATGCTCTTTTCTTTCCCCCCCAACAATTCTTTTTCTGTTTCTGAAAATTTATTATTTATTTTCAGAAACAAGTTTCTGAAAAATCCTGGTCACGGCACCAATTGTTGGGGGGGAAAGAAAAGAGCATTTATGATATATTAAAAACATTCTATCATATATTCAAAAGTTCTTAAACTTGTAAAAATCATTCTTCTGAAAACACTCAAAAATATCTGAAACTTCTAAAGTTCATCTGACCTGAAAACATTCTAAAAATGTAACTGAAAGTCTTAAATAAACTGAAAGTGGACCTATTGACCAGTTTCCCTACGTGTACAAATATGTACTCCTGTAAAATATAAGAATTGACACTTTCCTAAAATATAAAACATTTAAAGTGAAAGAAAGAGAGAACACAGATTTTAGGTTTTCAAAATCTAACGTTTATTAAAATTTAAACTTCACTTTTAAAAGAATTTTTAAAACATTTTACATCTCATTAACTAAAATCAAACATCTTAAATAATAAAAATAAATGGAATGGCCGGTCGTATAGTGGTAAAGAGAAAACGTTAGATTATTAAATTTTAAAGTTAACAATATTAAACTTATTCAATTATTTATCAAAACTAAAATTTGGGATAAAAGAACATCAGTTAGCCAAAAGGGAATTTAGAACAAAATTTAAAAGATAACCACAGGATTCGCAACTTAACATATATAAGTGAAAGGGGTCTTAGTCATGCCAATTTAATTTAACTTTAAATACTGCAAAAGAATAAAATTAATGAAAAGATATCACCCATAAACGGGAAAACGCTGAACGGCAGTAATAAAGTCCCGAGGACGAAATTGATGTCAGTCATCATCAGCTTGGGTGCAGTCCCTTCCTGCTCCAGAAGAGGCCAAACGGAGAAGTACCTCCCGTAGGGCATCGGTACATCAAGTGAGTCCAACCATTCAAGTGGAATATGGTGCTCCAAAACTCCGCGAAAAGAACACTCCCAAGGCCTGATCTGCACAAAAACGGGCAGCTCCTTCACATCATAAAATTCTCAGCCGAGAGTAGCAGAGCGCCAGTGGACATCGCTCGGAACAAAAGAACAGACAGCTCCATCATCAAAACCGTGAAGTAAACAATTGGAGGTCCGGTCCTAGGACTCGGAAAATTTAAACTACACAGTTCACTATGAAAGAACAAATCCGACCTCTGGAACTAAACAATTATTCCAAAGGCGCCGACGATACTTCAGTAGCCATCAATCACTTCGCTCGCAACGTTATTTCAAGTAAATAACTCTCTGCTATCAGGATGCCACACACATTACAGGCAGGCCGGGAAATAAAACGTTTGTTCCTCTGAACGCATGCCGCATTCGAATTTCGCTCGGCTCGCGCCGAGGCGCTGAAAACAACAACTCTATATGACTACATTTTAGTTCCAATCAAGAGAAGACAAGAGAAAAAAAGCGAAAAAGTGCGCGATTTTGCTTATATACTGCGAAACATCGCTGCCACAGACTGTCAACAAAATTATCGATGAACGATAAAATAATTAATGACAGACGATTTTAATATTACGATCAACCAATTAAAAACTCGAAACTTTAAAGAAGAGAAATGGAATTTTAGAGCAGACGAAAATTAAAAAGAAATGAAGTGAAACGATTTGGAAAATACGAATTCGGCAATAATTTAAATATGGACGATTCTGAAATATTTAAAAAGCTGAAAATAGAATAAATCTGTAAAATTGCGGTGAATTAACCAATTTTTAACCGAGAGCAATAAATTTGGAATCAAATTAAAGGGAATAAAAAGGGCAATAAATGGAATCACAAATTAGCCAATTTAAATAAATTTAAATTGCTAAGACCTAAAAAAGAACGAACTTTCGCCGTTTTTAAAACAAAACCTATGGAATAGAATATATTTGAACAAAGAATATCAAAAACCTAAACAATTGGAAGATGAATAACTAAATGAGAATGACTATGTAAATAAGACCCCTGAACACGTTTAAACAAATAGCAAAACTCCTAAAATTGTTAAATATCCAAAAGTATAACCCAACAACTCCTTCGAACGTCCCAAAAAAATTTTTCACTTGAAAAATGAAAAATTTTAGCTAACACATGACAAAATTTCGCGAAACGAAGGAGAAAAAAAAATCAAAATCTCAACTACAGCTGTAACACGAGCCATAAAAATCATATGAAAATCAAATTCCTTATAAATAAATCAATAATCAAACAATAACTTCACTAAACACTCTCATAATATCAGATCATAAATTTTTCAACTCTAAAATAAACATGTAGATTCAACATTTCAACATTAAACTCTCTAACTTCATTATAACTTTACATTATGAAAATTCATCAATTAATTTTAAAATGCTCCAACAAATACGTAATCAAAGAGAAGTAGCAGAAAAATAATAAACAGATCTCCATATCATTAGCTGTCATGAATAAACATAAATTTTAACGAAAACTTTGGACCAGCCAAAGAATTCCAATAATCTAAACAATAAATTTTGAAAAGATACCTTCAACATTAACAACTAATAAATATAAATTAACAAATTCATCATCAGTCTCCTCCTCTACAAAGAAGACAATTATTCGAAGCATAATTTTCAATTTAAATAATAATATCAAAGTTGGCTCAAGTTACAAACAAAAAAAAAATTGTGGAATATTTACCCCAAAATAACAAACTCAATTCCCTAACAATTTGGAACTGAACTCAAATTTAACCGACTTGCTTACAAATTATACTATAAACTGATTACTTGGCAAATTAGGTCGTTTAAACGACAAATATACATTAAAATGACCTTATGCATCATTTTACACCAATATCAGTAAACGCGATTCCAATAAATATTGTGCAACATCTTGCACTCTCAACAACAATAAACTCAAATATCATATCTGTAACTCTGGAAATCTCAAAAAATTCTCATAAAAATCAAAAAAAATTAAGACAAGGGGCCGAGGGTTGTGAGTCCTCTCAAAGGTTGTGAATCTTTTTTGAACCCCCAAAAAATAGCACAAAAATATCCATCAAGAATAAGTAGTACATTTAAATTCACTAACAGCCAAGTGCATCATAATTTCTTTAAACAAAATACCAAAGGGAAAATCAAATTACAAATCCCCATTTAAATTTCAAAACCAAAAGAACTCAAATTGCATTGCACAATTTTAAATATTCCACTTAAAAAAAATTTAATTCTCCTATAAATAAAATAAATTTATCCACTTTAACGACCAAAAATTTTAAAGACAGTATTAAAATAACAGATTCAGAATTAAGAACAAACAAACTGATTTTATCACTACTCTATTTGAGTGTGAAAACCAAACACATGATCAATGTGAAGAACAAGATAACTCAAGATGACATTTATGTCACACTCATATTGGAGTGTAAAAAACACCTGCATTACCCAATTTTTCAATAAATCAACAGCATTTCATCATCTACATTCACATATCAGTGAGCATTTAAATCTCAATTCCAAATCAGAACATAAAAAATTCTAAGCGGAAAAACTACTGCTTCAATTCTATACAATTTAACTTAAAAAAAAAAAAAACTCTCATTAAATTTACTCAATTAACTTTACTCTATTTTATCAAAACAATTTCTAAGTGCTGCTGGGAGCGTGGGTTACAAAAACATCAAAATAAAAAAATTTGTTAATGAGATGGGATTAGAACAAAAAATGTAGATACTACAAAGTGCGTTCTTCAAGTACCTAAAACTTCCTAAACTTATGAATTAAATTTAATTTCAAACTACTTCAAATAATAAAACTCAAATTAATTTAAACTTAAATTAAGGAATGCTTGAATAAAAATTCTAAATGAAAAAGTCAAATCCAAAAATTCTTAAGTTTCCTCAAAAAATTTCTAAATGAAAATATTTAAATCAATCTTAAAATTTTAATCAAAATATTAAAATAAATTCCTTTAATTTAGTTTAAGAACATTCTAAAACATCAAGCTTTAATCACTTTCATAATATACATGTATGGAATCAATTTACTGAAATTTCATTTTTAAGAACAAAAATTATTAAGAACATCTATTACAGTTAGCATGAATAAGCCCCTAGACTGGTCAAACGGCGCCAATTGTTGGGGGGGGGGGGGGGGGTTCTTGCATTTATGATATATTCAAAACATTTTATCATTCTAAATATTCTAAGTTTTCCAAGTTTCTGAAAATTATTATTTATTTTTTTCTGTTTCTTCTCTTTGATGGCGTATTTGTTGGAGCATTTTAAAATGAATTGATGAATTTTCATAACATAGAGTTACAATGAAGTTGAAGTATTTAATATTGAATCTATATGTATGTTTAAGATTTTAGACGAAATGTTGAGAAATATGATAATTGTTATTATGAGAGTGTTTAGTGAAGTGATTATTTGATTATTGATTTATTTATAAGGAATTTGATTTTTGATTTATTTATAAGGAATTTGATTTTTTATGGCTCATGTTACAGATGTAGTTGAGATTTTGATTTTTTTTCTCCTTCGTTTCGCGAAATTTTGTCATGTGTTAGCTAAAATTTTTCATTTTTCAAATGAAAAATTTTTTTGGGGACGTTCGAAGGAGTTGTTGGGTTATACTTTTGGATATTTAACAATTTTAGGTATTTTGTTTTTAGTTTAAACGTGTTCAGGGGTCTTATTTACATAGCCATTCTCTTTTAGTTATCCATTTTCCAATTGTTTAGGTTTTTGATATTCTTTGTTCAAATAGGTTCTATTCTATAGGTTTTGTGTTAAAAACGGCGAAAGTTCGTTCTTTTTAGGTTTTAGCAATTTAAATTTATTTAAATTGGCTAATTTGTGATTCCATTTATTGCCCTTTTTATTCCCTTTAATTTGATTCCAAATTTATTGCTCTCGGTTAAAAATTGGTTAATTCACCGCAATTTTACAGTTTTATTCTATTTTCAGCTTTTTAAATATTTCAGAATCGTCCATATTTAAATTGTTGCCGAATTCGTATTTTCCAAATCGTTTCACTTCATTTCTTTTTAATTTTCGTCTGCTCTAAAATTCCATTTCTCTTCTTTAAAGTTTCGAGTTTTTAATTGGTTGACCGTAATATTAAAATCGTCTGTCATTAATTATTTTATCGTTCATCGATAATTTTGTTTACAATCTGTGGCAGCGATGTTTCGCAGTATATAAGCAAATCGCGCACTCTTTCTCTCTTTTTCTCTTGTCTTCTCTTGATTGGAACTAAAATGTAGTCATATAGAGTTGTTGTTTTCAGCGCCTCGGCGCGAGCCGAGCGAAATTCGAATGCGGCATGCGTTCAGAGGAACAAACGTTTTATTTCCCGGCCTGCCTGTAATGTGTGTGGTATCCTGATAGCAGAGAGTTATTTACTTGAAATAACGTTGCGAGCGAAGTGATTGATGGCTACTGAAGTATCGTCGGCGCCTTTGGAATAATTGTTTAGTTCCAGAGGTCGGATTTGTTCTTTCATAGTGAACTGTGTAGTTTAAATTTTCCGAGTCCTAGGACCGGACCTCCAATTGTTTACTTCACGGTTTTGATGATGGAGCTGTCTGTTCTTTTGTTCCGAGCGATGTCCACTGGCGCTCTGCTACTCTCGGCTGAGAATTTTATGATGTGAAGGAGCTGCCCGTTTTTGTGCAGATCAGGCCTTGGGAGTGTTCTTTTCGCGGAGTTTTGGAGCACCATATTCCACTTGAATGGTTGGACTCACTTGATGTACCGATGCCCTACGGGAGGTACTTCTCCGTTTGGCCTCTTCTGGAGCAGGAAGGGACTGCACCCAAGCTGATGATGACTGACATCAATTTCGTCCTCGGGACTTTATTACTGCCGTTCAGCGTTTTCCCGTTTATGGGTGATATCTTTTCATTAATTTTATTCTTTTGCAGTATTTAAAGTTAAATTCAATTGGCATGACTAAGACCCCTTTCACTTATATATGTTAAGTTGCGAATCCTGTGGTTATCTTTTAAATTTTGTTCTAAATTCCCTTTTGGCTAACTGATGTTCTTTTATCCCAAATTTTAGTTTTGATAAATAATTGAATAAGTTTAATATTGTTAACTTTAAAATTTAATAATCTAACGTTTTCTCTTTACCACTATACGACCGGCCATTCCATTTATTTTTATTATTTAAGATGTTTGATTTTAGTTAATGAGATGTAAAATGTTTTAAAAATTCTTTTAAAAGTGAAGTTTAAATTTTAATAAACGTTAGATTTTGAAAACCTAAAATCTGTGTTCTCTCTTTCTTTCACTTTAAATGTTTTATATTTTAGGAAAGTGTCAATTCTTATATTTTACAGGAGTACATATTTGTACACGTAGGGAAACTGGTCAATAGGTCCACTTTCAGTTTATTTAAGACTTTCAGTTACATTTTTAGAATGTTTTCAGGTCAGATGAACTTTAGAAGTTTCAGATATTTTTGAGTGTTTTCAGAAGAATGATTTTTACAAGTTTAAGAACTTTGGAATATATGATAGAATGTTTTTAATATATCATAAATGCTCTTTTCTTTCCCCCCCAACATATGTGTGTGTAAATAAAATATAAACCAAACACCTATGCAATATCAAAAAGTTGCCGCGAATATTAAAAAAATATAAAATCTCATGGTAGAAGCCAATTAGTCGATTTTGAGACAAAAAATTAAAACAAGAATCCATAATCTACGTGACACAATCTATCCTACACCGAAAAGTAATCTAGAGAGTCATTCAGCAACGTCACAACATGCGATTGGACCGTGTTTATCCCTCGTCCTTCACCTAACTCGTTAATTTAAATATTTTCTTTTTAATTACTTTTACATTTTCCCTCCCTCCATTTAATTCTTCCTTCAGCAGTCTCTTCAATTCGATTCTTCGAGGACGTCCATTGATAAATCTCTCAAATGGTTCAAAATTTGATGCAGATGGGAAAAGAATAAACTCTCAAGTAAAATACAAACGTACCTGTGTTTAATTTATCTCCTGCAAAAATATTTACAAGTCCTCGACATCGAGTTTTCGATGTTAAGCAAACAATGCGACTTGACAGTATCAAAAGTTGTCACTTACAAAACGAAGCGTATCGAATTTGCGTGACAGATATCGGGGTGAAAAAAGTTTTGATTGCAGAATCTAATTATCTCAAATGCCAGAGAAGCAAGAAGTAGCTTTATTTGGAATTTATTTAATTTCTGAAGGGAATTATGTGTTTTATCATTTTATTAAACTTCTGAATGTTGGAATGTTGATTCTGATATAAATGTCAGATATTAATTCTTGGAATTTTATTTAGAAACGAAGCGCTATTTAATAGAGTTAAATATTTGAATAATAAATTTGCTCTGCATATTTAAAAGCAAAACTCAATATTTATAAAATGTGAATTTACATGTTTTATTTGACTCTTAGGTAGGGTCTGACAAGTAGGGTCCCTAAAACATTGACCTCTGCTTTTATTTATTAAATATTGATTTTAGACATGTATATAATAAATTACAAAGTTTCGTAAAAAAAGGTACAGCATTTTATAAAATCGATTAAAATTTTCAAGGGAATTAAATTTTAAGAAATGTAAGATTTAAATTTTTATACGGCCCTCGTACAAAAACATTTCCAATGAGTAAAATGTGACCCATACACTAATAAAGTGATGTACAAAATTTCATTTTATCATTAAAAGTCCCAGAGATATGAAAAGACAAAAATGCTGATTTAAACCACTTTTTGATGAATCGACATGGGTTCTCAAAGGGGAAAAATCATATCGGCTGATCGCGTTTCAGGGGTCATACACAAATTTCGAAAAAAAACAATAATTATATAAATAAATAATAATTTTGCTATTTATTGGTACAAAAGTATCTACACTGTGTACAAATAATAACTTTAGACAAAGATTACAAAGCTTGTTCGAAATGTTTTCCGTCTATGCCAAAGATCCGTTAAATAAGCGGCAGATATTATTTGACTATGATGTATTTCTGCGTTGCGTCAGTTGAACTCTTGCTGTAAACATTTACATTTTAATTTGCGATTAATCCCTCACCAACTTTGTTTAAACATATCTCTGGAGCCTTTTATGATAAAATGCTGAAATTTTGTACATCACCTTATTAGTGAATGGGGCGTATTTTACTCATTGGAAATGTTTTTTACGGGAGCCGTATAAAATTTAAATTTTGTATTTCTTCAAATTTAATCCTCTGAAAATCTTTATCGATTTCATAACATTCAGTACTCCTTTTTAGGCAACTTTTAATTTATTATATATGTCTAAGATCAATATTTAAGGAATTAAAGCCGAGGTCAATGTTTTTGAGACAGCCTGTATATATATATATATATATATATATATATATATATATATTATAATTTCATTTTTATGTAAATATATGTAATACTAGAGGTCTCAGCTCAACTACCGTAGCTGGCTTCGCGAGCAATTACAAGCCGGACTAAAGTACTTTATTATTTCTCTATAAATGTACCGAATTTCATATTTTTGTATGCTATAGATTTTGCGGTACCAAAGGTGCCGATACGAAGAACATTTTTTATTTCAGATGTGCATAAAAAGTAAAATATCTCAAAAACTACATTGAAATTAAAATAAAGGGCAACATCCTGCAAAAGTTCGTGGTCTTGCTATTGTTAGCTTATCCAAGACGTGAACTCGCAGCTGAAGTGTTTCGTCTTTGACTTTGACATTCAAATTTTCTTAAACTACAATATGCATCGAAAACTGTTTATTTCAGCGTGAGCACGATGCGCGTTCCGCGAATCTTTTTCCTACAGGTGTACCAAATTTTATATTTTTGTATGCTATAGGTTTCGTGGTACGAAGCAGAGAACCAAACTCGAGGAACGAGAAATTTGTCAAACAGCGGAGTCAGCTACTTTTTTTTAATATAAAGTGATATTTTAACGCTTTAAAATGCAGTTAATTACATGAAAATTGAGTTTTGAAATTATTTTTTATGTCGAAAACTATAAAATTTAAATATTTGAATTATTTAAAAATAGTTAATTATAGAAATAACTTAGAAGATTATTTTTGTAGTAGTTTTATATTTTTATGCCATAGAATTCAACCATAGTCATTCATTTAATGAGGTGTTAATTAAATTGTACTTGCATTTTTATGAGGATTATTGCCAGTGAGTATGAGTGAGACACTGTTTGGACTTATTAGTGGCCAAACGTGGCCAATTATGTTTTGTGCGATGTTAATTCAATCTCAGAAGCATTGTGCTATGGATATTGTGCACCTGTTTTTTTTTTTGCTATGAAAAAAGTAAAATTGGTGCATTAGGTAGGGAAATGTCATGGGCTACCAAAATCAGATTTTTTTAATTGGTAACAATAGAAAGCTTATTGAAATTTAGTAATATCTAATCAGAAAGGAAGTTTACATATAGGCTATTATTTTCATGCAATATCTGGATTTGTTAATTTGTAATAAAAATCATATGTGGGTCACATTATTAATCTGAGGAATTAATTATCGCAAATGAAAATGTGCCGATAGTTAATTAGTATTAATAGTCTATATGTGAGAAAAATTAATAGATAACCAGATAAATAAGAGATATTTAAAAGATAAAAATAGAAACAAATAAGAGATTATTAATAGTTGGTTAATAGAGATATTATTAATAGATAAACAAATACTATAATTTAGTATTTTTTTATCTACGTGTGTTGAAGACCCAGGCCTTTCGACTCGTCCGAGGACTTGAGCAGTTAATTGGGCGGCCGGTTGTCTACGTATGTGAATATCCTCAAAATGTTGGGATTTTAAAACTA
The DNA here is from genome assembly GCA_951213105.1 of Amaurobius ferox. Taxonomy (NCBI): domain Eukaryota; kingdom Metazoa; phylum Arthropoda; class Arachnida; order Araneae; family Amaurobiidae; genus Amaurobius; species Amaurobius ferox. Next base: position 176,571,101 of record OX578135.1, on the reverse strand, counting down.
TCATTTTTGTCTCGCTTAAAAAGTTAATACTAAATTTCACACAAATCGCTTTGAATCCTCGGCCGGATACAGTTTACTTTTATACCCTCCAGATATAAAAGTAAACTGTGTAATATCTCGAGAGCTGCTTATGATACCTTATAAAGTATAGTAATCACACATTTATAGCAATTTTTATAATTATATTCTATTTTGAATCAGAGATGTTGTTGTTGAGACCCAGACCGTCCGACCTACTAGAAAGGTGTAAGGTAACCGTTTGGACTACCGGGAAGTGCCACCCAATTTAGACCAGAACTCAGTGGGGAAGCATCCACAGGAACCGTACCCTCCTTCCCCTACCAACAACCTCTCGTAAGGACTTACGGACTCACATGTTTAACGTGATCGTACTCCGCATGAACACGGCGGCAGTTGTGGCAGCGTGCAAATTCAGCGCGCAAACCATCGGGCTAACGCGTCCGAAATGTGCCAACAGCACGTGGTGTGAATCAGAGATGTCGAAAACCCAGACCATCCGTCTCATCCGAAGACTTAGAGAATCAAATTGAATGGTCGGGAGAAATGAACGGGGACGGTCCGGTACCCGGCAGGTTTCTCAAACCGACCCTATTTCCAATAGTATGAATCAGAGATGTGTAATATCTAAAAATGATACATGTAATCGTTCTGTAAATGATGTTATTCGCTTTGAAATGAAAAGTATATGTAAAATGGTGATAAGAATTGGTGATTTAAGAATAGCGATTTAAAGATGGTGTAAAATGGTATTTAAAAATGATGCATACCGGTATTTAAGAATGGTGTAAAATGGTATTTAAGAATTTATTTTATGGGTTTTCGAAGGAACAGGGGAACTGTTATTAACACACTAAATATTGACAAATAATTTTAACTATCAATTTATTACTTTTAATTCTCAAAGTAATATAATATATGTTTCACACGGTAGTTATATTACCGGAAAAATGCATAAATCTCAGAATAGGGGAATGAATAATTAAATTATATATAAATTTATAAGTTCCACACATGACCACATATCACATTCTCATTAGTACTGTGCAACACGTAATTCAATGTTATGCTCAATGATCTTTCAATATTGATCTTGTAACAAAATTGAAATAAATCACCAAGATCTGAAAACTGTTTGAACACTGAAATAAAATAATCAAATTCGTGTTTAAGAAATTCCACTGCTTTACATGAAATATATTTAAAAATTCTTTCAATTAACGTAGCATTTGATCTCAGATTAAAAGTCCTTCCAAACTTGTTAATTTAAATATTTTTCACTTTAATGAAGTCTACACTTTATCTGTATCCTTCCTTCAATAAATGCTCTTATTTAATTCTTTCGCGTCCATTGATAATGTCAGACCCGTCCAACAGTCGGAGCTGCTGAAGTGAAAGAATTAACTTTCGAGTAAAATGCAAATATATCCCTCGACGTATTTAATTCATTCCTTGCAAAAATATTTGCTAGTGCTCGAAAATGAATTTGCGATACTAAGCAAACAAGATGGTACGGCGCTGTCAGGACGTGTCACATACAAAACGATGGTTATCGATTTTACATGACATGAGATTGGGGTAGAATTTTTTTTAGGGGATCGCAAAAATTAATTAACTCCAATGCAAACGTTGGGTTAAATACTCTGAATTGCGATTTTTGATTTCTGGGGTGCATTTCATGTCGAGGCTTTTTTGCCTGATATTCTGGAAGTTTACTTTTGAAATAATTTTATCTGACACAGCGATTTCTATCAAATTATGATTCATAGCATTTCATTCCACGATTTAATTGCGCTAGATGGTTGGAGAAAATTATTCTCACAAACGCAAGATTCCTAAAATAATACTTCAAATAAAAAGAAGAGTAGACATATATTCTTGGCAAAACCAACTTTGCTGAGGAAAGGGGTAGAATGACCAGTAAAATTATTATTAAAAACTAAAAATAATTAAAAATTAAAATATTGCAGAAGATTGCCAAATAAAACCAAAGACTATTCCTATTCCAATATATTTCTATTATTAAATTAAAAATTAATTTCTCAATCTAATATAATGTGCAAAATGAATTCAAACCACGTGAACCATTTAGTAAATGTACCTGCAATGAACTCATGAAAACAAAACTCAGTCAACAGACGGTCGTGGCTTCCATGGTGTATTCAAGTTAACCTTGACCACTTAAAGGTAAGATGACTACATATACATACATGGTTCTTGGAGAAGTCCTTCAATAACTTCGGAATGAAAAGACCCTGACTGTACCCATTAGGTCTATCTATATAACAGTGGCCATGATCCATCTAATAAAAGATATTCCAGTGCCTTTAGCGGAAAATTGAAAAAATTATGAACACAGATTCTACAATAAACAAGATAGAAGAAATATTTCGATTCCAAAGTTGTAGAACATATAGTATTTAATTTTGAGGTATCGACATCATGAATGAATGAATCATAAGCGAAACGCATCTATCGAAAAACAATGGACACTTGCCATACTTCATCGGATTTTAAATGTAGAGCCAGGAATTATGAATAAGTAAAGCGTAATATTCTTTCTCAAATTTAAATATACATTGTCGATGACGAAGATCATCTTGAACAGTCTCTGCACTAGGTTCCTGTACATGGAAATGTTTATTGTATCATTTCTGATTAGAACAACATTTGAGTACAACCCATATTGCGATGGAGAAATGCCCGATTGTGTCTATACCTACCCGATTGTGTCTCTACTGTACCCGATGTCTATACTGTACCCGATTGTGTGTAAACCTACTCATTATACAATGCTCTATAATTTTCTGTTTTTTCGTCTATCTTACTTTGATCAGCTCGATATTCTAACTTTTAAATTACAAAATGCGTAAACAGCCAACAATAAATAAATATCTGTCATACTTCATCGGTTGTTAGATGTTGTAACAAGGTGACAATCGCAATGTTTATCAAAGTACGTGAATTTGATAAGCATTGCGAATTTTTCTTTCTCGAATTCCAATAAGAGTGGTTACTGACGGAGGGCATTTTGAACAAGCTCTACATGAGATCTCTGTGAATATAAGTGTTGTTTATTTTAAAATTTCTGAATAGGATAAACATTCGGAGGACAACACAAGCCGCCATTTTAATACGCGGAAAAAATCACTGCATGAATAATATAAGTTAATAAGTTGTGATATATGCAATGCGCTTTATATGAGAAATATAAGATAATAATATGATGTATATGCAATGCTAATTATATGTATATATACATATGATATATCAAAAATGTATCAATGAACTGCTACTCCCCTTCGGCAAGCAAAAAATACGATGGACCTAAAATGTGACACATATGTATATACATATATATAATATAAGGCGGCACAATTTTCAAATACTTCTACAATCCTGTGATTAAATAAGTAATTACTGTTGGGAATCCGAAAATCTTGCATTTCAATTAAAGAAAAGATGATTTTAAGTCAACATTTTTACTAAAGAAAATTTTTCAAGATTTTCAAAATAAAATTTTGTAAAATTTAAGATTGTTATTCATTTTTAACACTTTACAACAAAGTTGCAAAGTGTTTATGACTTTGTTCATTCTGTCTGTCTGTCTGTCAATCCGTTAGCACGATAACTGCCGTAAAAATGACTTAATCAAAATGAAATTTTAGTATGTTGGTCAGACGGTCTGTAGGACCAATGGGAATATAAATGAATAATATCACCCAATTAGTTTTGGATTGAACCCGGGTTGAAAAAATGAAATACATTGAGCCCTATGCAACCGAATAATTAAACATCTTTCAGGCGGATTTAAAATTCACAAATTGCTTCGAAAATTTTAGGTAATATTCAAATTGTTCCATAAAATATGTAACAAAAAATTCAGCGAAATATATTCAGCAGTTTTTAAAATAAAAATTAAAATAATAATAACACCTCTTATATGAAGCGATCACGTGACCATGATATGAAAATTTCACGTGACCCACTTCAAAATGATATATGGCATCCATCTTGTCTCAAAACCGTGATTTTGAAAGTTCTTTTTAATTCATATTAAGTCTTGTATTCGTCCTAAAACCACTTTATTCTTGCTTAAATTCTGTGCATTTACATACTGAAACAACGCATTTATAATATATTTGAGTTTAAATGCTCATACAAATTTGATTATTTCTACAACGAAGCCTATTTTTATCTATGTAAAATGTAAACAGCAAAATATGTAGAATGAGTTGTATTAGAATTGCTGTATTTCTTTAACACAAAATCATTTAGTTCATGAAGTCTGCATAGCTGATATGAATGAAATATTCATTGATTTTACAAAGAGAAGTACGATATTTTTCGATGAAGTTTTACGCATAGAGTTTAATTACTTGTAGCTCCATGATCTTTATTTAAAAAAAATAAATTATTATAGTATTGTGATGAATGACATGAATGGGAATTATTTATGAATGAAATGCTGCTTTTATTGAGAGAACCAGGCGTGTTATTTTTTCTATGACGTCATTTGAATGAATTTCAGTTGTTTTCGATAAAGTTTTCAAATATAATAAATTATCGTAGTATTATGATAATTCTAAAATTATTACCGAGGAATGTATCACATTTTAGAGATGTTTAAACCAGGCAATTTATATTTCAATGCCGTCATTTGAATGAAGTTCATTTTTTTCGATAAAGGTTTAAGTTTTCAAATATAATAAATGAATGTAGTATTGTGATAAGTTTTAAAATATTACCGAGGAATGTATTGCATTTTAGACATTTAAATAAAATTGCATTGAAGTTGGAAAGTGTTTCATAATCAATGCTTTTAGCATGATTGATCTTTCTTGTTTTATATCACCATGTTTCACTTTTAATGACCACACTATTCTGTCATAGCATTCCAAACCTCAAAACTATACCTGTTGCAATACACATCTTTTATAGATTAAAGTTTTCAAAATGTTACACATCCTGTAAAAAAACTGGTGAAAGAGAAACTTTACGAAATATTATTAATAAATAACCGCAATGAAAAATACAGTGATGGGAAACAGGACGGATACAAATATCAAAACAGTATTTCTTTTGTCACAACAAAATGCTGTGTTAAGCCATGGCACAATTTATTTCTTTTAAATCAGATGACTTTTCGTAATTTACTTCAATCAACATTTTTCGTAAATGTGAACAGCCGAAATGTATCATTTTACCATTAAAATAGACATGTAACAAAGCTACAATTTAGTACTTAACATCCGTACTTTCCGAAACAAGTTTCAAAATCTAATGTTTACAATTAAAATTTATAATTGTTTAAAATATATATATATATATATATATATATTAATATATATATATATATATATATATATATATATATATATATATATATATATATATATATATATATATATATATATAAATATATATATAAATATATATATATATATATATATATATATAAATATATATAAATATATATATATATATATATATATAAATATATATAAATATATATATATATATATATATATATAAATATATATAAATATATATATATATATATATATATATAAATATATATATATATATATATATATATATATATATAAATATATATATATATATATATATATATATATATAAATATATATAAATATATATATAAATATATATAAATATATATATATATATATATATATATATATATATATATATATGCAATAACAATTTAAAATTCCAATGATAGAACAGAGAGAAGTTGCAACTCAAAAATCCTAACTTTAAATAAAACCTGCATAATAAAAAGAAGTATTAAATAGCGAATCATCAAGCAAATGGAAAAAAATGCAAATTTAGAGTCAACAAGCTAAAGATACTCAACAAATATCAAAGTTATGGAATCGATAATAGAAAAACAAAAAAATCCAAGCAATAATGCTATACATGTGGACAAGGACTAAGCCTAAATAATTGAATTATTCGTTTTAAAAAACACTCTTCGTCGGGTCCAAGTGTTTAATTACAATGAACACAAAATATGTATGTTTCTAAAGATATAGACAGATTATATCTATAAACTATTTCTATTTGGACAACACACATAAAGATAGAACAGTTATAAAAGAAACAAGAATACCTGGATTATAAATCGCTGAAAATGTGCTAACCATAGGAGCCGAAAATGAAGAGGCCAGAATTGCCAATCTCAAAATTGAAAAGCAGAGATCCACCGTTGCTAATCGTGTGAAATAAATAACGAACATATAAACGAAAAGGCAATAAAAAGTGATATTCTACAGTAAGAGCTACAAAATAATGGGACGTATAAACGAAAACAGTGAGGCTAATATATAGGGGGATGTAATTAAAATGTAATGTCAAAACAAAGGAATGTTGATGTCTAGCCAATATAAGATACAAAGAAGAGAATTCATAAAAATTCAGTTAATCCAAACTTTTTAACAATACCATTAACTAAATATACTGGATATTTGTATAATTTGCTGGTAATTTTCGGATTATTTATATACATAGCATGAAATTTTTTATCTGATAATCTATAAATTCTAAAAACTTGATTAAGGATAATATTTCTAAACAATTGAATCGTGTTGCAGGAATTAAATGGTAATATTTCATTAATGTTGAAATTAAAATTGTCTTTTTTACCAAATATATTAGTAACTATACCATTAGTAGGATCAATAATTATATTTAAATCCAAAATATTAATATTATCACTAATAGTATCTTCATTAGGAATTAATTCCAAATTTTCAGGATAGAAAACTATATCTATGACGTAATTTTCAGTATATACTTAACATATCAGATCATCAACATATCTATAAATTTTATAATCTATTGAAGTAAAAAACTGTTCATAATAATAAAGGTATATAGATAACCAACAACTTCTGCATCCACCTTGTGGAACCTCTGAGATTTGTAGTTATAATTTATTTCCTTGAAAAATATATTTATTGAAAAGAACAAATTTTAGAATTTTAGGAATATTGATAAATTTTTTTTGAGTAGATTGATTAGTAATATAAGCATTATATAGAGATAAAATTACAACAACAGGGAACTTAATATTTTTGAAAAGATCTTTAAAGTCAAAAGTTTGAAATCCTATTAGTTTACCCAGTGATATTAATTTATTTTTTAATTCTTTACTATTATTTAGAATAAGGTAATTATTATTAGAATAACGTAAACTATCATTTTATAGATTTAAATAATTAAGTAGTAATGTCCTCGCTGTAGTAGAGTAAGTATTATGACCACTAGTAGCAGTTCTAAATTTAATAGGAATTTTATGAAATTTAGGAATAAGCACAATATATGGAAATTCAAGAAATTTATATTTGATACTTAAATCACTATACATATTGATAATTTTCAATATGATATTATTAATAAAATGTTAATCTAGTTTAAATAAACTATTATTCTTTAAATAATCTAACAGATATTGCATATAGAATTTATTACAGACAATAGCATACTTATTAAAGGCTTTATCAACATAAGTAATAACAAAAAATCTTTGTAAATCATTAATAGAGTGTTTTATATTATGAATAATATATATAGATCTAGACAATTTAATACTACTAATAGCATTTTTAATAAATTCTAATAAAGTAAATTTCCATATATTAAATATATCCATTAAATATATCCATATTAAATATTTCCATATACTAAAGGTAGAATATATTTAGAAGCTAATTCATACATATATTTATCAAGGTCAAGATTTATTGACTTTAAAACTTTAAATGAATTATTACAAGATGGTAATCTGAATTTAGTGCCAATTAAAATAATGGTTCTTAAGGTGTCGTTTTTAACTATGGTTGAGTCTCCTGTAACGATATGCCCCAAGTGTGGATTTAGAAATTTTTCATATCTGTTTACTTTACAAATACATTCATTATCTACATTAGACATAGAATCTTTATCTATTAAAAGAGATTGAGAAATTTCATTATAATTAAAAATATATCTACCAATAGACTTGTATTTAAAAGTCTTTGAAACACTCAAATCACAGATAGGCAATAAATGATTTAACTTGTTAAATAGGTTCCCAAAATTTATGGAATTATAAATTGGATGCTTTAAAGAAATTACGCAATAAGAATTAGTAGACGTATTATTATGAAATAGATTAAGCTTTAATTTTAAATACCTTGATCTAGTAATGAGCAAATCATAGAAAATATGATTAAAATGTTCATTAGTAAGATTTAAATTTAAGAAAATGGCATAAACATTATTTAGATGTTTTCTCTTTATTGCAAATACCCAAGATTTTATTAAATTCCATTGATAAGTGCTATTAAATTGAAGATGTAAACATTTTATCTCGGCTTTAAAATCATGATGTTTGGAGCGACCTTTGTCACGCTTAAATCTTTTAAGTTAAACAGAGTTTCTACTTAAATGGGATTTCAAGAAAAGGTGATTATAAATAGAATATTTATTATCTACAAAATTATTTTTTACAGTATTACCATTTAGATAAAATTGATTTGAACCATATGGAAAAAGAGTAGAATTTGATTTAATATAGTAGTTTTCAAAAAAATTCTATCTGCTATATTAGTTTTTATATCTAAAATATGAATAGTAATATTTTCAAAACAGTGTTCAGCAAAGTGTTGATATTCAATTTTCTTAGAAGTAGGTAGAAAATTATTATTGGGAATATATTTTTTGACGTGATCACTGTGGTCATTTATACGTAGATGAATGGGATTACTACTTTGTCCTATATATGATATATTGCAGATGTTACACGATAATCGGTAGATGCAATTAGAAATTTACAGAAAAGCAAAAGGCTATTTTTGGTTCGTGATTTGAGTATTAGAAGCGGAGGGGCAGGTTTTACAATTATTATTTTTACATTTATTAAAATTATAATGTTTAGTAGGGTAATTATTATATTCAACACTATCCATGGCACAGTGTTGGTAATTTGATATCGGTCTAGACAATTACCAACTTAAATCGAAAATACCGGGCAATATCTATCTAATTATATAATAATAAGTAAATATTTATATTTGCCCATCTCTAAATCGTATATGCTGTGTAATTAATAATAGTATCAGTATGAAAATGTTAACATAATGAATACAATATAATAGAAATAAAATAAAATAATTGCTTATAGATACTAGTATAAACAACTAAGTCCATGTAATACCTAATCCTAATGTTAATAAGGAGGATATTACATAATAATAAGACGAAAATATTTAATATTATTTTTACAATCAATTCGGAACTTGATAACGTGATTAAATAAAACTAAGGATTATATATACGCACACACACACACACACACACACACACACACATATATATATATATATATATATATATATATATATATAGAGAGAGAGAGAGAGAGAGAGATAGCATTACTACTAATTTTTTTAATAATGTACACAGTTAAAAAATTTCTTCACACGTAATATGAAATATATTTAGTTCAATTATTTAATTTTTATTCATCGATAACCTCCTACTAGCATAATCTAACCAGTGATTAGTAGTGCAGGTAATTCTGATATCTCTGGTCATCGTTCATTCCGAACATTTTGCAGAAATGAAATAGCGCCGTGATTTCTTCTATTTTCTTGCCAAGTCTCAGTATCGAAGAACTTTCTCGAAATCTTAATTGGACATGTCAAAAGCAGACGGACGCTTTATGTACTTTTTCCTTTCTGAAGGAAGTTTTTAAATAAAATGAAAGGAATTTTCCGTTCGTATTCTTCACTTGAAAAAAAAAGTTGACATTTTATTTTTCATCTTCAGATGGATGTGTACTATATTAATGTCGAGACTTTGTTGAATGTGGATTGATCATTCGAAGCATTTTTCTTTCAACTACGACCACAAACATCATTTAAGAAAATAGAATATATGAAAAGAAATTAATTAGTTCACTTTTATTTCATCTTTTAACTACATAGTATATGAATAGCTAGAGAATGTTAACAGGATAAAAAAATGTAAAATAGTGTTCGGTGTATTTATACGCTTTCAGCATGGTTGAACACAAATGGATTATATTTAATGCTACGTCTTTATATGGCTGTCATTGCTATGTACGTTTTCGATCAAGCTCAAAACTATCATTCATTGTTTCATGAAATTTATCGGTTGAGTGACTTCTTCTTTATTACCCTTATTTAGATCTAGGTTTTTGTACTGCACCAAACGGAGTATTTAACAACTAAATATAACAACACCAGCGTTTAATAGAAAACTTAAATTGTATATTAATATTTGAACTTGCATTAAAATTTAATCAATATTTTAACATTTAAATTTACATTTCCATGTAACCAACATTTAGACATTTAAAAGTAACCAACACTTTAACATCTATATTGACATTGAACACAGAACTAGTATGTTTAATTTTGGACATAAAACACTTGTGCTTAAGTACCAAGTAAAAGAGCAAAGCATACGTGGTACTGACTACGACCAGACAAACGTTTTTGTTGTCCCTGTTGAAGGCGCTAATAGTCAATCAGCCGAGGCCGAGAACTCAAAAGTGTCGTCTGAAGTTTTTTTAATACTGATAGTGATAAATTGGTATGTGAGAGTTCAGGAAATGGTGGGTACCACAAAAGTACCCATGGATAACTCTCATAATTTAAGATGGAGCTTTTATCTATCAAAGTACCCGTCAATAGCCATTCATTCACCCTTTGTAAACTCCATTTTGGCGTTTAAATCAGAGATTTTGATTTTTGCTTGTATCATATGTAATTTTTATCAAATTATCAAAATGAACGCAGTAACCCCCACTATTGTATACTGTAAACCGTGTTTACCATGTTCCCGTTTTTATGCGGTTTGTCCAATTAAGCGGCATTTAAAATGTGCTAAGTACGTAAATATAATCACTTCAAGTTGTGCTATCAAGTGCAATTTATTTATTTTTTTTAATATTCAGCAGTAAGGAGATTACAGGATCCATGAATACCCACTCCTAAAGGATAACCTTATAGAAGGAGAGGGGTAAACACGGAAATTATAGTAATATCAAATGACATGAAAACAGTTACAGATAAAACAGTTATAATCATTACATACAAATAGCACAATCATTACATCATAACAACTAAAAAGACAAACATAGACAATAAAAAAATTAAAGATGACAGTAAAAGTAGGAAAAAAATTAGCTATCAATACGGGAAAAATTTTCATTTCAACTGAAATATAAGTAAATATCCAGTCCTTAATAGCCATGGGGATAGAACTATAGGTAACAATGCTTTTAAAAGAGTGAGGCAGAAAATTGTAAAATCTAGGAGCTAAAAAGAGAGAAAATTTCTGAAACTTAGTAAAATTGGCTCTTGGAGCTCTGATTCACCCCGCATGGAGTTCACCCCCGCCTTAGCCCGAAATTACTTTGACTACCACCAGCATTTTTATTTCTAATATAAACATATTAAGACAAAACAAGAGAAGTAAACATAAAGATGCCCAAATGGCGTAATCATAGAATCGAGGAAAAAGGGAAAGAATCGTGTCTGACGAGGGAGGTCAAGTCATTATCATCAGAATTCAATCCTCCTACATGGTACAACTCATTCTTATGGCCACAGCAGAGATTTGAAACCTGTGGTACTTAACACGATTTTATGCCTGCATATTAAAGATTATTCGTCCCTGATATACTCGAATGCGAGCAAAATCTGTCAATAACCAGTGTCTTTGAAGCGATTTCCAGTTTATATTGGAAACATTTTTATAAAGCAGACTTCGCTTAACCACGGATACTTTTTAATGACCTGGCACATAACTATATTGTATCGTGCGGATATTTTAAAAGCCTACACTTTTTTAAAATGGACTTTTCCGCGCCCATTATCGTCACGTCTTAAGAGGTTTTCATGTAATAATGTTACATACACGGTTCCCACACAACTCTTTAATCACTTCGATAATATCGTGAGGACAGAAACATGAAAATGTACACGTTAGAACTATCTACAGTAAAGTGATCCTGTCCTATCGACCCAATAAGGTTGGCAGCCCATAGAGGAGAGTTTAAAGAGTTGGGATAGCATACTCGACAAAGTGAAATAGACGAATAACGGAAATTATAAAGTAGTCAAGCATAGTCGAATGAGTAGAAATCGACACAAGAAGCACACGAAATGAACATACGGAAAGGGATAAATACTGATTTAAAAGTCATATTATAAGAGGCTGTAACGATGTGAGACCCGTAATGCCTAGCAAAGCACCATGTTACACGTTTTTCTAGAATTCAAATGTACATGGCTGCCAACAGAGGACATTTTAAACAAGTTTCCATTAAATTCCTAAAATTAAATTCCCTGGCGTTTAAGCGTGTATTATTTTAACATTTCTGAATAGGAAATCCATTAGCCCATAACCCTAATGTGTCCAATAAATACTTAGTATACCTGTTTCAGGGTCTATTCCTACTCATTCAATAATGCTTTACCATTTTATAATTGCCCTTTTACATCTCTCTTGCCTTGTAGCCGAGTTTGTTATCTTCACATTTTTAATTCTCCACAGATGGCGTTACAATCTCTTTTATTAGATTAGGCAGATTCACTACTTTCGCAGGAACCCTGTATAATTAATATGCTACAAAATCTATACCAAACACTTTAATTAATTTCTACCCTTATAAAAACTCCATTAAAGTCACCTACAATAAATCAAATAAAAAAACTGATTCAGAAATGGATTCTGTTAATAAATAACACCCGTAATCTATCCCAACCGTCTATGTGGGAGACATTATGACATTTGAAAGTGAGTATGTTAGAAACAATGCAATTTTTTTATCATTATCTCTGAGAAACGCAATAATAGTGGTCGAATGGTGAAATTCTCGCCTGCAGATGTTCTTCTATCGATCACATAGAGAAAAGAACGTTTTACCTGCCTCCCCCTCCATCTCCAATTCCGCCTAGAGTAACCCTAAACTTTTTCATTGCGAATTCATGAATCTTATTGATTTTCCTTATCAGATTTTCCATAGATGTTTCACCTTGATAAAAGATCATCTGGGTGATAACGGATAGTCCTGCCGCGGCTGATTGTATCGAACGGTAACGTTTTCATGTTTGGGGTGTTCGAAAAAAAGAGTTTTATAAGCTGCCAGATGTGCTTAAGGAACAGAAAAATCAAAGTCGATTTTCCATTCATATTACATATATTGTTTAAGTTTATAGCGTAATCGGTATTGAAATGAAAACATGTACATTTTCATGAGCTTTCTTTTACCAGTTAGTTTTAACATTTGCTTTGGATATATGGTATGAAAATATTAATAAATTTTAATACGAATTCGAATCATGAATTATCAAAAAATTATATCCAATTCTAGTTTTTATCTAGTTCTAGTTTTTATATCTAGTTCTAATATTCTTTATCTACTTCTAGTTTTTATATTTAGTTCTAGTTTTCCAGTAAAAAATGTGACGCGATTGAAAGGAAATTGAGTATAACGGAAGTGCCACTGCACTTGTGCTGCCAAACTTAACACAGAACATAATATGCGATTTTTTTTCTGATTATATATGTCCTTTAAACTGCATTATAAATCAATTCTGGTAGAAAAGTGCTAAAAATTTAAAGTTTAGACCCGCGATATAAGTGCAACGGCATCTGCGGAAGTATGCGTCCGCTTATCGTTTGGTCGAGCCGCACACTCAGCTGGTGAAGAGATTGCAACGTTGCATTCAAGCGTTTAATAGTCGATTACTTCGACTTTTTGGTTACGACTTTTACGAAATAAACTGCATTCTTTTAATCTATCAAAACAGTATAATTAAAAAATATTTAAAACAAAAAATATTGAAACTTTTCCTTAAGTTAGGTGCTACCCCTTATATATACCATTGTCACACGCCACAAGCATGGCCTTTTCCTATTCGAAATTTGCAAGAGAAGCGGCTTTTTGTATCAATCTACTATAATAAGTAGCAGACTGGCTTACTATTTTTTATACATAATGTATTCCCGAATGAATTTCATAGTGCATTTCATAGCGTTATGTACATTTTTTCTGCAGTTACTACTTTCAAGTTTCACACAAAGACGGACATTTTTTTACCGTGTTCTAATTGTGTCATAATGGTCTTAATGTGTCAAAATCTCAAATTTGTAAAATTATTGGAAAATATTATTTTATTCTATGTTTTAATATGTGAAAAGTAAAAATATACATAAGGAAATTCAATCTGTCTATCACTCCTGGCCAACAAATGGATCGATAAATTCGTCAAAATATCGCCAACTTGATGACTTTTGTAAAATATCGACAACTTGAAGACTTTTGTGAAATATCGACAACTTAATGACTTTTATAAAATTTTACCAAATTGGCAATGATTCATTATCTTTAAAAATTACATAAAATGTTTTAGTAAACCGTGTCACTTTCTGGAAAATATTAATTTAATAATGTAAATTCAATATATAGTGAGTTGAAATGCTCGTGAGACAGTTCAGTGAAAAATACACGTGAGACAGTTTAGTGAAAAATGTTCGTGAGACAGTTCAGTGAAAAATGTTCGTCAGCCTTTGTTAAGAATACGTAAAGTGGTTTCGTTTTGTTAGAGGATAGTATAGTAATTATGTTTTGTTAGGGGTCGTATGATAATTAATAATTATGATCGGATTGAAACTTGATTTGTTTGTGTTCAGGGATTTTTAGGAGCAAAACCTCTGAAAAGAGCGCGAATGCAGGGGACTTTTTTGCAAAATTTAATACTTACAAAACTTAATAAAGGGTTAACATCCAAGTTATAAAGAATAGTATAAATTCAGCAATAATGTCAAACGTCGCACATTTGACACGTGGTCTTTTAGATAATGTCTTTCTGCGCCATAGTAAAACAAATTTCATGAGCAGCTCATTATAATTGCATGAGCTGCTTTATGAAAAATTTTACGAGCAGTTGGCAATAAATACTTAGGTTTGATACTCATGAGTATTAAAATAATGCTTATAATCATATTTTAACAACATATGTGTTCCCTAAAGAGATTAGTTTAAGATATCGATTGAACAACAGGTATAAGCGAAGCATGTTCATACCGTTCATATGGTTTGTTATTTCCCACCCCGTAGTGCCCGTGGAAGGGAAACCACTTAAACAGGCAGAGATACGATTTATGTCCAACTGATAGAAAACGATAAAGCGTTTACTAAATGAAGGATTTAAACTTATTTTAAGGGGTGAATTATCCTAAATTAAGAATGGAAGGATCATCAACGCAAATGATGATATTCCTTTGAAAGACTAAGCTGGGATAAATTTTTTGCTTTATGTAAATTAAATTTTTAAGGTACCTGTTACGAACCCCTCTCTGTCCATGCCAAGAGGACTGGGAAAGGTTTTTCTCGGCCCGCCATCTTATGTCTTCCAGAGTTTTGCAGCTGGCCACGCAATTTGATACTGCGGACTGCGGGGGGTCAAGGGCCAGATATTGGAGGGGAGGGCGAAGGCGGTTTGAAGAAGGAGGACTTGCTTCGGAGATGCTGAACTGAACGGACGATCGGACTCGCGGAGTCCCGAGTATTGTGATGATTCGAATAATTTGCGAATATGTGTAGATATGTGTAAATATTTAGATGTAATAAATGTGTCGTGTGATTATGGAAGTGTTTTGCTTAGTATAGAAACGAACCACCGAACGGGCTCAAGGCGATCAGCAATTGGAACTGAGAGCCGAGTTCGTTACACTGGCGCAGTCGACAGGATAAATGCTAAGCAAATGGAAAGGTGGAAAATGCTTTGAAATAAATTGGATGATTTATAGGCGGGAATCAGGGAATCATATGGATTCAGTGGTGTGTGTGGTTAATGTACGTAGTGGATTATCGGTATAGCTTGTGACAAGGACCCCAACCCATAAGAAAGAATGATGATGACATCTGGTACAGAAGAAGAGGTAAGTGGAAATTTTCATAATTCATGGGTGATGCTCTCTGTGCTAGAGCGGATTTTAAATTAAATTGTAAAATTAATAATGAGTTTAAAGTGGGTCATTTGGTTTGTGGGGACTAATTTATTGATGGGAGTAAATTATAATTTTTAAAGTTTTGTTAATAACGGAAATTCCTAGATGAGCGGTGACAGAAGTAATATATGGATAAAGATTTTGCTTTAATATACAAATGTGTTTGAATGTTGTTTTGATAAGAAATTATGGTAAATTTTTGCATGAAATTGTGTTACATTTAATATTAATGAGATATTTGTATGTGGAAATATAATTAATATTATGCATAAGGTATTTTACTATTAAGAGAAATTTAAGTTATATTACTTCTAGGGTATTTGGTTTTATATTAAAGAGAAAC
Organism: Amaurobius ferox; assembly: GCA_951213105.1. Taxonomy (NCBI): domain Eukaryota; kingdom Metazoa; phylum Arthropoda; class Arachnida; order Araneae; family Amaurobiidae; genus Amaurobius; species Amaurobius ferox. The sequence goes on along the minus strand of OX578135.1, from coordinate 176,554,684 downwards.
TATTTCACTGTAAAGGAAAAAATGATATATGTGATTGATAAAAGTGATTTGACATATGTATATACGAGTATATGTATTTTGGATGAAGGGGAAAAGGCAATATTGTGTATTAAGAGGGTGGTATGGTGTAAATTAGGGTGAGCTATTATTGTGTAGGTAATTTTTGGTTCTCACGCAGTGGTTTAGGATGGCATATTTATTGGAAGAGAAGAAAATTGATCTTGTGAGGCTTTGTTATGAAATAGGCGAGACGGCGGATTCTGAGTGTGAGGTGGTGGAATTAAAAAATATAATTTGTGGGAGCAAGGAGTATGAGGAAGAAGCGATAAGGAATATATTGTATTCTATTAGGGAAGAGAGAGAAGAGAATGAAGAACGGGATAGAGAGAATAAAGAGTGGGAGAAAAGAAAATTAGAGTGCGATAGAAAGTTGAGAGAGTTGGAGAGAAAAGAGCAGCAAAAGAGGAAAAGCGAGATCAAATGGTTAATGTGGGAACTGGGAAAGAACCAGGATAATAGTGAAACCCAAATTGGACAAAATACCACTACCCAGAACTTTAGCGGCCAAATTGGCAGAACAGTGAAAAATGTGCATAAGAGCACAGTGTTGTGCTTCGCATGTAAAAAGTTAGGACACTATAGGTATGAATGCCCAGAAATATGTAGTGCGCTTAACAGTCAATGGCTTAATTCGGAAAAGTCGCGAAAAAGTACAAAGCTTAATTCGGAAAAGTCGCGAAAAGCTCAATTTGAAATATTTGAGGAGACTTGGGAAAAACCAGAATTGCCAAGCCTAGATATTCAGACAGGGGCGAAAAGCGTTGAAAAAATTAAGCGGCCTTTTCGGGTATCCGATCTTCCGAGTCCCAGAATGGAAAGCGAGAATTCCGGTATGGAAAATGGGGTTGGAAAGTCTCAGAGAGAGGGTTTTCCCGTGAACAAGTTTCGGAGAGAAAAAGAAAAGATGGTGAGGGGGAGGAGTAATACAATTTCGCGAGTGGACCCTGCGCTGAAGAAAGAAAAGTCGGGGGGAGTTGAGAGTTTCCTGATCATAGATATGTCTAGATCACAGTTGTCCTTGAAGGAAAAGGGGACGATCGAGGAGGCGACCTCAAGTTCCGAGTCCGATAGTGCGCAATATATTAGGGACTGTAAGGAAAGGAAAGGGGCTGAGAAAGGCCATTCTGGGGTTCCAATATCTGTGAGTCCAATTATCACAGAAAAGGAAAATGTTACGAGTAGTTTAGAGACATTGGGGGTCTTGAAGAATTCGAAAGCAATGGATAAGAGTCGAATTACGGAGTGTGAGAGAAAGGAGACGGAGACAATGAACGAAAGATGGGGAACTGGAGAGTCAGTTACAGCCCAACGTGAGACAATAGGAACGGAAGGGAATGAAGTGTGCTCAGCTGAAAGTCATGAGAAAGCCATGTTAGTTAAAGTGGGAACAATGTTGGAAGGGAAATGTGAAGGAACAGGAATTATGGAGGTAGTTACGGGTTCGGTCAGTGAGAAGAAGCAAAGGGCTAGTGGGGGTAGAAGCAAGTTGGCTTCCCTGCGAGACCAATGTTATGGAGGGAATGGATCAATAGAGAAAAGGTGCAGGTATTCACGAGTAAAAATGAAGTTCTTAGTGCGGAAATTTAGGAGATTTAGAAGGAAACAGAAGATAAAATATGCTGAGAGTAGAAACAAGTTTGTTTTCCTGCGAGACCAATGTTATGAAGGGAATTGGTCAAGAGATATAATGTGTAATTATTCACGGGTGGAAATGAAGTTATTAGTGGGGGAATTTGGGAGATTTGGAAGGAAACCGAAGATGAAAATCAAATATGAGAGAGAAATTACATGGTCAGTGGAAAGAATGGAAGAGTGGGTCTCGATTTGTGGGATCAGAAAGTGGATATTGGATGATGAAAAGAAGTTGAGTTTAAATCTGTGGGGGTTACTAGAATGGACTCCCGGGCAGGTGAAATGACGAAGGGGGTTACTGGCTCTATAATGATATATTGTGTGTTCTTTGAATAAAGTTTTGAGCCAGTAATCTAAAAATTGTGAAATTATGGAAAAATGTATGTGAATTGTAGTGTGTTTCATAATATTAAGGTATTTCTATATGTTTGTTTTAAGTGTAAACAGTAGAAGTGGAAATTGATAATTAGTGTTTTAAGCATCATTTTGGTTTGTAGTATGATTTTGTTTTAAGTATAAACAGTAGAAGTGGAAATTGATAATTAGTGATTTAAGCATCATTTTGGTTTGTAGTATGATTTTGTTGTAAGTGCTAAACAGTAGAAGTGGAAATTGATAATTGGTGTTTTAAGAATAATTTAGTGTTTATGGGAATATACTTTTGTGTATGAAATTTAAATCTTGATAATTTTTATGTAATGGTTCGATCCTGTCACTGGCTCATAGAGGAATTCCGGGTTGCAGAGAGCATAGCCTGTGGGTGGGAATTTCCACTATGGGAAGGGGGTGCAGGATTTGGACTTTCCAGTCATCGTTGGTCAACGGATGGACTGAAAAGTGGGGGGAAGGTGTTACGAACCCCTCTCTGTCCATGCCAAGAGGACTGGGAAAGGTTTTTCTCGGCCCGCCATCTTATGTCTTCCAGAGTTTTGCAGCTGGCCACGCAATTTGATACTGCGGACTGCGGGGGGTCAAGGGCCAGATATTGGAGGGGAGGGCGAAGGCGGTTTGAAGAAGGAGGACTTGCTTCGGAGATGCTGAACTGAACGGACTCGCGGAGTCCCGAGTATTGTGATGATTCGAATAATTTGCGAATATGTGTAGATATGTGTAAATATTTAGATGTAATAAATGTGTCGTGTGATTATGGAAGTGTTTTGCTTAGTATAGAAACGAACCACCGAACGGGCTCAAGGCGATCAGCAATTGGAACTGAGAGCCGAGTTCGTTACAGTACCTTTTGGAAAGAACACATTTAAACATATTATACTAACGGTGGAATGGTCGGTACTAAATGCAATCATACATAACAAAATAAAATGTGTGTGTGTGTGCTTGCGTGCCCAGAGGAAAGAAGTATTGAGCAGCAGTGAAACTCTGTACAGACTACAGAGGTACTTCAGGTTCCCGGATTATATGGTTCGGCGAGATTTTTTTTAATATTCAAATAAGTTTTTTAGTTGTTTTATGTTTAATCACGATTTTGAAAGATGTCCTCACAAATCCGTTTCTTAACGTTCTAAAACAATATCATAAAGTTTCCATAGTGATATCGCAAAGATCAAAGAGCGTTCGTTATAATAATCTTTGAACCGAATTCGCAGAATAGTTGTAATACAGCGCGAATAAAATATATTGCAAGTTCTACAGAGGCAGTAGCGACAATATGGAACCAGGCTCCAGACGTGAAGACGCCAGTTTTTATGGACAGTCATATAGATAAGAACAGGCATTTATGGGCGGACAGTCTTTTAGGGTCAAGAATTTTAATTATGACATCATAGCAAGTGCGCTTCATAATGCAAGCAAGGCCGCAAGGCATAAGAGATTATCCAATTAAGCTCAACATAAGCTCCACCCACATGATTGGAACCAGTGGGAAAAGGGAATCACGGAAAGCCAATGAGAAGAAGGGGTAACCCATAAAGTACCCCATACAATATTTATGAATAGGATCAGTACGTTCTATGTTTTTGAAAAAAATCTGCTATCAATTTGAGTACGTTCTGATGTTGTCAAAAATATCCTACTATTTTTCCAGTACGTTTTAATGTTATCGAAATATATGCTCCTATTTTTCGCAGTCTGCGTTAGATGTTGTTCGAGAAAGATGTTTCCATGACTTAAATTATGCTTGACGATTCCGAGTATGCTGCTAGAACTTCGAGTACGTTGTATGACTTCGATAAAGCTGCGCCTAGTACTTTAATTGCGCTTCATGACTTCGACAACTATGCTCTTAGAGTGTCTAGCGCAAGACGCGCAGTTCATTTAAAAATATTTTATTCCATTGCAAAAGATAGGCCTTTTGAAAAATATGAAATAAGTTGCTTCTTTGTATTTCTTGAAATAATTAAAGAGAACAGGTACAATTGTCTCAATATATATGAGGAATGTAATGAATCTGACTATAAGTCTCTGTATTGCATTTCAATGGCTCTAGGTAAAATTACCTGTAGCTATAACGTTAGTAATGAGGATTTTTGTAGATAGTATATAAATTTAATATTGGGCAAATTTAGTATGAGTAATAATAAGAATATTTTAATGAATTTCAATTTACCAAATTTTGTCCCGTTACTTGTGGTAGTAAAAATTAATTTATGTCTATTGATCCATTTGATTTTCAAAAACAACAGTCCGCACAATATGTTAACTTAGCAGGTTCATGCGATGCAATGTCAACGCTCTTAAATATTTTATGCGCTACAATAGTTCCTTCATATGTATTTATATATTTTTAAAATTCAGCGAGAGATGCATGGTTTAAGTAATCTAATTCTTATTTCGCCACATCCGAAAATGGAAGATTAGCGCAATACTCGTTTAGGCAAAAATATGGATGCTTACATTCTGATAATTTTCTTAATTATTGTGTTTTCTGATTTTCCCTAAATTTTCAAACAAAATCATGAAAATTGAGAATTTAGATTCTCCAACTCTGAACTGTATTCTCCGTTTCCTCGGTCACTATGCAATGAATAGAGTAGCAACTGATACCATGACTTATCCGTTGCTATGAGAATTAGTAGCGTATTTATCGTAAACGCGTTGCTGTGTTTTCAGGCAGTCATTTTATTTTATCTCCGATTTAAAAAAAAACGTGGGGAACAACTTACGCTTTTTGAAAATTTGAATGAATAAATTCAATAAATCTATCTTTAAATTCCGGTCAACGACGGGTGCGTTTTGTAGTTTTGCATAAGAAATACGAGGTTCACTACGCAAGCATTAACTAATTACAAAATAATGCTCCTCTCTAGAAAATTAGCAAACTATTTAGAGGATTTGCGTTATTTAAAACAGAGTGCCTTTGATTTCAAAAATTTTCAAGGTTTCAATATCAGAGAAAATTAAATATTGACTTTCATTTTCGAATTTTGTTTACTCCCGAATTTCAACTAGCTTGGCAGTCAAGATAATATATTTATATTCTCATCGTCAAGAAATTTTGAATCTATGCAAGTTATCTTAGACAACAAAAACTGAGGCAGATCATTGCAAGAAGCCATTTTTATTCCCAGGTAGTTGATAAGAGGCATTGAGAAAAGATCGTAACCTGCGGTGACAGAAGACTACTGTCATTTTCATATACATATCAACAAAAAAATACGCTGTACATATCTGTGTGATCCTAAAGTCTACGAAGAGTTATCAAGTAAAGATATTGGAAATCGTGAATTTACTTTGGATGTGTTTGCTCTCCAAGAAGCGTATCCGCTTTGATGTAGAATTTTAGATCAGAGAAGTTTTCTTGGTAGCATTTGAAATTTTGTATTATTACCTTCCTTACATATATAGTATAATGTATAGGAAAAGCAGTAACGCGAGGTCGCAAATTCGAACTCTGGTTTTTGACGATAAAGCACACCCAAAGCATCGCTGAACTCGAATCAACAGTTTTTGAGGTGATTTTTGTGTGCATGTATATGTGTGTCCATGAGGCTGTGGATGTGATATTTCACAATCGAATTGAGAGTTTCAAATCTAATTTGGTACGATTATAACAATTTTTGAATATTGGAACTCCATTGATTTTAAACGCGACAGATCGTTCGGGATAATCCCAAATTTTAGAATAGGTTTTTTAAATCATAAAAAATCAGGTTCATTAATGATGTTAAATAAACAATCATTTTGTGAGCATTTTTGAATGATACAGGCTTTAGAACGGTAGTTGAAACTTTTCTCGATATATTGCACGTTTTCCAATTAAATGTATCTAAAACTTACATAAAAATAAACAGTAGTGTGTATAATACTTGGCGATTAATTTGGCAACCTTGCAACTCATTTGGTGACATATTGTAAACTTATGGTAACTTCAATTGGTTGTCGAATTCGCGAAAATATTGCCTAATTAGTAAAAATGACGCTGCTAAAAAATAACACCAAATTGATAAATTAATAATTAACATATTTTAATGCAATGCAGCATATTGTTTAGCAGATGCTATCAATATTGATAATTAATTGTCCATTTACAATTGCTCAAAATATAGATTACTTCAAAATAATTTCACATTTTGATATATAAAAAACGATAAATGTCAGTGTACTTTTCAAAGTTGTGCAAACATTGTGTCGTTGATCTTGAACATCAAATTTTTGCGTTGGAAGAAGTACATTTATTACATTATGTAGAGAAACTCATGTGCTGCCCATATCAGATGTTTCTACGAAGTTATTTTCAAAACGTGCAATATCGGGATCAGCTCAGTTAAGAACTCTAAAATTTATTTTATTTTCAGAAGGTAAGTACCACTCAATTATTCATCTCAGAATTTATTTGTTTTCAAAATTCCTTGAGCAGAAATACTTTGACACATCATGATTTCCATAGCTTTACCTTGCTGAATATTTATACATTTTGAATGTTCAGTTCGCTTGTTTTTATAGTTAAAGTTTTAATGTAATCGTTTCATTCTAAGGAATAATCTTGCTCACTGGCCTCAAATTTCTTTAAAAAATGTTCGATCGGAATTATGAATTTTCTTTATGAAATTTTGCATATTCAGCTGTAGCATAAAATAAAAGTATCCATCAAGTGTTAAAAACATATTTTTCTACTATGCACGTGCGAACGTTGGTAAGTCATGAAATGATTTTTCAAGTAACTGCAGTGTCTACAATCAGCTGTCAATTTTTAGCAGTCGAAACGAAATATAATCTGTAATATGGCTGAACGATCGTAGAATATAAACAACGACTTTGTTTCTTAGCTTTTAAGGTTCATGATAAAACAAAAGTAAAATAACCTTTCCTCCAAATAAAGTCGACTATGCACCCGTATCGGCTCGCACTTCGCTCTTTTATACGTTCCCAAAATTCTCTATCACGCGATCAGGCTCAAAATAATATTGTTATGATGCGCAATATTCCCTTTGGAGTCTTCTCTTTCGTCTGTCTGGAAGGCCAGGCTCAGAAAACTTAGTCCAAGTTAGACGAATAGTTGCCAGATTTGACGATTTATCGCCAATTTGGCGATATTTGGCGATTTCCGGAATATTCCAGAACTTCTCGATAGTACGATTATTGAGATATAAAGATTTCCAGAAGTTTCTATAGAGAGACTATAAATAGAAGTCGTCACTGAATCGGAGCGTGGAGTTGACGAATTGACATGACACGAGCTACATTGGACTGTGACTTTTGTCAACGTTTTGAGCCGCTGTTTCGTGAAATTACTTTCGTCAACATTCTGTGAATAATATCAGTTATTTTGTGAAATGAGTGGAACATTTAAGTGCTGTCTGGTTGTATAATGTTCCTGTTTACTCTGTGCTTGTGAATAAACGTAAGTTATCCAGAAACTTGGACTCGTTCTTGTATTCTGCGTATACACCCACAATTCTAGAGGATAAGTTAATAACAATATACTACGGGGAGGGTTTTTAAACGAAATATATGGATGGGTTTCTTTCATTTATATGTGATAAGTCACATAGGAAATAGCAGGAAAGTGCAAGTAGATTTTAGATTAGATAACAATAAACAAACTGAGTTTTCAAATGGTTTCAACACTTGGTTGGAATCCTTAAATGAACTGGGAGGTCATAATCGGGAGGTCCTGAAAAGAAAGTGTATAAACAGAAAAATTTGAATTCAATAGACTAAAGGGGTTTTAATCAGAAGTAACTGAGGAACAAACTAACTATACGCCCTTTTAAAAAATTGAGAATATAAACAAAATTACTGATACTGATATGATAATTTCATCGAAAATATCCCTTCCCACCTCTCACAAAATCCATGAACCTAAAGCAAAAAAATAGTTTTAAAAATAGGCATATATTTACTGTAACGTCAGGGTTGATGTAGGTACAACTATATGGGTGAATAAGAATATACTCACAAATGTCAAATGTATGTTCATGCTTTCGTCCATTTTATCTATTTAAGAAACATACAATATATCTGTCGATATTGGCATGTATAAAAACCACTCTTATAACGAAACGGAACAGGGGAGGGTTTCCATGCTTATATGGATTTCTTAAACACAATCAACATCAGTTAATTAGTGCACTAAATAATATGAAAAGTGTATGTTTCATATGAAATAGAATCCATTCATTGTGTACCTTTTTAATAAGAGAAAACTTCATTGAGAAGTTTAATTCTGTTCTCTACAAAAGGGTTCCGGAAACTTCAAATGAAACGCTGCAGTCTGCATTTCCCGAGCTAAGTGGACAAAAGGGGCGGCCAAATTCCCCTCTCGTTGTAGCAAAACTAATTTTATTAACGAACCGAAAAATCTGGACAGGACGTGTCCTGGGCATCCGAGCCGGAACAGGGGAGGGAACGTGGCTCTCTTTCAAGACGTCGTTTCCCTATTTTGAAAGCTGTAAGGGCATTTGGCTGGACTAGGGATGAACAATTGTTCAGATAAAAGTCAATTAAGCCAACGGTAAATTAAATGTGTGATAAGAAGAATGGTTTGACAAATATTTTATTGGAAATGATTGGGAAGGAAAGTAAAATGTTTCTTTAAGTAAATTATTAAATGTGCAACATTTTCTTTCAGTATTCATATTCCATTACAAAAATGTTCAAACTGCTCAAACTCATAAAAAAATAGCTGTGGATAAAATGTTTAATTAGTAAATCAGTATGAGACAAAACTGTAAAACTCCGAGTTTTAAAAAGCAATCCATCTATTAAATTATTCTTTTATAATAGAAAGGTACTGTATATATTTCTGTTTGGTCTATTTCTCTGAATTTTTAATTTCTTTAACTAACAAAATTCTATATTCAAAGGTGGATAATTTATTATAATTGTGATCATTAACTTATTCGATTTATGTTATACATTTATTCCATAGCTTAGTTAATTTATGCTATTGTTGTGCTGAGTAGCCTGTTTAATATATGTTATACATGTGTTCCGTAGCCTATTTAATTTATATTGTACTTGTATTCCATAGCCAAATTAATTTCTATTATACATGCATTTCGTAATCTAGTAAATGTATGTTATACTTGTGTTCTATAGCCTAGTTAATTTATGTTACGTATGTGTTCTTTACCGTATTAAATTGATATTATGTTTGCGAGTGAAATTAATTTCAAGGGGTATAGAGTGTGAGTGTAGAAAAGACCTCGACATGGCAGTATCATTCAGCAGGTATTTTGCCTGCTTAAATCAATTCTGAGACCTGTCACTGGAGGTCATTAAATATAGGTCCTCTCTTAGTCATGAAGCTGTATTTGAGTGCTTGCACATGTATTAAATTTCATTATTTAAGCCTATTTTAAATCTTCCGGAAAATAATAAATGCTTTAAATAAATTTTGAAATACTTTTAAGTAGAAAAATTTACAACCATTCTATTGTTAATTTGAAAAAACAAATGTGGCAAAAAACTCGGACACTCGCAAATAGGTTTTATTTTGAAAGTCGATCACGTTCCAGTTGAATAATATATTATATTTTATTCCAATATTTATATCCAAGTTACAAGATTAATTTTTATGTAAATATTGTAGCATTATACACATTGGTTTTATTATTAAATACTAGTGCTTAAAAATATATTAGGTCTTCATAAAGACTGACGAAGAATCTATAAAATAACTATTTAAAGTGTTTTTGTCTTTCCCAAACCTTATAGAATCCTTCCCCTTAATGACTTTGATGGCTGAACCAATGCACGCTTATAGTATCGACTACGATATAATACCTAGCGAAACTGGATTTTCGATGTATCACCCAGAGGTGGAGAAAATGATTCTTTAAAACTCTCCAGAAGTCCATTGATGATCTAGAAAGCTTAATCTTTGCACAATTTATACACAGTATCGACCACTAGCCAGAACTTACTATTCAGATTGTAGACTTCTTCTTCTTTGATCCAAACCGTCCGACCTACCAGAAAGGTATAAGATATCTGTTTGGATAGCCGGGAAGTGCCACCCAATTTAGACCGGCACCCAGTGGGGGAGGCATCCACAGGGACCGTACCTCCATTCCCCTACCACCAATCTCTCGGAAGAACTTGCGGGCCCACATGTTTTACGTGATCGTACTTCGCATGAACACGGCGGCAGTTTCGGCGGTGGCGGGAATCGAACCCGGGCCGATCGAGTGCACTTCCCGCGCGCTAACCACTGGGCTGTCGCGCCCCAGATTGTAGACTTCTTCCCTCTTGACCGGATATTATATAGCATTTATTCAATATCTGTCTAGACCATCAAGTAGCCCTCTAGTGGTTCTTAGGCTGAGTCTTTGCACACTTACAGTATGGACTACCGGGTAGAACCTAACGTATTCGGATTGTCGATACCGCCTCCTCAGGGAGGAGGTTATGTCGTATTTAAATAGGTTTCCAAACACTCAAGCAATTCTCGGGTGGCTTAGTAGGCTAAGTCTTTTCATACTTATAGTATCGACAGCTGGACGAAACCTAACGTAGCAGAAGATTCATTTTTTCTCACTGAGTGGACAAAATAGATAGTCAAGTCTCCCAGAACCCTTACAAAACCCCCATCAGGAGCATAAAAAGCTGTAACTTGAACACGGAGCTGAACTTAACCTACCCAATTTTAAATTGAGACACCTAAGTTTGACGCTAAATACCATATATAGCTAAAGCTTATTAAACAAAAGTTGGAACTCAATTTTTAAAGAGAATGTTAGTTCCCCTGTCTTTTACAAGCTTAAATGCCAGTATGAAATAAACCCCGTGCATTTTGTACATATTCATAACGCAGAAACTCTGAAATATAATTGTGTCATCCACAAAAGATATCCACGAACTTCAACTGAAACGTTTTGCGGTGTTTGCAGTTCCCTCGCCAGGTGGACAAAAGGGCTGCTGAATTTCTGAAACAGTTGTAGCGAAATTAATTTTCTTAACGAACCGAAAAATCCGGACAAGCGAGTGTCCTGAATATCCGGACCTCTAAGCGGAAGGAGAGGGGGAGAAAATATGTCTTTGAAGATGTTACGTATTCAGAGCTGCAAGATCCTAGACTCAGGTTGAGCAGTTGCTCAAAGAAAGGTCAATTAAGATAAATTAAATATATGGTTTCAAGCTGTTTTCTTCGTAATGATCCGCATTATGCATGTATTTAAAATACATGCATGTTTGGCTAAAGATTTTGTATATTAAATGGTATAAAATTCAAAATATTTTAGCCCATTATAATACAGCGTATTCAGTTTCTGTAGGGTAAAATCATATTCTAATAAAAATATTAATATGAAAGGTCTCCTGAAGTCGGATTTATAATTTCTTTCAAGGTTTTCTATCCAATAAGTTTATGTAATGTAGTAGAGTTGCAGTTGATAATTAAGACTATACATTTTCTTGAGGATGTAAAAGAAATTTATTAGCACTCGGGATGATTGCTAAAGTGACTTAATAACTAGTAAGTTCTTATTTATTTATCCCGCAAATAAGGCAGATAAAATGAAAAATCTTTAACGAACATGTCTTTGAGCACAATCAATAATGAACGTGTTCACAAAGTAATCAGCGGGCGCGGTAGCCCAGTGGTTGAAGCGCGGGAATTGCACTCGGTAGGCCCGGGTTCGATTCCCGCCGTGCTCACGCGGAGTACGATCACGTTAAACATGTGGATCCGTAAGTCCTTCCGAGAGGTTAGTGGTAGGGGAAGGAGGGTACGGTCCCTGTGGATGCCTCCCCCACTGGGTTCCGGTCTAAATTGGGTGGTACTTCCCAATTGTCCAAATAGTCACCTTACACCTTTCGGGTGTGTCGGACGGTCTAGGTCTCAACAACAATAACAAAGTAATCAGCGCAAATCAAGATAAATAAGCATAAGTAAGTTCCAAAAACTATTCATAAAATTTCAAGAACTCTTAGTTTAACTTCAAAGTGATATTATTCCCAATCAATGAATATAAATTTTTTTCGTTTCTGGATCTTATTAAATAGTTCAAATACGGTATTTACTAAATGCTTTGTCAATGCGGACTATCTTACATAAGTCAAACTAAACGCGCCTTATAATATATCTTAAAAGAACATCAACGTTGCATCAAAAACCAAGAAATTACAAAATATATTTCGAATCGTTATTGGATAACTAGTCACCAGTTTGGTGTTTCTTCTGCCTCCATTATTAAAAGCGCTCTTCAGTTTTCCATTTAAATTTCTTTGACTCTTTTCATATTAAAACATCTCCAGTAATCGAGTTAATAATTTGTCAATGTCCCTACTTCCCCATTGTTCGGCATGACCATGTTTAATTTTTTGTTTGAGTTCATATTCTTTGCCATTTATTTTCTCTTCTTTGCGTTTCATGTTCATATTTTCTTTTTATTCTATTTGTCTAGTTTTATACTATTTTCATTCCACTAGGCGGCGCTATTGTACTGAGATGCCTAGAGTTCCTATAGAGATACCGTTTGCTATTTCAGTTTGCCAGACGTAGCCTTATTTGCGCTTATTTGGGCATTCACGTTTAGACGTTTTGTACTTTAAAATGAAATGAAGATAATTTCAGAAACTTATATATGCTTATTTGTCTTGATTTTTGCTGCATTTTAATTTTGTAAACCAGTCCATTATTAAAATAAAAACAAGAAAGATCAATCATGCTTAAAGCATTGATTATGAGTCATTTTTACGGCAGTTATCGTGCTAACGGACAGACAGACAGAATGAACAAAATCATAAACACTTTTCAACTTTGTTGTAAAGTGTTAAAAACACTCCGAAGTATTTTGTTCACAAATGTGTTTTCGTTAATCCACTGAGGCATTTGTATGATATTTAACATGCATGATCAATCTCAGGAAATAGATTTAGCAAAACACGTTGGTACATTTTCTAAGGAATCTGGCTGTTTTTGTCTATTTCGCTTTTTCGCCCAGGTCGATTCTGTCATAACTTTTTTAATTCTCCAATAAGGGCGATGCAATATATTTTATTCGATCGGAAAAGATCACTTTAGTATAGATAGAAACTAACGTGTACAGTCATGGTCCTTTCCTTGCAGCTATTGGAATGCTTAAGGGATTTTCTAGAAACCTAGTTTTTCAAGTTCTTAGAATAAAATATCCATAATAAACAACACATTTTATCTCCGAAAATTAACGTAAAATTTTCACTAAAGCTATTCTTAATTTATTTAGAGAGATATGAAAAGAATAACTTTAATCACAGCTGCTTTCTATTGACACAATTGAGGTCGACACTCACCATTTCGACTTAAAAATCGTTAAGGAAGAATCGACTGATGTGGCTAATTGATTTTCATAACCAGTTCCGAAACCTGCAGATTTGTTGAAAATTGTTGAAAAATCTCAAAAATTTAAATACGATTTCATTCGAACTCATTTCATCCATGGAGGTTCTGTGTTTTAATGAAATCTACTTGATCACGGTCCCTCATACAAATTGTGGACTTGCTACAAGTATTTATCCAGACCCCTCTCCATATTTGATTTTCCCTTTGTGCATATTTTATATCTTCTCCTTCGTCAAAAAATATACTTGCGTGTCCAGGCCTGTCACTCCATTGGTGTTACTGCCCTCCCCATCACTCCCACCCCCCAAATGGGCGGCCCTGACTCGATAGATAGTCATGATTAATTTTTGAATAAAAAACAGTATTTTATGTGCACATGTGCTCATATGTCAGTAAAATACAAACATAAAATATGAAAATTCAACTTACCTAAGCTCTACTAAGAACTATGGAAGGATACAGATGAATTATTTTGTTAGCCAGTATATATATATCCAATCCGCTAACCTAGAGAAAGTAAATGTTTATTAGTTTCGTATATATTATATTAAATAAATGGTACACATTCTTAACAACGAGTAACGGAAATCAGTGCTAAGTGAATTTGACGACTGGAAATTATTTTCCATGATAAAAATCTGTTAGTGCTTTGTAGCAGTTTATGTCTTCATATTTCATTAAAACTACTTTAAAATAGTGTGTTGAAAACAATGCAACGTAAATTTTTAATCCATTTTAAGTATTTCATAATTATTCCAAATTACTCTAAATATAAGATTGTTCGGAAACTTGACAAAAATGTATATTGCATCATTATTATTATCTACTGCATTAAAGGCGAAAAGAACAGTAGTATGCCGCAGCTAGCCGGCTCACATGTTACCTCGATTTGCAGAGCCAATAATTGACCAAGAATCTCGCAGTTCGTTTCTCGTTTTTTCAAATGTTGCTTTTGATTCGAGATCGTATTTGAAACATTCGAAATTTCGAAAAATTTAATATATTCTTACTTATAACCCTTCCCCCTAAAATCAAGATAATATACATATTTATATGTGTGTACCTCCTCATCCCTTAGCCTCCTACATGACCTAGAACCTTGAGTTTCTTTAATGTAGCTAACGATGCCGAAACATTTGAAAATTCAAAATATTTAAAATGTTTTTTTAATATTTATTAAAATCAAGGGGTTCGAAAAGAAAAACTATGTTTCTACAAAATGAAGTTAGACTCTCAATGTTTTTGAACGGGAGACAAGTATATTTTTATAAGTCTCTGAAAGCCCGAATTTAAAAAAAAGATCAGTAGATATTTTTATACAGATGTTCAAAGACCAGCATTTCTCCATATTTGTCATTTTAAAATTATGGCCTAGCAAACACTTTTGGAGGTATGTCCTTAAAAATTGTTATAGTGAACTATCAATACATAGCTCAAGAGAAATGTAACTATTTTCTTTGTTACTTTATTTGGTAATTTTTTTTATATTTAAATTATGAAGTCAATAACTTTAATTTTAAAGTGTCGTAGCACGTTTCGATATCCTGTTCGAGAATAAAGTGTCATGCTTTCAACTTAACTGTCATCGGCCAGTTACTGGAAAAGGCTGGAAATGTTTCAAAAGGTAGAGAGACGGCGTACTCTGTGTGATTATAGCATTGTTCGTTGCGCGAAGGAGAATATTTCCGGTTGTGGCGATGAAATGTTTACTCTTATTTTGACTCTTGAGGGAAGTCTCCATTTTTAAAATCTAAGTGTTTATCTATATTAGAGACTGTTACTTCGATTTTGATGCAATTTTCACGTTTTATTCAACAATGGACCCACACGAAAAGTTCGCTCTGAACTCACATAGATTTATAACATTTATGACTATTTTTTGTGTATCAACATTTACTATTACGAACATATGAACTGCATCCTGGTCCCTTTCGGATTTTGGATCCAGTTTTGTTGTTTTGCAATGCGGTCGCAAAACTTGCTAAGCAACTGATTGCTATAAAATGTATGTCTTACATTTAATGACAGGGTTTATGTAGGCTGCTATATTTTATATTATATTACACTTATACTTCAATTCGAGTTAGCTAAGCACACCCATTGATTGAACTCTATTAAGAATTCTACATAATACTGTCTATAATATTTTGAGTTTTGCTTTCGGTTCTTATTGTTTAAATGATGAAAGAGTGTCTCAAATTTTGTTACTTTGAGTTTGTTTTGTTTACAGACACATGGTATAAATTAATTTAGTAATAACACGACTGGTAACACACCTTTATAGTGATAACACTTACGCTCTGGTCGTCTCGAATAGATATGTATGAATCATATCCCTTATACAGGCTTGTATCAACGCCAAAACAACACTCATATATTTTCAGTAGTAAGGGACAAAAACAAAGTTTATATTAGTTAGAGAGGATTCAAGCGTTATTTGGGTAGAGTTATTTGACATTTATTTTTTTTCTTCCATACGTATTACAATGTAGAAAGTATTCAATTGAAATGTGACGCTCGATACTCGAGTTGAATTAATGAATGATATTGAAAATAATTTATACAGGTTTTCTAGTCTTTAAGAATCCTAACATTGTAAGAAGTCCATGAGTATACACGTTATGTTTATCTAAAATGTGAGATTGTCCGATCGAATAAAAGTCATTGCAGCGCCCCGATAGGAGAATTTTAAAAGTTTCGATAACAGACACTACAACAAATCGATATAGATGAACTCGATTGCAGTTGTTGAGGGAGATGAAATAAGTATACATATACACTAAAACTGTTACAACAGGTATCTATTGGATACAATAGGCTTGAAGTAATTTAGCAGGTATTTTCCGCCATCCGTATACTCGTTTCGTACGTTTCTTTTGACGACAATGCTTTACAATATTGCTGTTGACTTTTTCGTCTATCTCTTTTTGTCTCCGAGGTCGTTATCTTAACTTTAAAATGCTACTGTAAGGGCCCTAGATTCACCTTTACTCGATTGGGGTGGCGTTATTTTACTATAAATCGACCTAACGTGTACACTCGGGTACCTTTCCTTAGTAAATTATCGGGATGCTTAAGAACTTTTCTAGAACCCTGTATAAAGAAAGGATATCGTAATTTGAATATATAGGCAAAGTGCTGGAATCATCAGATTTCTAGCGTCCGAAATCATAACATATGCATAACGCATCTTAACGTATATGCCGAAAAGTTTGGAAAGAACAAAATTTTCATCGACAAGAGACCTTACTTCATTCATGAGACAATGGAAAAATCCATTCTTCCTCCTCCTCAAAAATATGACAAAACATTACAGAATAATGGTAAATTCTAAGGGCTTTCAGGCACCAGTAGTTTTGTTCGATTTTCGATTAAACTACGCAGGACTCTGGCATGGACTGCTCCTAATGCGTTTATCCGACGATGGCTAGTAAAAGTGTATTTCAGAAACAAAGTAGATGAACCCATTACCACTGCATTTGTGATCACACGCTTTTGTCGTCATTTAAAGGGTAATTGCCCTCTTAGGGAAGCGAAGGACTACTGTATTTGAAACGACTGACGTAATTCATTTGACAATACACGGTTACAGGATATTACAGGGATAATACAGGGATAATTAATCTACTCCACATTCTCCAGATACACCCCAATAAATGTCGCAGAATATGCGATTTTCAAATTATTTTATACATGACATAGCTAGTACTAATAAACATAGAATGCCAAATTGTGTGACCCTGTTCTCTGTCATTATATTGGTAACAATAGTTGTTGTAACAGGGTTGGGTATTGTTAATATTGTTACGACTACCTAAAATACCTTCTGCATATTGCCCATTTCCGAGGAAAAACGTCATATATTGGCAACCATTGCTTTTAATTAAAGATCTGGGTCGCTTGACCTTGGCGAATAATTTAGTTACTTTGGTGACATATTTGGAGAAAAATATCTCCATCTTGGCGAGTTTTGTAATTTCTTGAATTTCGTAATTTAGTTAAACATTTTAAGTTGCGTTTATTATTTGAGATATTTCCACAAAGGGTATATAAGTGGGTCATCGTTCGGTTAGAATAAGTTAGTTTGATATTAGCAAAATGAATTTGTGAGTACTACATCAGTGTTTTGAGAATATAATAGGATTAGGGATCAATATTGAAATGTAGCTGACGACTACCACCCTTTCTTCTATCATTAGAGTTTTTCATTTAGTTTACAATGTTTACAAAAAAAATAATAATAACATTTTTCTAAAAATATATCGAAAATGTAGTCACATCTAGTATATAAAATTGTATTAAGAGTGAGTGACATCATACACAGAAGTTTAACGTTAATCATATTCAAAGTGTTTACGTTTCTGATTTAAAATGGAAAAATGATGCAAGAAAACTATATATTAAATAAGGAATTATTAAATAAAGGATCCTTATTATTACACATAAAAATATTTGTACTTTCAAACAAAACTAATTCATTGTTTTGAAGACATTACAAGTCTCCCTGAGAAAAGTTAAATAGTAGTGACAACTACATACTTGCAATGAATATAACTGCTACTTATGAGAATACAGATTCTTGGTATTTTAAAAATGAAGAAATGAGAACATCTTCTTATGCCTGATTTCTATCGTAGAAAGCTATGAACTTATAAATTTCAAACTTACTGATTCTAAGTTAGAAAAGTGAAAATTTATGTTACTGTTTACTCGAAATATCCGTATTTATTATTCTGTTGAGAAATTTGTGTAATAGACACATCCAATGTCATTCATGAAGTTTACCGATATTTATTCTTTGTGATATTTAATATTCTAAAGAGATTATCGTTGAAATGCACTTGACAAACTGAAGCAGTTTAAAAAAATTATTTAAGAATTTATTAAAACTGAGCAACAAATTCAACACAGACTTCCAACATATATTTAAGAATTTATAGGTTTTTTTGTCTTAAAATATTAATCATCGAGTGAGAAACTGTCTGCTTGTCATATAGAGAATGACTTTTCCGATATTTGAAAACAAATGTCTTATACCGAAACATGCCATTTTCAGGAGCAGACGTTGATTAATGAGATATAGAGTGAAATGAATTACGGAAGCAACAAAACAATAATATGAATGATTTTATTCATTTAAAGGAAACGAATACGGGATACAATTTTCTACATTTTTTCGATTCAACTATTCAATACATTAACTGTTTTCCTAGCTACTTTATTAAGGTTTTGGTAATTACTTCTCTTGTCCCCTCTTATCTGTAACATAAAGTAAACTAGAAATTTATGAAGCAGTCCTCAAAAAATGTTTCAATCCTCATTTTTGACGGAATATTAAGAATTTTTATTCCCTTTTGTATACTTACTTTGTACAGTTATGCGAATTTTCAGAAAATCTGGAAATGACATTTCCAGAAATGGAAGTGGAAATCTTTAGATCCATAAAAATCCTTATCTTAACTCCCTCTCCAATCTAATGCTGAATTCATTTATCTAATCAAAGCTATATCTATAGCCGATTCTGAAATATACGTATTTCATGGAAAATGGCATTATCTGAACCAGACGCTAAAATATTAAAAGTGGAAATCTTTAGTAAACCCCTATATCCTTTAGAATTTAATATTGAATCCGTATTAGACATAATTTGAACTCTAACTATAATTAGTCTTCAGAAATAGATGTTTCAAGGAAATATTTTGAACTGAAAGTGAAAAAAACGGAAGTGGAGATTCTTAGTGAACACTCTATCCGTTTCAAAAGTTGATACTGAATCCATATCAGTTGTCATATAAGCTCTTTATACAGCCAATCCTGAAAAACAGATGTTGCAAGGGCAATGTAATTTTTTAATCCAAAATGACAGCTCGAGAACCAGAGATGGAAACTCTTAGTGAGTCCTCTTCCAAAATTTACTGATGAATCTAAACACCCCGGGCAAAATATTACGAAATCAGCATTTACCGCGAAACTACACTGTAAGAGCACGTGTCTGCAGCGTCTCGCGTATGCGAACAGAACAGAGGTGGGAAGTCGTAGAGGAAGGTTGAACGTGTTGCAAAACCTTGAGATCAGTATGCTTCGTTCGTTCATAAAGTTGGAAATGGGCCGCAATCGAGACATTTCCGACTGACAAAAGGGGGCTATAGTGTTTTGCCGGGAACACTGCCCCGAAGTTGCAGAGATTGCAACGTTCTTGGTTGTGACAGCATCTACAGTAAGTACAGTGCATAAGCAATGGCGTTTGTCCGGAACAAATAGTTCCCGACGATGCAAATGCCGACCACAAGACGATACTAACCCCGAGAGATCGTCGGCATGTCAGGCGCATGGCAACAGCTTAATCGCTTCCAAACCAGGGACAAATTGGTGGCACGGGTTAATGCTGAACCAGGCCCGTCTATTTCCGAGCGCACCCTGCGTCGGGAGCTGCATCGCATGGAATTATTCAGTCGTATACCCCGGCTATGTCCTCGGATCATAGCAGCCCCAAACAGAAAAGACTCCAATAGGCTCAAGAACATTGACACTGGACTGTGGAGGACTGGCGACGTGTAGTATAGTCAGACGAATCACGCTTTTGTTTGTATGCGAATGACGCACGTTTCCGCTTCCCAGGAGATTCGAAGAGGCATATTATCCGGACTGTCTCCAGAGGTCACTGCAGCTCGTTGGTGGGAGTGTATTTCGGCGACTGGCGTTGAACCACAGGTGAAAATCAGCAATCGGATGAAGACTGTGGATTATATCACCATCTTGGATGACCGCGTCGTCCCTTATGTGGACTTTCTGCGTGGAGAAGGACTTGTGACTGAACTTGTCTACCAAGACGACAATTGTACCGTGCATCGCGCCAGATGTGTTCAAGAATGGTTCGCAGAACATGAGGTTGATCTCCCACACTTCACTTGGTCCGTCAATTCGTCTGACCGTAACCTCGTCGAGTAAATGTGGGACGCTTTGGAAAATGCTGGCAAGAGGAGTGTTGCATGTCCGCAGTTACTAGCAGAATTGACGGTCAGATTGATGGACGAGTGGGCCAACATCACTGCAAACGCTATCCGGCCCTATTTGGACAGCATTATCCGTAAGATCCAAGTAGTAATCAGGGCACATGGTGATGTAACCAAGTATTAAATTCAATAAAATATTATTTCGTCATATTTTGTCCGGGGTGTTTATATCAGACATAATCGAAGCCCTGTTTTTATCCAATCTTGAAAAAGAGATGTTTCAAATAAAATAAAAAATTTTGAACCGAAAATGAACCGATAAATGAATCGATAAATGAACTAGAAGTAGAAATTATTAGCAAACACACTACCTTCTTTAAAATTTGATACTGAATCCATATAAGTCATTATCTAAGCTCTATCTATAATAGATCCTGAGAAATGGATACTTTAAAAGTTTTAGAAAAACATAGGTGGAAAATTTGATACCAACCAATGAAAAGAGAAAGTATTCTTTAAAATCTGACTATGGAATTTTAAGTCATTTACACGTCTTGAGCATCCATAAATAAAAATAATCCATATTTTCCTCTGTACTTGTTTACTGTGTGTAAGTTTAGGCTCAATATCTGTTGAATATGATATGTTTCGACAAAACAAACAAAATAACCCAAGAACGCACTAAAACTAGTGGCTGAAATTCAACCAGACAAGTGCATAACGTGACGCAAAGCTCTAAAAATCCATTGTATTCTATTCTCCATTGTATTCTATCTGTTCAAATTGTATAAATGCCAAAACTGAATCAATTGTTTGAGCTTAACGATTTCCCTAATATTTAAACCTAACGATGTGCAACGGTTTTCATTTTAAGAAAACGATTTTAATAAATTATAGGTAAGTATATATATTTTGAAATAAAAATACATTTTTTTTGTACACTACAGTTTTCAGTAAAGTACTTGAGGGAAAAGAATTGTAGAACAGCTAAAAAATAAATATAAAGGGAGGGAATGACACGCTACTTGTGATGAAAATGTATTAAAATAACAAAAATTTTCAACTCAGTGACATCGTAAAAATGTTTATGGGCAGGCTCGCGTGTGACACGCGAATATTTTATGTGAAATGCAGCGTCCAACTTAACTCGCCATGATAATGTTTAAAAGTTCTCGAGCGAGCGAAAGATCTTTCAGGTAGATAAAGTATTTATGGTGTAAAAACTGAAGATAACAGTTTTTTGTATAAGTATTGTAAATTAAGTTTTCCGTTCGTGTGAAAAATAAGAAAAATTTTCCCTTTCGTTTATATTTCGAGTACAACGAACGTGTAAATAATTTATCCCATGCTGTACTACAGATGATACTCACTGAATTTCAGAATAATTTTGTCAAGAAATAAAATTATTATTTGGCAATAAATTAGTGTATAGAAACTTTATTATGCGTATAAAACTTTATTATCGTCTGCTAATGTTTGTCATTGCATAGCATTTACACTAAAAATGGCACACGTAAACGACCTGTGGATCAAAAATTGTGTTTTTACTCTTTCCAAAATTAAATACTCCCTTTTTGCAATTCAAAAATGCTATAAAATCATGGAATTAGTATTTATAAATACAAAGTAAACACTATTATTAAAATAAAGGAAAAACTGTGAAACATTACTTTGTAGCTAGAAAAAGAGCCCACATCAATATCCAAGGAAGGTGTCGTATCGACTTTTGGAACACCTTCTCAAGCATTTCTATTTCCGAGCCATTTTGAGGAAATAATTATTCTTTTCCATTAGATTACACATAAATCTGTGGTTTTGTTCGGAGACCGTTATTTCAGCTGGCACTATTGCTGTCTGGAGATGACGTAGACTGCAGGTGTTAATTATGGTACGTCACAAATGCACTTAGCCAATGAGGGCTCAATCAATGAGTGACGTTTAAACGGTTCGAGGAACGCTCGCAGCTTTTTGGTTCTAAACCTTCGAGGTGTGAGGAAGACGGGTGTGCACAGCAGAATGGAATTCATTAAGTCCAATTTATTGATATTTTAGTAATGTCAGAATATTAATTACGGAAAGAAAGAAGCTATTCGGTTCTAGAGCTAATGTTGTCAAAAGTACTAGCTTACCTCCGTAATAATCTGTTACCATCGAATATCGAAGTTATTCAAGTTTTGAATCTATGGTTCGTGTGCTTGCGTGGAGTGCAGAATTTAAAATGGTGCGCGCTGCACGAGTTTATATATTCCTGCCTTGAGAATTCAAAATCGTCGATGGAAATTTAATTGTGCCCGTGATTACTTGTAGAGAGTGATTTCCTGAAGTTCCTTTCTCCTTGATTCGATATGATTTACAACTGAAATGTTTTTCTATAACTGTAAGTACAACTTCCTATTCTTTGTGAGCAGATAATGTTCTTTATCTCGAACAATGTTCCTCATCAATAGAAATAGAACATTTGTAATTTTGAAAGATATTTAATTTCAATGTTCGAATAAACATGTTTATATTTAAGTGACTTGACTTGTATTGCTTTCCACGAGTTGCATACTATAATGTATGCTCTTACCTTTAGTTTCGAGTTATGGCTGGCCAACCGGTTCTTGGAACCGGCCGGGAGAATAGAGCCTGGACACAAGGCTTATACGAACACTACTAATAAGCCTAAACCGTTACCGAATTTGGTACGGTGCTAATTTCACACTTTATCACAAATTAATGCCGTTAGGCACTTCTTATTTTGCCAACAAAAACCTTTACCACAAAGGTATATGCACCTTTTGAGGCAATTTCAAAAGTAAGGCTTCTAATCTTAAAAATATCCCGATTTAAATAGCAATTGCAGTGTGCTTAGATACATCTATATCAACTATAAACAAGATAGTAAACTAACGTTTAAACCTTAAAAAGCAAGATACGTACCGGTTAGAGCCTTCCACCTAGGCACGTGGCTAAGCATAGAACAAACACACTGTAGAATTCTAAAGTTGTAGCTGTATGAAAATTATTCAATCGAAGACAGATGGAAATATTGTATTAAATATAATGAAGCAATGATTACCTAGGTACATGGCTGAGCATAGAACACACTCTAGAATTCCAAAGTTGTAGCTTTATGAAAATTATTCAACCGAAGACAGATGGAAATATAGTATTGAATATAATGAAGCAAAGGTATTCTTCAATGCGTGTAAAGAAAAAAACTGCTTTAGTTCCAATCCTATGGAGCGATACAGCTTTGCGTAAATAACGTTTTTCTTTGTGGGTGGTTTATCTTTTGATATTTTAAAAGCAGTTCACACTATTAAAATATTGAAATTAAAACTACATTTAAAAAAAGTTCGAAATCTTAAATTATTAAAATTACAATCACTCTATTTTAAAAGATAAGAAGCTGATTCTAAATCCAATTATATATCCTTATAGGGATTTTAAAGAACTACAAATTAATAGCTTACTAGTTATAGCTAACACATTTGGTTTTCGAGATATAAGGATTGCAAACTTCAAAAAAAGGAAAATTTTCAATCTTCTTCAACTTGACAGGGCGATTTTTCGAAAAATATAAGTATTTTGTAAAAAAAAATGCATATTAATCTAGAGACTGGATTTCCATCTGATTGTTCTTATCTCTTACTATCCATATCTATCTTTTATAGTTTCGAAAATATTTCAAGTGAAAGTAAGCAAAAACTAGCCAGCATAAAAACTTTAGACTCCTAGCTCCCCATGGCAGTGGCTAGGACTCAACTATTATTTGACTCCTAGCTCCCCATGACAGTGTCTAGGACTCAAATATTGTTTGTTTCCTAGCTCCCCATGGCAGTGGCTAGGACTAAACCATTATTTGACTCCTAGCTCCCCATGACAGTGTCTAGGACTCAAATATTATTTGACTCCTAGCTCCCCATGGAAGTGACTCAAATTGCAAAATATCTGAACTAGTGATACCCCTAACGCTTCGACCAAAGTCATTGATTGAAGTTATTGATTGAAGTCATTTGTTGAAGTCATTGATTGAAGTCATTGATTGAAGTCATTGATTGAAGTCATTGATTGAAGTCATTGATTGAAGTCATTGGTTGAAGTCATTGATTGAAGTTGTACATCTCATTGAAATCGATATCGTAACGAAGCCCGAATTTTGAATTTCAAACCCATAAAAAATGTGCAATTGATGACATAAAATGCAAAGTGCTAGGGAATAATTTCGTCTCTGCCCCAGGATGTTCAATCCTATCACGAGAAAGTCATTATAGATTTCAAACATTCAAGTAGTTGCATAATAGTATTTAGCCTGTCAAAGACACTTAAACTAACGCTTTTAGATAGCAAGTTACAACTGTTTTAGTAAGTTTTATTTTGTTTAACAATGTATGGCGCTTAGGGTTTGAAAATGGTCGGCTTAGTCGAAAGTTGGCTAAGGTTATGTCTCTTCGGACGATATTAGAAGCAAACAAAGATTTAGACATCTAGATTGCCAGGGAGCTTCTATAAGCTTTTAATAAAGAAAATTCCTTACTTTTTAATAAAGAACCTTTTTAATAAAAACAACTTTTTAATAAAGAAACTCCCTTTTCCTTCTTGGAAGATCAAAAATCTGGCTGTGTTCGGTTCGGCCTCGCGGTCATTGCTTTGAGTGGACGGAGATTCACTCTTCTATGTTTACGGGGAGGCGTTTCTGGAAGGTCCGGAATTACTATTAGAACATCAGACCCATTTTCAGTGCCCCCGGCCCCTATATGAAAAATTCGGATTTTTTAAATTCTGCCCCGTGGACGATATAAGTGTGCAGATATTCAGTTTCTTAGATCTCCAGAGGACGTATTGAGTGACTGCGAAAACGCAAGCACGTTACACAATTATTACATACACTATTAATGCGTAAATACGTAATAAATTTTATCATAAACATTGCTATTGCCAAATCATGAATGAAAAACGCACATTTCGTCATAGAATAACAATTTCGTATTGACTAAACTTCTCTTTCCGGATTATTGGAAAATGGATTTTCACTTAAGTCAATAGTTACGCAACCACAAATTTTTCAAATCCTGAAAAGTGGAATCGATCTCTTCCCCAAAACAGGTTAATATTAAATGTGTCGATACAACAGAATTTTTTTTAATCCTTTGAGCTACTGTATATAAAAGGAGGAACAAAATATTTATTTTGAGCACATTTCGTAAAAGAATATATATATATAGTCAGAGTTTTCACCCATTACATATTTCAACTTTTAAAGTCATTGAAGTGTAATGTATTGAAATCTTTTAAGATTTATAAACTGAAATATCATAAATATAACTTTAAATTCTAAAAATCCGAAGAATTTAACCGATGAATTTTAAGACTGAAATATTAATATTATAAGAAAGCAATAAAAACTCGTGTAGTGTTCTTATGATTGAATCAGCCTGAACATCATTTGCTTCTAATAGCCGATTGAGGTTTGCGCATATAATATCATCTATGCATATCTTGCTCATTTTAGGAAAAGCGATAATTGCAATATCTTATGTACGGCTTATGATAAGTGCAAAGCAATGGAGTCAATAGTTTTCTAGTAAAAATAGAACATAGAAATATCTACTCACCGATAATAATCCCTTTCTTTCATCTTTCAATAAAAGCAAGTGCAATATTCGACAACGGTGTATGATACCGTCTGATAAATATAAAACTATATATATAAAATAGTTATTTAATCTAAAACTGCTAAGGTTACTTTTTACATTTTTCAAAATAAAAAATTCAATATTAGGGCATTTCCTTGAATTTTATGATAAACTGTTTTCTTTAATCATCGAATTTTCTTTAATCATCTTTTTAAAATCGCAGCGAATTATACGAAAAATAATTATTTTCCTAGACAGACCTTGACCCAAGAGCAAGTACACGCATTGCATTCCAAATTCTTTTGGAGTGTTTTTACAGGGCGTCCAGATGGTCCGCCAAATTTTTAAATATTTTTTTCTATGCAGTCTTTATACAGATTAAAGAATACAAAGATAATGCAAAGTTGAGAATTACTTACAACGTTTCTGTATAATAAATTTATTAAAGACAAATTTGTTTCAGGAAGGGTGTGTGTGTGTGAGGGGTTAGTAGCCAAATATTTTGTTTTCTATTTCTCCAAATATCATTTTTTTAAACTTCACTGGGTTCCTGTGGGGTTAATACTCCCCAGTGGTCCTCCCCTGGCGACGTCACCAATTAAAGATATTATGTTACTTTCATATGCAAAATTCGAAAATTACTTGATATAATAATAATTGCTAGCGTGTCATCCAGTTAATTATACAGTTCTTCAATTTGTTTGTTATAGCATGTAAAAGTAAACATATCCTTAATATGCACCTCAGACCTATCAAATGCATAATTTGTAAAATCTCAGCATTACATTCTTTTTATACCGCGCCTCAAACAAAACTTCCAAAACACCGCTAAAGTGCTCAAGAAAAACAACTATTTATTTCCGTGACACGAGTGCAAGTGTCAAACGCACTTTAAGAAAATGATGACGTCTTTAACACAAAAATACGACTCAATCGAAAGTGTAAAAACATTCTGTTTCGGCAAGAGTGCTTTTCTTTCTTCCAGGCAGCCACTCAGCACTTTAATGCCGCACTTTAATGCTCTTTTATGGGAAGCATCTATATTCCGGAACTTCGAAGTCTCACAAGATTTTGCACATATCAAGGGAACGTGAAAGCGAATTTACCTTATTTTGTCTTTCCTCTCCGAAATTGAACAAGCTTCACTTCTTGAACAATTCCCTTTCAAATTCCGTTTTGTCGCATAAATGCTGTTTTTGAGGCTGAATTTGAGTTTGAAATTTTTTTGCCACGCCAGAGTTAAATAGTTAAACAAAGGGACAAAAATTATTTTGATGTTTTTTTAATTAATTCTTTATTATTCAAAATTATTTTGAAACGATTCTATCAGAAGATCTTTAAAAACGATTCTTATTACGTCCTGTGAGACCAGAATACACGTAAGCAGGTTTATATAATTATTCATGATATCTCACAGGCCAGACAAGGGCTCAGTCTGGTTGACACCAATTTACAGCGGCTCTGACCCGAGAGGTCAGAAAGTCATAAAAGATGGGGATAAAGATGAATCCACGAAATTGGTTCAAAGTTCAACCAATAAGGAATCTGTGTAGTCGCATCGTCCTGAGGTCAACCAGTGATGGCCGAAGAGGCGTATCAGACCTCAGGCAAAAAGAGGTGGCAACCGACAGAAAGTTCTACAGAGACAGATCAATACAAGATGAGAATATAATTAGAGTGCAATGAGGATCGGGATTCAGACATGCAGCAAGTACCATACAGAGACAGATCAATACAGATGAGAATATAGTTAGAGGTAAAAGTTAGAATCTGGATTCAGTCATGCAGAAGGTTCTACAGAGATGAACAATATCGATGAGAATAGAGTAGGAGTACATTTAGAGTCGGGATTTAGACATGAATTAAATTCAGCACAGGTGCATAAAGAGATGCATCAAGGTTCTCATACAGTGCAGTCAGAATAGATATGCATTAAGTTCTACAAAGAGGCAGACAAGTGCAACAGGGGAAATGCGGATATGCATCAATAAGAGGCCGTGGTCACATAGAGATGGTGAAACAAACAAGTTTCGATTATCAATCCAATGCAGGCCAAACGTCTAAAGACAACAAGAAAGTACTTGCAAATCAGATTATAAAATGTTAGAGTCAATTTAAGAATTTTTGTATACCTGGTCTCACATGTCCTCCAGTCTCCTCCTTAAATATATAAATATAATTGTTGTAATATATTTATGATTATAAGCTAATTGTGTAGTTTTATGTTAATATATTTTATTCCAAAATTTCGCATTAAAAACTATAATGTTGAGTTTTAAAGCGACACAATGAAATGTTTACGACTTAAAATCAACGGCCATGTTTAATATAAAAAATATGCTTTGCATACTGTTTTTGATTGTACATCACACATCCTTTACATGTACTTAAATAAATTCTGCTACATTACTTCATATATCTAAGTGTTAATATATATAAATTTATTTAAAACTATTTTTAACTACAGTCTTTTAGAATTCTTGCATTTAAGAATACTTATTTGAAAATATTTGAGTATTTAATATATATGAACATTCTAAAATGTTGATTGTATGTTCTCGATTTAAATTGAACTCCAAGCAATACACGTATAGTCAGGGATTTATAGAACTTTGTAAATAATAAAGAAAAAAAACTATATTAAATCATCAACATTCGCCGTAAAATTTATCTATAGTTATATACACTATTCTAAAACATTAATTTAAACGATATATCCACACAAAAATGGGCAAGTTTTAGAGGAATTATCATCGGACAATGTTTATTAGTAATGTGAGTGCAGCACGCGCAATTTCTATCCGATCACATTCCGCAACAAACACAATCGGTAAAACATTAATTTACGCCGAAATATACAAATAAAAAGATATGATGTGGGCAGAACATGACTTTTACTATATAATGCAATGACATTTACTTCTCTCACCAGAAAAAAATTATGTATGATATCCACAGTATACTGTACACTGTAAATTTACAACGTCCAGTTGTACATTAGGCGTTTTTCCGGCGTTATTTCTGTTATACGTTGTATTTGCAATTTTGAGTGTATTTTTGTCAATCTAGGGTGACATATCGGCTAGTTTGCGATATTTCGCTAAATATCGCTTAGTTCGCCAATATAATCGCCAAGCATTACACGCAGACAGAGAGAAGATATTTTCTTATATATAAATCACCATTGGCAAATTGTTGGTTGTTGTTGAGACCCAGACCGTCCGACCTACCAGAAAGGTGTAAGGTAACCGTTTGGACGGCCGGGAAGTGCCACCCAATTTAGACCGGAACCCAGTGGGGAAGGCATACACAGGGACCGTACCCTCCTTCCCCTACCACCAATATCACGAAAGAACTTACGGATCCATATGTTTAACGTGATCGTACTCCATATGAACACGGCGGCAGTTGTGGCAGCGTGCAAATCCAGCGCGCAAACCAGTGGGCTACCGCGCCCGAATTGTGCCAACAGCACGCGGTGTTGGCAAATTGTTGGTTGTAAAAATAACAAAATTTTACACAAATATTTTCTCTTGTAAATGGGACGTAATAGATTTACAAGAATGATAACAAATTTGTCGCATATATTGCCTAAAAAGTATTTCACGATGTTTAATACTTTGTAATTTTATGTAATATTTTTGATACATTTATTAGAAAAACATGCAATATCTAAAGAACAGTTCATGTTACAATGTTCTAAAGATTGATTTTCGTTATGTAATAAAAAATTATATAAGAAATTATTTCCGTAACGTTATTTAGGTTCACATACACACACACACACATATATATATATATATATGAAAATCCAATAATAGAATGGAGATAAGTTGTAACTCAAATGACCCTAACTTAAAATATGCCTAGCAGTTAAAAAAAGTATTACATAGAGAATAATCAATCATTAGGAAAATAAAATGCATATTTCTAGTCATCAAGCTAAAGATAATCAACAAGGGATTATTTCCGTAACGTTATTTAGGTTTACACACACATACACATACACACACGCGCATATATATATATATATATATGAATGAAAATCCAATGATAGAATAGAGAGAATAAAATATGCCTAGAAATTAAAAAGAAGTATTAAATAGAGAATCATCAATCATTATGAAAATAAAATGCATATTTCTAGTCATCAATCTAAGGATAATCAATGGTGTGGATTCAAAAATAGAAAAACAAGAATATCCAAGCATTAAAGCTATTCACGTGGATAAGCACTAGGTCTAAGAAAATAATCACCTCAGAAACATTTGATTCGATTTCAGGAATGACTGAAATGTACTCTTCCGTCGAAAACTCGAATTCAAATTTTCGACCCCGTCACAATACTTTCTCTACACATTATACTATATATATAGGGAAAGTAAAAGAAAAAGTTTCAGAAGAGCTATTGTCGGACAAACCAGACAGACAAATAAAAGCAAAAGGAGTCTAACTCAAATGTTAGGAGTTCAGTCTTCCCGCTTCCTTGCACCAATAACTTTAATTTGTCACAAAAGTGCCTGTATAAATCAACCCATTAGAAAAATTGTACCATCTTTATATAGTATTGGCGTCCTATTTCTAATTCATCCAAATAACATGTTCCATACCCATTGCCATGCACACATTAATTTAAATTTTTAAAAAATTATCTGAATGAGTAAGTGCAGAAGCTTCTTCATTACAATGCGAAAAGTAGAGAATTCGGAATGCTAATCATGCTTCCAGAAGTTCAGTCTAGACTGACGTCGTGTTCTTGTCAACCGAACATGCGTTTCTGCAAAAGTTTCCGTGATTTGTTCATTTTGTTCCTTGTAGCGCTTTGCAGTCTAACACGGTCGCATTTGTAGAAAAGAACAAAAATGTTTCTTCTGTTGAATTATTTTTACGAAACATTCTCTCTTACATGATCCGAAACACGTAAATAACAGTAGAATTATTTTCGGTTTGAGTGCGGAACGAAGTCTGTCAGCACGCAAAATGCATTCGAAAAATGTTTCTCTTCTGAGTAATGGAATGCAGAAAAAGATGTTGCATCTGTATGTCAGTTGAAGAAGGAAGTATAGAGAGAAACTCTGTTTTCACTTTGGCAATTACACTCTATACGAATGTTGGATTTCTGCATATTTCTTACTCGTTACTTTCCTTATATACATAGTATAAAGTATAAGTAAAGAATTGTAATGGAGTCGAAAATCCGAATTCGACTTTTCGAAGGGAAAGCACGTTTCAAGCATCCCTGAACACGAATAAAAAATTTGGGGGCTTATGTGTGTGTGTGTGTGGGTAGATGGGTGTGTGTGTGGGTGGGGGGTGTATGTGTGTATGTGTGTATGTGTGGGTTGGTGGGTGTGGAGACGATATCTCACGAACGAATGGAGCGATTCGAATGAAAGTTGGTATAAAAATTACAATCTATGAATACTGGAAGTCTATTATTTTTAAACAAAATCGAGTGTTCAGAACCCTCCTAAATTTTCGAGTGAAATTTTGAAAATATCATTAAAAGATCAAAACCTTTAATAAAGTTACGTAAATAGACAAATCTTATGTAATTTTTCTGAGAAAACGATTGACATGAACTTTAGAACGCTAGCATGAACAGTTCTCGAAATATTGCACATTTTTTAAATAACTTTACCAAAAAATCCCATAAATTAAAAAAAAATATTAACTGTCGAGAAAAATGTTAACTTTTCATATGTAATACGCAGTAAATTTGGTGACATCATTCTCGTGGATCTAGCTCGTTCCATTCATGAGAAAAAATACTTTAAGTAATACTTTTGTAATTGAACGCCAATAGTCATTTATCTGTTATAAAAATAATTTATTTCTTCGCCCATAACGTCCATTGGCGAGATTTTGGCGACGAATTTGGAGGGATGTTGCCAACTTGGCGACTTTTTTTAAATTTTGCCAAATTAACGAAAATCTAGCCAAATGGATGAAAATGACGCTATATCAATGAAAATGACGACTAGTTGACCAATATTCAGTATCTTGGAAAGAAGTATCTACAATAAAAATAAACTATTTTTAACACTTTATAACAAAGTTGAAAAGTGTTTATGACACTGTTCATTCATTCTGTCTGTCTGTCCGTTAGTACGATAACTGCCGTAAAAATGACTTAATCAAAATGAAATTTTAGTATGTTGTTCAGACGGTCTGTAGAACCTATGGGAATATAAATGAATAATATCACCCAATTAGTTTTGGATTGAACCCGGGTTGAAAAAATGAAATACATTGAGCCTTATGGGACCTAATTTTTCAAACATTTTTAAACGAATTTAAAATCCACAAATTGCCTCGAAAATTTTAGGTAATATTCAAATTGTTCCATAAAATATATAAAAAAAAATTCAACGAAATATATTCAGAAGTTTTTTAAATAAAAATTAAAATAATAATAACACCTCTTATATGAAGCAATCACGTGACCATGATATGAAACCATCACGTGACCCACTTCAAAGTGATATATGGCATCCATCTTGTCTCAAAATCGTAATTTTTAAAGTTTTTTTTAATCCATATTGAGTGTTGTATCCGTCCTAAAACTACTTTATTTATGACTAAATTCTGTGCATCTACATACTGAAACAACTCAATGACAATATATTTGAGTTTAAATGCTCATCCAAATTTGATTATTTCTACAACGAAGCCTCGAAGCCTATTTTTCACCTATGTAAAATGTAAACAGCAAAATATGTAGAATGAGTTGTATTAGACTTGCTGTATTTCTTTAACACAAAATCATTTAGTTCATGGAGTCTGCATAGCTGATATGAATGAAATATTCATTGATTTTACAAAGGGCAGGACGATTTTTTTTCGTTGAAGTTTTGCGCATAGAGTTTAATTACTTATAGCTCCATGGTCTTAATTTTTAAATAAAATAAATTATTATAGTATTGTGATGAATGACATGAATGGGAAATTATTTATGAATGATATACTGCTTTTATAGAGAGAGCCAGGCGTGTTATTTTTTCTATGACGTCATTTGAATAAATTTCAGTTGTTTTCGATGAAGTTTTCAAATATATTAAATTATCCTAGTATTATGATAATTCTAAAATTATTACCGAGAAATGTATCACATTTTAGAGATGTTTAAACCAGGCAATTTATATTTCAATGCCGTCATTTGAATAAAGTTCAATTTTTTCGATAATATAATAAATGTAGTATTGTGATAAGTTTTGAAATATTACCGAGGAATGCATTGCATTTTAGACATGTTTAAATAAAATTGCATTGAAGTTTGAAAGTGTTTCATAATAAATGCTTTAAGCATGATTGATCTCTCTTGTTTTTTACTAAAGTAGTAAATTGATTACATTATATAAGGAAAGTCATGTGCTACCTACATCAGACTTTTTAGATCATATATTTAGGAATTAAGTTTAGGTTATTTTATTTTATTGATTGTTTGACAATAGAAACCCTCAAGTGTATGATTATTTAAGTAATACAGCACTTTTAGTACAGCAACATGATTGTAACAAAAATATTTTTATCGGAAACTATGCGTGTATGCTGAATATTTTTAAATAATATATAGATTTTACAGAAGCCTGAGTCAATTTTAAGTTTAAGGTGCTTCATGAAAATAAATCAATTTTTGTAGTATTTTTTCAGGTATGAAAAAGAAAGCTGCCTAGCAACTTTAAAAGGCTAACAGGATTGTTCTGAGTCTTGAACTCCAAAAATGTTTAAAACAAATAATAAAATTACTACGACTACACAGAGCTACTTGTTATTTGAAAATAAGTTCAGCTAGTTACCCTAGATCTGCTGTTCTGCGCGTTCATTTCGAGATTTCATAACTAGATTTTGTACTTGGTGAGAATTTTTACCATAAAGTGGTATTTTTGTTAAATATAATCATTTAACCGTAATAAAACATCAGATGTAAGCTTATTTTCTGATAGGAATAATGGAGAAAAAACAAGTTAGACTCCCAACAACAATTATTTAACAAATAAATTATGTAGAAGCCATCAGAAAGTATCAGATGGTGTGTACATTTCCTTTTTCACAGAACTATTAAGCATTTCTATTTTATTTTGCATGCTTATTTTGTACAGCCATAGCAATTTTTTAGAAAAAACAGAAGTGACATCTCCAGAACCGGAAATGTTGAAAGGGGTTTTCGTGGCACAAAATCCTAAAAGTTTATGCTGAGCCAAACACATAGTAATACAAACAACAAATTTAAGCTAGTTAATAACAATAACGAGTATATAATATAATAAAGATGAAAATGTACACATTATGCCATGACAATAGAAAATGTGCAAGAGAAAGGATAAAGATGATATATAGTAAAAGGGTGATAGAAGATGAGATGTAATACGGTATTTATCATAAACAATTATATATCCAATAAGAAAGGAAAAGTCAAAGAGTTTTAAAATATTACTTTAACATATTTTAAGTCCGTTAAAATAATATCATAAGTTAAGAAGTGTATAAAGTGAGGATGTCCAAAGTTAATACATTCAGTTAAAATGTGTTTTGACAAACTGTAAGGAAGTTCACCTTCACCTACAAGCACAGATTTGTGAGTAAAAGGCGTGTGTGACGATGAGATTTATTAATCTCTCGTCACTTGTGTGAAAATTATTAAATTCTGCAATATATTTTAATTTCTATATTTATACATCCTTTTAATATATTTAATTCTGCCCTGGAACACCCTCTTGTCATGTATTTATATAATTCATATCTTAAATATATATATATATCTTTTATCCAGAAATCTTTAACCATGTTTATTAAAAGTATTTTCGAGCGAACGCACTCGAAGAACGAATTTTGACCGTTATTTCTCGAGGTCATCTTTGCCTGCGAAAGCGGAAGTTGAATGTAAAGGTTTAATAGCTCTCTGTATATATTTTGACTGACGCAATGGAAGTGCAAGATTTGATTTTCAATGCATCGGTTCTGCAGCGAGGTAACTGCAGATGGCTGTCGGGATTTTGTCGAGACTTTCTGTTGCTGCCGTGGGAATATTTTCTTCGGCAGGAAGATATTATATTGATATTTTGTTAATAGCGCTCCTAGAGGTCCGTGGAAGGATTCTGAACCCAGGATGGCTCTGTGTGTATATAATGGTGGAGCTGGTGATCTCGGAGCGCATTTTTCTATCTGACTGCCAACGACTCTAGATTGGTTGAGTTCCGTATTTTTCGTTGCTCGCGACGGGATCGGGAATCTGACCCCAAGTCGATTTCTGATTCTGTGAGCATGGGGAAATGTAGCCGCATTGATCGAAGGATGGTCCGAAGCCCTGCTGGGTCAGGTGAAGAACATCGGCACGGATTTTGCCGGATACCTCTCCAACGATACTACCGGAGTTTGACCCGAGGTCCATTTGCCGGGTCGGGTTAGAATCCTAGCGGGACGGAGCGCATTGATGAAGCCTTGCCCTGGCCGGGCCTTTACTGGAACATATAAAGAGTGAGCCGGCCATTCGTATGAAATGGCATCTACAACCGCGGGTATGGGGCTGGTGTTAGCGCAAGGAATCTTCTTCGACATCTCCGTGGCCGGAGGTCAGCGTACATTCTCTTCAAACCACGTATCTTCGGATGTCTTGACGTATGGTTAGGAGTAGAACTTTTGGAACAATAACTTTTGACTTCCGAATCATCAATTATATTATCTGATTAAATTCATAAACTATAAAGTGATTACTTTGCTTATTATATTTATTATATAAATTAAGTTTATTACTCCGAGTGCAGTTCGCTCCCCTGTTAACGAGACCATACCAATTTTAATTATTTAAGTGAATTGTATTTAATGTCTTGCCACATTTACCATATTATTTGCAATTGTTTATTATTGTTGCTACGAGCCGGTATAATTTAAGGGTCTTGAGTCCAGTAGATAATAATTGATTGTGTAACTCATTAAGATATAACTTCAATAAAGAGTAATTGTATTAAGTTAATATTCTGAGTGTTTATTTGTGTCAACTATATTGTGTATTTCATGTATGTTTATAACGGATGAAGATGACGTTCACTCAAGGTAAGAATAATTGCTTATTTGTGTTTTGGTATTTCGGGCAGGTCATCTTGAAGTTTCACTCCCAGACGAGAGTGAAATTGAACCTGGGTATGAAAATGGATCTGAGTATTATTCGAAATCCTTTGCGGATAAAAAGGGGATTATTTAATATCACGGTTTGTGGTGAATGATGAGCAGAACTTGGTCATTTCGAAAAGCGTATTTAATTTCGTTGGTCCGCACTGTCAACCAAAAACCGGTTTGACACGTGTGACCAAACCGCAAACGAGACAAGACAACATAAGATTTTCTAGACTGAAAAATAGTCCACATTCCCGAAACTGTAAATAAAAATCCTTAGTGAACCCTAGCTCCTATGGAATCTAATTCTGAATCCATATCAGCCGTTACCAAAGCTCTATCTACAGCTAAGCGAAGCATGCATACTTCAAAAAATATTTTTAATTGGAAAATGTGCTGGAGGTGGAAATCTTTAATAAACCACCTCTTTTACTTCTGGGAATTGATGCTGAATCCATATCAGTCATTATGTAAGCTCTATTTCTCACCAATCGAAAAGCATATGTTTCAAGAACTTTTTTTAGCTGTAAATGGAAAAAGCACCGGAGATGAAAATCCTTAGTGACCCTCCCCCCATTCTCTTCTAGGATTTGATGCTAAATCTATATAAGGTATTAGCTAAGCTATATCGAGAAATATATGTTTTAAGAAAAATGTAAATTATTGAATTGGAATTGGCATCTTCAAAACTGAAATTGAAAATCCTTAGTGAGTTTCATTTGCCAGTTTGGAATTTAATGCTGAATCGATATTCGGCATTCTCTGAGGTCTATCTATGAAAAAATTCCGACAAATATGTTTTACGGGAAATGTGAATTTCTGAATCGGAAGTGACACCTCCGTAACAAAAAGTAGAAATTCTAAGGCAGTCTCTTTACCTCTTCCAGAATTTAACGCTGAATTCATATAAGTCATTATCTAGACTCTATCTGTAACCAATTTTAAAAAAAAGGATGTTTCAAGAAAAACATTTGATTCGGAATTAAAAAGAAAACAGGAAATGAAAATTCTTAAATAACTACTTTCCAAAATCCACTTTCTCCAAAATTGAATGCTGAATCTGTATTGGTTAACCTCTAAACTCTATGACCAATTTTGAGGAATAGATGTTTCAAGTAAAATGAACATTTTTGAATCAGAAATGAAAAGATAACTGGAAATGGAAAGCTGTTGTTGTTGAGACCCAGACCGTCCGACCTACCAGAAAGGTGTAAGGTAACTGTATGGACGGCCGGGAAGTGCCACCCAATTTAGACCGGAACCCAGTGGGGGTGGCATCCACAGGGACCGTACCCTCCTTCCCCTACCACCAACCTCTCGGAAGGACTTACGGACCCACATGTTTAACGTGATCGTACTCCGCATGAACACGGCGGCATTTGTGGCAGCGTGCAAATCTAGCGCGCAAACCACGGGGATACCGCACCCGAGATGGCCAACAGCACGCGGCGTTCCGAGGTGGTCACCCACCAAGTACTAACCGCGCCCGATGCTGCTTCACTTCGGTGATCTAACGAGAACCGGTGTTTTCAGCACGGTACGGCCGTTGGCCCTGGAAAGCTGTTGTGGAACTCTTCCTCTAATACTCTTGGAATTTTATGCTAAATCCAAACCAGTTATATGAGCTCTATCTGTAACATACAGGGGGGGGGGGGGAGAGAAATTATCAGTATAGTACCATTTTTGGCACCAAATAAACGGTTTTTTATTTGGTGAGAAACAACGGAACACAAAAAACCAAATGAACCCAAAATTACAAAATAATTAATGACAGCTGGTGTCTAAATGATCTTTCCATTATTTATTATCAAATTTGGAAAGCAAACTTTAAAAAGAAAAAAAAAATCATTATCGATTAATTTGGAGGAATTTTTTCCTTTAATACGCTTTATTTCTGTGAATGCTTGCAAGTATAACTGGCTTCTAAATACGAAAATCATGTTCCACACAAAATTCTTCATATTGCTATAGTTACTTTGCATCAACAAAGAATTGAACTTCATCTTCTATAGATGGTTTCGACTTATTTACTTATAATAACACTATTGATTCTAACTGCATGTTTACATTTACCTTATGAGGAACAACTTTGGATTTTTATTTATTTATCAATTATAAATATTATTCTTATTTATTATTAATAATTTGTCTAAGCGGCTATGGGCCTGATCCGACGCGTGGGCTTTAGTTTCTTTTAAAGACAATGTAATACAACTTAAAGAAGCCTAATCAAATGAAAACGTAGCATTTATACCATAATTAGTATTTTGTCAAGTTTTATTGAGGAAATAACTTACCCAGACAAATTTATTGACAATCCTATTCCATGTGCTACATATCTCTGATGAGTTTAAATTAATTATAATTACACAAGGAGATACATATTTAATAAGTATTTTGTCAGTGGATTCTCTACATTATTGAATGATTGAATGGATCGAATTCGTAAAATTCAGAACTGGTGCAACAAATCTTAATTTCGTAAAACTTCTTGAATTTCCCTCTCCTCCTCCATTCTGAGCCCATCATTCATACGCCAAAGCTTACGTCTCTTAGTAACATCATCCCGAAACCTAAATATTCACGATTTCGGTAAAGAAAATTCATCATTTACGGCATCGCGAATAAATTAAAAGTAATCAAATCTTATGGCTTCCCAATTAACGAAATTAACTCGAGGATTGATCCAACGATGTTTATCAGCGAGACAGTTTGACTCGACTAACGATGATCGCTTCCAATCAACTTTCGAAATTTGCAGAAATTAAAATTTTCTTGAGCACCCGCACTGAGCGCGCTTCATTTGCATCTTGAAATGGATCTGAGAATCTGTCATGGCAAAATGAGTGAATACGATTATTAAGCGTTTTCAAATGCTTGCAAAATTTAATTTCATTTTAAGCCGAGTTTTATTTTAAAATGATATTTAACTAAGTAGAAAGTGTGATAAGGCTTTCACACCTCTGTGTTAAAATTGTATATTAAAGTATTGTTTTATTTCTGTGTGATTGAAAGTGTCAATTTCGAAATATAAATGTCTTTTCTACATGTTTTCAATTACATTGACTTTTAAGGGAAGTGAACTCTAAAATCGCAAAAGTGTTTATGTTCCAGAAAAATAGTAATAGTTTTGTATTTTCGCTTCTCAGTCGCTAGTTGGGAACTTGCAGGTTTTGCGCACGCGCGCGTTTGAAAAAGGATTTTGGAAGCAGTGTGGAAGGAGTCGTGGAGAAATGTAGACGTGTGTGTTTGATTCACGTATGATCGCGAATTTTAAGAAAAGGTGGATTAATTTTGAAAGTGGAAGGATGTGATTAAAATATGTAACATAGTTCGACAAGTTGTGCGTAGAGTCGTTTGGCTCGGTTCAGAGATGAGTCACTCGTGTTTTTAAATGAATCAGCCTGGTAGTAATGGAATAATGAGTCTTGTGAAAAGAGAAAATGGTTCTTTCACTGGTCGGCTTGAATCGCTAATAGGGCTAGAGGGAAAGCTCATTTTACAGCGATTTGTATTTGCCTGACTCCTCCTTGTGTCCTAAGGTACGAATCAACCAATCTCCGTAACCAACCAAGATGTCGAATTCCGCCAGCATGATGTTGTGTAGTCAAGTTTCCCGACCATTATGGATTTTGTTCTGCGCAAGAATCTCGATGAGTTTATGCCGAGAGTCCATCCTGATATCCTTTCCCATGGTACAGAATTGTAAATGTTATATTTAAAAGAGACGAGGTAAAGTTTTATATATATTTAGTCTTCCACCTAACGAATAGAGTGTTAATTGTCAAATCCTCGTGAGTATCAAGTCATTGATGATGTTATATGAAAATGTCGTATATGTTCAAAGTATACAAATGTGATATATAAATGTCAAGTATAATATGAGGAATATTGTGTTTATTTTATGTATCAGAAAATATGTGTATTCTCTTGGTTCCTCTTCCTCCAGGGGTGTTCTTAATGGTCACCCTACCGAGTGTAACTCTGAGTTATTGCGAGAAATGCTTGTACTCCACTGTTTTCGATCAACTGCCTTGTTATTTCATGTTTAATAAATGTGTTTGATTTCAAAACTTTGTCTTCTCTGTCGAGTATACCAAAACGTTCGCGACAGAATTGGTGCCGTTACTTTTCTCGGTGAGTGGGGAAGAGCTGAGAGAATTAAAATTTTTAAAAATTTTCTTAAGAATTGAAATTTTGAAGGTTAAAAATTACCGTTGTGCTAAAATGAGTGTTTTCTTAAGTAAACAGAGTTCCATGTTCTGTTTTCGGTATTCTCAAAAACGAGTGTTCTTGGAATTTGATATGTGCCATTTGATAAAAAAAATTGATTTGTTTGCATATTTATGTCATTTGATTTGATAAAAACTGGTTTTATTGTAAATACTGTTTAAGAACATTGCAATTGCATATTGTGTTAAACTATACGAGTATATTTGATTGTTATGCAAAATGGCTCCAATTACTAGAAACAAAAAAGTAAATGTCGGTAAGATGAGTAAAAATTCAAGTAAAAAATTAAATTCCTCCTTGAATTTGTCGCTTGAGATTGCTACTGAGTCGGATACTGTTAATTCTAGAAGTAAAGTTAAAAATATTAGCCACAAAGCTAAATCTAATGAGGAAAATATATCAGATAAATCGCCGGTATGTCTGAATTCTTCTTCTGGCACTTTGCCAAATCAAAACAGTGCTTCATCGGTAAATGATAACATGTTAAAATCATTCCATATTTTCACACCTAAGTTCGCACATCATATTCCAAAATTCTCGGGAAATTCAGAGCTTTCGTTGTCACAGTTTTTGGAAAAGTTAAATTTAGTAGCCACTCATGCAAACTGGAGTGAGTGTGACAAATTAGTTTGTTTGAGATTGAATTTAGAGGGGGAAGCAAATAGATTGATTGAAGAGAATCCAAAGCACAGAAATTGTAAAAATTTGCAGGAAATTATTCACATTTTGAAAGATCATTTTGAAGTGACCGAAAATGTTACTAAAAACATAATTTCACTCGTGAACTTTACACAGAGACCAAATGAGTCGGTTAAACAGTTTTCGATGAGAATCGAAGCTGCTTCATTTAAGGTTGTTCCGGAAGATGTAGATTCCGAAAGTGAGAATAAAATCAGGCAAACACTTTTAAAAACTTCATTTATTAATGGTTTATATCCGGAACTAAAAAGATTGGTGTTGTCACAAAACCCTAGAGATTTTTATTCGGCTAGAAAACTTGCAATTCTTGAGGAATCTATTTTAAATGAAAATAATGCTATGTACTTGACTAATCCGGTACTTACAAAAAAAGGTGTTCTCACACCAGAAAAATATGTTCTCACACCAGAAAAATATGTTCTCACACCAGATCAAAGTGAAAGTATGTCAGATTTAAAAAGAAAAGTGTTAGAACAGGAAAGGGACATTGAATTTCTTAGGGGTAAAATAGAAAAATTTAAGTTTAATTCAGATAAAGTTAACGAAAAGCGTTCACCGCGTCCAAAGTGTGACAAATGTGGTAAATTAGGTCACGTTCAAGAACAGTGTTGGAAAAAGGTTTTTCAAAAAAGAGATGTGTACGGTATAAAATGTAGGAAAATTTATACCAGTCCTGGAACTAGGTATCACCAGGGTGAAAGACACAGAGGGCAAATGTCTGCAAATGAGTGGAAGTATAAAAAGCAAGGAACGCAAAATTATAAAAATAAGGAGTCATATAAATCTTTGCAAAATTCCAAAAATCATTCTTCTGGGAATCAGAGTAGATATCCCATGCACAATTATAATAATAGAAAAACTTTTGATAGGCAAACATCACATTTTGAGGAAAATAATATTTGTCATAATATTACAAATTCTTTGTCATCTTCTTCTATTATAAAAGGAAAATTAGTGAGCAGTGAAGTGTCAATATTGATTGATACGGGTAGTTCAATTAATTTAGTGTATGAGGAAGCTTTAAATACTGTACCCATTGCACATATGTTGCTAACATACAAACCAACAATTTTGCGTAGCTTTAGTTCACAAGATACTAAAGTTGAATGTTTAGCCACTATTTCACTAAATTTGGGAAAAGAAAGATTCCCTACCGAATTTTTTGTGTTAAAATCACCAGCTCCTATTTCATATAATGTAATCCTTGGTAACAAGTTTTTACATAAACATAATGCTATTATAGATTATAATCACTTCTGTTTTAAGTTTTCAAACTCTTCCATTCCTTTTGTTGGTTATCAATGTACGAATAATTTACTTTCGATTTCAAATCATGAACCGGCAAATGAGTCGGAAATTGCAGACTCAAACCTAAGTAGTGTCGCAAAGCGTATTGCTGTGCCTGACTCGCAGATGAGTAGTGGAAAAAATGTTCGTGTGGTAGAGGACTGTAAACCGAAAGAGTTCCATACGAATGCATGTGCCAAATGCAAAGCAGATCTAGCACCGGTAGTGAATGAGTCTCAGGTCATTCGGGAAGAGTATGTGAGCAGAAATTTTTCGGAAAATAATGTAGTGCCACATTTGGGTAGTGAAGAGGTACATATTAACGATTTGGAAAATGGAAGCAAATCTTTTAGAGATTTGGTAGTAAATGCACAGAATGTTACTTTGCATATGGGGGAAAAGCAAAATCATGTTAGAGGTGGTACTGAAGTTAACTTTGTCATTCAACACAAAAACAATCCATGTAATCAGCAATTGGTCCACGTTAATAGATTAACTCCTTTACCTCCTAGACGTAGTGAATTGATTTCTAGCACATATAATGATAACATTGATAATTCTTCAACTCAAGAAACAAGACAATTTAAAAGTAGATATTTTCTAAACCATCAAAATAGGGTTAAAACTCAAAATGTTCCTAATTCACACAAGTATGACTTGCGCCCAAGAGGCCAATTTATTCATTAAAGTTACTTGTCAATTAAGGCAATATGTCAAGAGAGCAATTGGCTCAAAAAGTAAAGTAAAATGTTTAGATTATGAAATTCTCACATTTTCAAAAAAAAGACTGATATTGTTGTGAGATGGACAATTATGTTTCATAATATTATATTTTCAATTGTTTCACAAAATGTTTTGCAAAACTGTATGCTATGTTAAAATGGATCCGATATTTCTGAACTTCTGTGTAATTTGCTTTATGTGTCAGTCAGCTGAATGTTCTGTACTGCAAGTTCTGTGCCAGTGCAGCTTTCTGAATGTGAGTGCCATGTTAATCAGGTTGAAGTAGTGTTTTAAAATTCTAAATACTTAAATAATATTTTTTTTTTTGCTTTACTTTAATGATAAGCAGTAATGTTTTAAAGTAATTTTAAGATAATTAAGTACTTAATGGATTAGAGTTTTGGTAAGGATTTTTAAGGATAACTGATAATTTTTATCTCTGTTTTATTTTATGAATGTGTGAATGATTTTTTTTAATTTAAAGGTCTAGTAAATTTTAGAAATTTTTTTTGTCATTTGGTGTTTGTTGACTTATTGGTTGGGGGTACCGCCACCTCTAGGTTTGCAACTTTCTAATGGACTTGTTTCTTGCCTGGGTGCCTGATCAACATTCTTGGTTTGAAAATTTGTCTCATTTTCTAAATTAGTAATTTTTTTTTAAATGTCTTTTAAAGTAATTTGTTGGCAAGGTTGGATAATAGTTAATAAATTGATTTCTGTGAAAAGTAAATTTATAGAATTTTAATTGTAAAATTTTTGAAGAAAGAAAACTTTTTGTTTAGTTAAACTTTTTGTGAGTTGAGTAAATTAAATTTTCATGTCTCTGTGGTACTCACCAGAAAATGTATTAGTGTTTAAATTTTAAAAGGGGCAATTTCATCATTTGTGTCTTGTTAATTTGGTGTTGTCTTGTAAAGGTCTATGCTTGTATTGAGACTTATTTTTTTTGACTCACGAGTCAAACTTTAGGCCACTCTTGGATTTTGGTTATTATGCTGGTCATGATCTTGTTTGTTTTTGTTTTTTTTCTTTGATGTACATGTACATCGCTCAAAATTTACACTAAATTCCTCTCAATGGAACATATGTCATTGGGAACTTAATGCAGGTATTTTCCTAGTATTGTGTGGAAAAATTCCCCGCTTTGCAGGAAATTTTTC
The DNA here is from genome assembly GCA_951213105.1 of Amaurobius ferox. Lineage (NCBI taxonomy): Eukaryota > Metazoa > Arthropoda > Arachnida > Araneae > Amaurobiidae > Amaurobius > Amaurobius ferox. The sequence goes on along the minus strand of OX578135.1, from coordinate 176,510,481 downwards.
TCCCGGGCCCCGAAGGAGTGTGATAAGGCTTTCACACCTCTGTGTTAAAATTGTATATTAAAGTATTGTTTTATTTCTGTGTGATTGAAAGTGTCAATTTCGAAATATAAATGTCTTTTCTACATGTTTTCAATTACATTGACTTTTAAGGGAAGTGAACTCTAAAATCGCAAAAGTGTTTATGTTCCAGAAAAATAGTAATAGTTTTGTATTTTCGCTTCTCAGTCGCTAGTTGGGAACTTGCAGGTTTTGCGCACGCGCGCGTTTGAAAAAGGATTTTGGAAGCAGTGTGGAAGGAGTCGTGGAGAAATGTAGACGTGTGTGTTTGATTCACGTATGATCGCGAATTTTAAGAAAAGGTGGATTAATTTTGAAAGTGGAAGGATGTGATTAAAATATGTAACATAGTTCGACAAGTTGTGCGTAGAGTCGTTTGGCTCGGTTCAGAGATGAGTCACTCGTGTTTTTAAATGAATCAGCCTGGTAGTAATGGAATAATGAGTCTTGTGAAAAGAGAAAATGGTTCTTTCACTGGTCGGCTTGAATCGCTAATAGGGCTAGAGGGAAAGCTCATTTTACAGCGATTTGTATTTGCCTGACTCCTCCTTGTGTCCTAAGGTACGAATCAACCAATCTCCGTAACCAACCAAGATGTCGAATTCCGCCAGCATGATGTTGTGTAGTCAAGTTTCCCGACCATTATGGATTTTGTTCTGCGCAAGAATCTCGATGAGTTTATGCCGAGAGTCCATCCTGATATCCTTTCCCATGGTACAGAATTGTAAATGTTATATTTAAAAGAGACGAGGTAAAGTTTTATATATATTTAGTCTTCCACCTAACGAATAGAGTGTTAATTGTCAAATCCTCGTGAGTATCAAGTCATTGATGATGTTATATGAAAATGTCGTATATGTTCAAAGTATACAAATGTGATATATAAATGTCAAGTATAATATGAGGAATATTGTGTTTATTTTATGTATCAGAAAATATGTGTATTCTCTTGGTTCCTCTTCCTCCAGGGGTGTTCTTAATGGTCACCCTACCGAGTGTAACTCTGAGTTATTGCGAGAAATGCTTGTACTCCACTGTTTTCGATCAACTGCCTTGTTATTTCATGTTTAATAAATGTGTTTGATTTCAAAACTTTGTCTTCTCTGTCGAGTATACCAAAACGTTCGCGACAAAAGATAGATCTCTTATAGATCGAATTGTTGGGTTGAACCTTTATTTTATTAAGTAGATTAAAACTGATTTTCCAAGTTAATTTGTTTATTTACCTATCCATTTAGTACAATGATTTATTTTCCCCTATATTATTCCCTATGATTATTTTTCCCTATTACTTTCCCTTTCACGTGAACTCTGTCCCTTCGTTCAACATTCATTTTTACTGGTTCGTCCTCAGCTCCCAGAGCCTCGCAAGAAGATAAATTTCGGCACGCAGTTTCATCTCCTGGAACATTTTAATATACAGTATATTTAATTTTCACATTATTGCGTTACGTCGTTGCGTCATCTACGTACATAATGATCTTGTTTTTGTAAATACTTGTTTTCGGTCTCTTAATGAAACATTCTCCAGATTCTAACGCGTCGATTTATGAATAATACTACATAGTTTTGAATATAAATTACTTAGAAAAACGAGAAAAAAGAAAAAAAAATTCCATGTCCTCCCCTACATAATAATGACGCACAGAAAAGTAGAAAATAAATTTTAAGCACACACAAAATGAGCATTTTACTGCTCTCGAAGATTAAGATTTTGCTGGATTGACTACCGTCTCATTTATCCTGATAAATATATTAGTCTGATAAATATATATAGTTTTGTTTCATAATCCAACTAATACCTTGTGTATCTGTTACATATTGTTTTACGAATGACAGGACAACTTTTTCAGTGATCGCATGATTTGACCTATACTACACGGTCAACCCTCCTATAACACGGTACTCTCATAATGCTATTTCCATATAACACGGAGCAAAAATTGCGACAACCGTCTCATAAAGCGGTACTCATAAAACTCGGTTTCCACACAACGCAGTAGTCTTATAACGCGGTTTCTCTATAATACAACTCAATTAGATTAAGCAGTCTCCCTATAGAATACATTTTTCTATTACACTTTTACGGTTGAAATTAATAGGGAATTCCCCTGTTTTTCATCCACGTACACACCATTTTTCAATTTAAGTTATCAGGGAAATCCCCTGTATAAAAATTAATACATTCACCTTAAATATGGATAAAGAATGGGTTAAAATTTTCAATTTAAATGATGTGAAAAGAAGACTGGATTTGGGTACACAATTAGAAAATTACTTTATTGAAAATGATCCTTCAATAGCGAGTGTAAAGTTTAAGATAATTACAAAATTGCTTAGCTCCTTATAAAGAGATTTTGGTAGAGTTACAAAATAAAACTACATTTGAAAACGAAAATGAAAATATGCAAAGTGAGGAGGACATTAAAAGAAAAAGAATTAGGCCACTAATATTTGACAGCTATGATGAATGCTAATAGGATTTTTGTTGGAGAAAGTTATTAAGTTTATATTTCACATTGTTTTAATATTTTCTTATATCAAGTCTTAATAACAATAATTCAAAATATGTAAATGTATATTTATTGCCTTTTGAATCTATAAACTTATATTTCATAACCTGTATTCATCATAACATGGTGCTCCAAAACTGTTTTATGTAACGTAGAACGAATCAGCCTGATTTATATGTTCTGAGTTTCACTGAATGCGGTTTCCATGCAACGCGGTATTAATTGTTATGTTCTGTACTAATTCTGAGTTTTCTATAACGCGGCTTCCATATAACACGGTGCGAATTAATCTGATTTGCACTAATCTGAGTTTCTTATAACGCGGTATGAATTTTTCGCGCTATAGGAGGGTTGACTTTATTAACACCCCATAATTCATAAGAGCTGGTTTTGAACCCCAGGTACGAATGGAGATCCTTGTATAATGCATACATGTACATGGTAGTTCAAATCCCACTTCAAACAGCAACTTCCCGTCGAAGTAACTCTTGTACTCAGAGAAATAAATAATCAGACGAGGTCTTACTTTGTAAACTAAATGACAGGAAAATGAAGTCGTCGCAAATTTTTTTTATAGGGCCACAAGTTTCTAGATTTAGGAACGACTGATAGGCGGGTTCTGTGACAATGAATTTAACCCTTGCCACATCATGCAGAGTGCACTTATTATTCTTTAACTTTAATGCCAGCTGCGTCGTACGACTGACTGTTTTGCTCGACATTTCAATATTTCAATATTCTCAAAATTTCAATAATTAACTAGATTTTTTTTTTTTGCTTCCAACGTAGTTTCGGATATTCCGTACTGAAGAGTACTAAAAACCGCGAAACCAGTCTACATATGTTGTTAGCTGATCTGAGAGCAAGATTCCCAATTGTGTATCGTTATAACTTCAGAAATTATCTACAAAGATTTATCCATTCAATAGGTTATGTATTTCTAATGAGGCGAAATTAATTGCAATAATACAATAAATACATAGTTATGAATATTTTGTCTATGTATTCCATGCATAATTAAAATGCACACTAGTTAGAAGCGGTTCAGCAAGTTTTAATCAAAATGATTCTTAAAACTCTTTGATTCGGTATCCAGAGATCCTTCCCTCCCCGCCCCTCCCACTCTTTATCGTACGCATCTAAGTACTAACCCCTTCTCTTTCGAGGTGACATATCAAAACTTGCATATTCACGATTGCGGAAAATAAATATTTCACTTAAGGAGTCAGGAATATATTGAAGCTAATCAATTCTTATGGATGTCCAATTAACAAAATTAACTCGATACTTTATTGAGAGATGTTTATCAACGAGACAGCTTGACTCCACTAACGATGATTGTCGTAAATTAGTTAAGAGAAATTTTCAGAAATGGATGTTTTTATGAATACTCTTACCGAGTTTAATTCCCATTTTAGAATGTATCGTGACATCTGAGAATTTTGTTACGCAGTTATTGTAGCAAATGCAATTTTTGGACATTTTCAAACATGCACGAAATGTGATCTTAAAATTATATTTAGCAATTATATAGCATAACAAATTAATATAATGTCAATATTCGGGTTATCCGGGTATAGAAATGTGGAGTACGTGTTTACCTAGACCTGTTTATGGCACTCTACAGATTGTATATTTAACCATGGAATCAATAAACCAATTTTCCACAGTGATATAATGTAAACTATTACATATCAACAGCGTTGAATGTTCAAAATATTCTTCCAATATTTTTACTTTCTCATATGTAGTATTGAACAAGTATTGTTTCGAGATTTTGATGCCAATATATGTTTTAAAACCACCTTCTGAACACGTTTTGACTATTTTTGGAGTGATTTTTGTCTGTCCGTCTATCTGATATCTATGGTCGATTTCTTGTGTACACAAAAGTAGCCACACACATCAATGTATTTTAATGAAATTTTATATCCGGCTTTGTTATCAAAATATCTATAACTAGATAGAATTTCTTTAAATTTTATCTAGAACTAGATAGAATTTTTTCAAATTCGAGTGAAAACTTCGAAATTTCATATTTTTTTTTAATTAGCAGCATAGGACAAAATTTGACATAATCATGCATAAAAGGATTTCTTTATTTATGGCTCAATGATATCGATACTTAATAGTGTCAATCATTGGTGTGAAAAATAGCCGCGATACAATATTTTTGTTCGTGACATCATTATCCCCTTAGGGGGCAAATTATTCCCAGGGGAGGGGGGCATTGTCAATTATGGTATCAATTGAAAGATTATTTTCAAGCCCTTTAAGGCGAATGGTAATGCACTATAGTTGTCATCATTAGGACCAACGATAGATATTTTTCAAATTTTTTGTTGTGAAATTTGAAAAAAATCAATTCTGATATGAGAAAGTCGAGTTGAGCCACACTTCAGTTAATTCACTTGTGAATTTGAAAACAGACGACTTTATATTGCAAGGCATAAACTGATATAACTAATTAAAAATATAATACTGTTGTAAAATTCTACCGGCTTAATACTGGCTCAATCAGTATTCATAAGCGCGATGTGATATCAAGTTGGTGCCACCATTTCATAAACAAATTAAATTGGGTGGCAGAAAATGTTAATGATACAAAAATAACTTTGCTAAACACAGAGTATAACACAAAAATAATGTATGCTCCCTTTCACCAAACTTATTTTTGTTTTATTTCTTTAGTAGCAATTTAAGTTATGAGTAGTATATATATGTACGTCCGAGCACACATATACTTTATACACTAAAAACATGATATTATAGCTTATTTTTATCTTTTTTATATAAAAAAAAGGTCTCGATCCATTTTTATATTAAAAACATGATTTTATAGCTAAAAAAGACCTTTTTTACATTTAAACCAAATTTTAACATTTTTAGTTAAAAATGCTAGACTATTTAAAATAAATGCGTGAAAAACCTCCAAATGAATGGAAGTCCTCTAATATATTAAAGATCTTTTAGTTAAAAACATATTAAAAGTGAATTATATAAACGTGAATGGTCTGCCGTTGTAGTATGATTTTGAAGATTTCTATCAAATTCATGACCCCCCTGCTGGGGGGGGGGCATAAATTCTCATATTTTTAATAGAAAATCTTTAACTAAATCTAAACAAAATTAAAAAAAGTAGTATCTATACGCTTGTATGAGCACACATATACTTTATATATTTTCCTTATATATTTAAACAATCGAATTGGTTGAAAAATATATAGATTTAAACACTGAAATGAGAAAGAAAGTTGCTAATGATTTTGAGAAAGATTTTTATAAATTGATGAATAATTCAGTATTTAGAAAAACTATGGAAAATATAAGAAAACGAATCGATGTAAGATTATGTTGTAATTATGATCAAGTTAAAAAATTAATTGCTAAACCTAATTTGAAATGTAGAACTATTTTTGATGAAAATTTGGTAGCTGTTCACATGAAAAAAAACAAAACCATATTTTAATAAACCGATTTATGTTGGAATGAGTATATTAGATTTATCTAAACATTTAATGTATGATTTTCATTATAATGTCATGAAACCGAGATATAAGGATAATATTAAGTTATTATATATGGATACAGATAGTTTTATATATGATATTAAAACAGATGACTTTTATGTAGATATGAAGTCAATGATTAATTATTTCGATACATCTGATTATCAAGTAAATAATCCATATAATATACCAAGATGTAATAAAAAAGTATTAGGTAAAATGAAAGATGAAAATAGCGGTGTGATTATGGAAGAATTTGTAGGTTTAAGAAGTAAAATGTGTGCAATAAGATTAGAAAAATTTGAAATTAAGAAGTCTAAAGGTACTAAGACAAGTACCGCTAAAAACAGAATATCATTTGAAGATTATAAAGACTGTTTATTAAATAAAAAAGATCAATATAGAACACAGAATTTAATTAGAAGTAAGAAACATGAATTGTATTCAATTCAAGTGAACAAGATAGCTTTATCAGCAAAAGGTGATAAAAGATTTATATTAGAAGATGGTATGAATACTAGAGCTTTAGGACATTATAAAAATGTTTCTATATAAATGGATGAGTGTTTAGGTGATATTCGAGCTTTAAATTTTACAAATTCTGAAGAAATTTACTATTTAACTTATCTTTGTAAAAAATTGTATGATTTATATATAAAATATGAATTTGATCATACTGAAGAACTATTATCAGAAAGTTTTCAAAGGATGACTGAATTAATTGAAAAGGAAGAAAATGTAGATATTAAATTGAATGGATTAGGAGTTTTATATGTTATTTCAAAGAATTTATTCTATTGGTCACATTAATGTGATTTGTATATAAAAGAGATGGTAGAAAGAGGTTTTACAGATTATGAAGAATGGATAAATTTATATTTATAAAAAAATGTTTACTAATAAATGGAAGAGTTCAATAGACTGAGAAGTTATCCCAAGACGTTTAAATTAAATGATTTATATCCTGGGGAATATGATCTGATATCATTGAAAAAAATTAAAACTAAATATGGAGATACAGTAATCGTATATTTAGATGTGGAAGCTGAAGAAAAAGAGTATTACCTTGCGAATAAACATGAAAAACTTTCTGATGAATCAATATATAAAATCAATAAAGGTAGATATATTTTTAAGTATTCGGGTATGATTGATGATAAATACGAATATAAATTAGAGAAAGCTTAATCATCATATGTTTTGATTTCATTTTTTAATATATTAGAGGGTTTTTATAATTCTTTTTTAATTTTGTTTAGTTCATAATTTTTTTATCCATTTGATATCCTGAAAAACAATAGATGATCTAGTTGAAGAGGGGGGACTAACGGTCCCCCCATATAGCTCATTTGGCACGTATTTATTTTAATAGTCTAGCTTTTTAACTAGGTATACATTTTAAATATATTAGGAGACTTCCATTCATTTGGAGGTTTTTCACGCATTTATTTTATATGTCTAGCTTTTTAACTAAAATTTGGTTTAAATGTAAAAAAGGTATATATACCCCTTTTTAGCTATAAAATCATGTTTTTAATATTAAAATGGATCGAGACCTTTTTTTATATATAAAGAAGATACAAATAAACTATAATATCATGTTTTTAGTGTATAAAGTATATGTGTGCTCATATATAAGCGTATAGATACTACTTTTTTTAATTTTGTTTAGATTTAGTTAAACATTTTCTATTAAAAATATGAGAATTTATGCCCCCCCCCCCCAGCAGGGGGGTCATGAATTTGATAGAAATCTTCAAAATCATACTACAACGGCAGACCATTCACGTTTATATAATTCACTTTTAATATGTTTTTAACTAAAAGATCTTTAATATATTAGAGGACTTCCATTCATTTGGAGGTTTTTCACGCATTTATTTTAAATAGTCTAGCTTTCATAACTAAAAATGTTAAAATTGGGTTTAAATGTAAAAAAGGTCTTTTTTAGCTATAAAATCAAGTTTTTAATATTAAAATGGATCGAGACCTTTTTTTTTTATATAAAAAAGATAAAAATAAGCTATAATATCATGTTTTTAGTGTATAAAGTATATGTGTGCTCGGACGTACATATATATACTACTGTTATGCATAGAAAATATTAAGTTACCAATTTTATCGCCAAACAGTAGCCAAATCAATTAGGCGTTATATCCCCTGTAATATATATTGGATTTGATACGTATATTTGTTTTTATTTTTGTATCATTTTTTTTTAATTTTTCGCAATTATTTACTAACAAGTAAAATTCGTAGCGTAATGATGTGCATTCAGAAAAGTTCGTTTAACTGGTAAGATATTGTTCTGTTTTACGCATATTTGTGATTGTATATGAGTGTATGGTGAGTAAGTTGGCCTATAGGTGCATTAAAAGAATTCCCCGGTTTAAGTACAATATGAATTCATTACAAAATGCTGGTATACATTCAATTTCGATTTTATTATGAAGTGCAAGAATACTAGTATTTAATCCTGTCAAAGATAGGTAAATTAATACCTTTAAAAAATGAAGTTGCAATTTTTTCAGCGAGTCTTATTTTGTTTAATATATAACGCTTAACGACTAAAATTGCAGCTATAATCTAAAATCCAGTTACGTTAGATTCTGTCCCGTGGTCCATATTATACATGTGCAAAGATTCTGTCTTCTAGATCACCGGAAGGCTTCTGGAGGGTCTGAGAAGACCTTTAAAGATCACATCGATGTTAACATCCCCCCCCCCATCCTTAGAAGGGAAGTACGAAAATATTAATCTTCTAGGTCACCAGGAGCTCTTCGGAAGGACTTAAAAAAACTTCTCAAAATCTCCCTCCACTTCTCTTCACCCCCGGAAGAAAAAATAATAACCTGATGACGGCAGCATATCACTTTCCCTATATAATACAGCGAATTTACTTTTTGCGCGGTGAAAAATTATGTATAAGATCCACGGCATCTTGTTATAACCCAGATTTGTACATTGGGCGTTTTTTAGTTGACTAAAATGTAAAACTACATAGAAGTACATAATTAAAAAATAATTTCGCTCAACTCTAACTAATTTAGAAATTATAAATTAGAAAAACGAAATTAGAAATATCAATAGCCTCCGCAATAAGCACACAGTACTTATATTAGAATATTTTAATAATTAATTCATAAATTTAGAGCCATTTTTGCAATTTTGACAATATTTTTGTTGATTTAGCAGAATTATAAAAAAAAGTCGCCAATTTGTCAATATTTCGCCAAATGAATCAATAAATTGGTTAAACATTACCGACAGATTGAGAAAATGGCCAAATGACAGTTTGCGAATTATTGGAAGTCAAAATCCACAACTACTACACAAATTATCTACTCTCGCGAATGAAATAAACTAGATCCTCAAGAATGATGTTAACACATTTGTCGCATGACAAAAAAACATATATCATGATACTTTTTATTGTTATGTAATTTTTTTATAAATTTATTTGAAAAACGTACAATATCACGAGAAGAGTTTGTTAACGTCATGTTGGAGTAAGTTTGTATCATTTGTTTTCTAATAAACAAGAAAGATCAATCATGCTTAAAGCATTGATTATGAAACAATTTTCCAACTTCAATGCAATTTTATTTAAACATGTCTAAAATGCAATACATTCCTCGGTAATATTTTAAAACTTATCACAATACTACATTAATTCATTATATTTGAAAACTTAAACCTTCATCGAAAAAAATGAGCTTCATTCAAATGACGGCATTGAAATATAAATTGCCTGGTTTAAACATCTCTAAACTGTGATACAATCCTCGGCAATAATTTTAGAATTATCATAATACTACGATAATTTATTATATTTGAAAACTTCATCGAAAACAAATGAAATCCATTCAAATGACGTCATAGAAAAAATAACACGCCTGGATCTCTCTATAAAAGCAGCATTTCATTCATAAATAATTTCCCATTCATGTCATTCATCACAATACTATAATAATTTATTTTATTTAAAAATTAAGACCATGGAGCTACAAGTAATTAAACTCTATGCGTAAAACTTCATCGAAAGAAATCGTCCATCTCTTTGTAAAATCAATGAATATTTCATTCATATCAGCTATGCAGACTCCATGAACTAAATGATTTTGTGTTAAAGAAATGCATCAATTCTAATACAACTCATTTTGCACATTTTGCTCTTTACATTTTACATAGGTGAAAAATAGGCTTCGTTGTAGAAAAAATGAAATTTGGATGAGCATTTAAACTCAAATATATTGTAATTGCGTTGTTTCAGTATGTAGATGCACAGAATTTAAGCAAAAATAAAGTGGTTTTAGGACGGATACAACACTCAATATGAATTAAAAAGAACTTTAAAATCGCGATTTTGAGACAAGATGGATGCCATATATCATTTTGAAGTGGGTCACGTGATATTTTCATATCATGGTCACGTGATCTCTTCATATAAGAGGTGTTATTATTATTTTAATTTCTATTTAAAAAAACTACTGAATATATTTTGCTGATTTTTTTTTATATATTTTAGTGAACAATTTGAATATTACCTAAAATTTTCGAAGCAATTTGTGAATTTTAAATCCGCTTTAAAAATGATTGAAAAATTCGGTCCCATGGGGCTCAATGTATTTCATTTTTTCAACCCGGGTTCAATCCAAAACTAATTGGGTGATATTATTCATTTATATTCCCATAGGTCCTACAGACCGTCTGAACAACATACTAAAATTTCATTTTGATTAACTCATTTTTACGGCAGTTATCGTGCTAACGGACAGACAGACAGACAGAATGAACAAAGTCATAAACACTTTTCAACTTTGTTGTAAAGTGTTAAAAATTACACAAGAAATGAAAGTTTATTTAATGCTATTGAATGTTCTGATATTTTAATGCTTTTTCAAAATGTTATTCGATTTTTTTTTAGGGGGGGGGGGGGCTCGAAATATTTAATTTCATTTAAAATCAGTTCCAATACTCACAGATTGTAATATTTGTAACGAATTTTGTTCGAAACGCTTGAACCATTTTTTGTGTATGGTTGTATGTCCCTTTTAATAATCTTTTAGTGTATATATAGCTCATTATGTAGCTCAATTTAGTCTGGTTTAGTGTAAATAGACTAATTTACAAATATTTTATTACTCAATATTGCTTGGAATGTAAACTGAAAATGCGCTGAGAGCTATCTTCAGTGTATCATGTGTATTGAACCAGCAATAATTTATGCCTATGGAGTCTTGTTTATTGACTCTTGATTTGCAAGTAGCACTTCAGAAAATGGAGACATATTTTTAACAAGCAATGATAATTTATCAAATGGTAAATTTCTCAGCTTTAGTGGAATCGATTGACTTTTAATTCATATTTCCAAAAAATTGTTAGATACATGACTCAATTGTTACTTAGTGGCCTCTATTTTACACCCTTTATAAACTCAAGAAACATCCCCCGATTTTGATTTGTGAAGTTAAAATTTTATTTGCACACAAAATAACAATGAAATCTCCATTTTGAGGCTTGACCCTTTAGATGTACACAAGCAAACTCATCTCAAGCTATATTTTTTATAGAACGTATACTTTATCACTATCTGGACACAAGGGCAATCTGGCAAACCAATAATGAAGACAGAGCAGTTTTGTCGATATTTACAATATAACTTAAACATAGTGGCTACACAAAAGTAATACTTTTTGAGTTGTGCCACTTTTGAAACATAGTTTGATATAACAGCCTGGTAAGCAAAAATGTAAATGAATGTACTTAAATTTGATTTCAGTCATCCCAGCCCAAGATTGTACCGAAAGATTCTGTGGACAATATCGTCCTCGTTCCTCCAGTTATAAAAATATTCTTGAATCTTACATAATATATTTAATTAGAAAATTAATTAGACTAGTCTTATATTGTTTATCTTAAAGTAATTATCATTTATTATTCCAATGATTGTTCCAAACGGTTTAAATCCTTTCAATTAATCTTAAGGACCTATTTGGATCGGGTTTTCACTTTAAAACTTATTTTTGTAAATTTTGGAATATGTGAATTGTAAGGTTTCTATTCATTGAATAGTTATATTGACCCAATTTCCAGCACGGTGTCGTTACTAAAAGTATGGAATTAAGTGAAAATGGGGGAAAGTGCATGCTTATAAAATAATTTTACTGTCCATGCGGGCTTTAGGGGGCTGGTTTGTATTTGGATTAAGTACTGTTTAAAAGATGAATGTTAAATCAACATTCGATTTAATTTTGAGATTTTCCAGACACAATATGAAAAAATCTGATGTCAGCAGCACATGACTTTCCCTGCGGACTCAAATTCATTATTTTTTTATTTCTTTAATAATTCATTAAATTGTGTTTAACTTGCACAAAAAACACTAAATTGGCACTTTAAATTCAATTTTTGTTTTTATTTGGTAATTGGACTTTTTCCAAAGGCGGCGTAAAAAAATGCATAAAATCTCAAATACCTTGAGAAGGGTTAGTCTTAGATTAATGCAGTTGGTCTTATTCTTTTCCTCGTCATAAATTACGCATTTAATTAATGTACTTGAGTATACGTAGTCTTTTGTTTTAATTTTGCCGATTATTAAGGGTCACTTCGTAAAAATAGACAGGTTGTTCTTTTCCGAATTGTACCAAAATCTAAGTCATCAGAGTGTCCAACAAATAACTTATTTACCAAATTTTGTGGAGTTTGGTAAATTAGTATTTCAGCTAGAGTGAATACATGAGATTTTTGCGAGACATTCAGTAAAATAAATAGGTGGATTTTTTATTCCCGAAGTCTCAAATTTTATGAAATTTGGTATATTATTTTTTGAGTTAGAGTGGATACATACATTGCACAGACAGACTGACACACACACAGACGTCACACTAAAAATAGTTTGTTACTTATTCTAGAGGGCCCAAAACGTGTAAATCCGTCGTAAACTCGAGTTGCGATTTTCGGCATGAATCCAATACATTCCCTGTACATTATCATGTATTGGAGGGAAAGTAGAAATCTGATATGGACAGCACATGACTCTCACTGCAGACTCAAATTCACGTTCTCTTTATTTCTTCAATAATTCATTATATTGAGTTTAATTGCACAAAACAATTATTTATATTGACACTGAATTGGCACATTTAATTCACTTTTCGTTTTCAGTTGGTAACTGGGCTTTTTTTCAACTGCAGCGTAGTGAAAATGCAAGAATACTAGAATATCCCGGGAATAATGTAATGAGGTTGGTCTTATTCTTTACATCGTCAAAAATTACGCATAAAACAAGCATTTAATTTATATATTTAAGCAAACGTATTTTTTTATTTTAGATTTTGACGATTTTTGCGGGACATTTCGCAAAAAAGGGCAGGTTATTTTTCCCGAATCGTACCAAAATATAATTAGCACCAAAGTGATCCACAAGTGACTTATCAACAATATTTCGTAAAATTTGATCAATTAGTTTTTCAACTAGAGTGAATACAGGCAATTCTCGCTGGCCACTTCGCAAAAAAGGCGGGTTCCATTATCTCGAATCATGCCAAAAGCTAATCAGCACCAGGGTGACTTACATACCAAAACCCAAGTGACTTACATACCAAATTTTATGAAATTCGATTCAAAAGTTTTTAAATTATACTGGATACATACATTGCACAGATAGACACACACACAGACAGACAGACCGACACAGTCGTCACACTAAAAATAGGTTTTTCGTATTCTAGAGGTTCCAAAACATGTAGATCCATTGAAACCTCGTGTTGCGATTTTCGACATGATTCCAATATTTTCCCTATACATTACCATGTATTGCAGGGAAAGTAACAAATATTTATTTAATACATTAAATTAACATTTCTCCGTATACTTCAAATTTACTTTTTTATAATCGCTAAAATATTAAATTTACTTTTTTATGATCATTAAAATATCAAATAATCCCAAAAGAGATGATATAAAAATAAGATATAGAAAAAAATGCGCTGTTGAATTTAGTTATGTCTAATATTGTTTTTAAAATTAATTGTTTTCAAATATCAAAGTTCATAAAGCATCATACCCTTTAAATGTGTTCTAAAACGAATTCTCCGGAGAAAAAAAAAATAAACTGCAAACAAAATATCACTGGTTATATCACATGTTTACAATTTCATAGAATTTCGAATGTTTATTAAAAGTTTAATTAAAATAAATAAAATTGCTGAATAACAGAAGCGTGTTTTAAATTATCACAAAACCACAGCCGTGACAACATTTATCATTTAAAGCAATTCCATATGCAACGGAAAATGCTGTAAAGAAATTTGTTTATTTAAAAATTAACATCCCAGTTTACATTAAATGTTTGTTCTTCATTACAATAATTTGAAAATGTTCAAATTGTTCTTGCTTCGAAGTCTAACAAAAATAAATTTTACATTTGATTCATTAACAATTGTAAAGGGAATTGCCGAATGAAGGTGTAAAGACCGTTCGCTGAATTAAAATTCTCAAAATTAATGAAAGATATCTATATTTTAAGTATGTAAATAAATGATTTTGCATGCACAAAAAAGAATTAAGAGCACTGCCTCCAAAAATGCGTATTCCGAAGAGCGCTACCTCGGAAAATTGTGTTTTCGTTCATAAACAAATTTCAAAAATACAAATTTTACATTTCCGTTACAGGTTGTTTATAAAAATGTTTACATATATTGCAAACAGTGTAAGAATCTCTATATTGATTTATGCATGTAATAAATATTTTATGTATTCCATAGCATAAACTGTTCACCAGAAAGGACATTCTTATATTTTGCTAGTCTTGCCATCCCGAAGAAGAAAGCTGTTTTATGCCTTTGAAACCAGTTGATAACTTTAATTCATTTTAATGCTTAATAAAAGCATTTGAATGGCAGAGGAATTTTGAGCTTTTACTTTCGTATAAGAGTATTGTTATTCACTCGGTTCTATAGCTTAATTTGGAGCAATATTCTTATCTATCGTTAGTTATGACATACTCTTGTAGCGGGTGGTCATCTAGCATGGACAAACCCGTGCATGAACAAGGTAACTGTGCTATGAAACGTCGTTATATATACATCGCTATATTTCACAGCTTAAATCAGTTTTGATATAAAACAAAACTAAAATAATTTGAATTATAATAAAAAATAGACTCTAATAGGTGAAAATAATATTATAATGAACTGGAGCGCGGATATTATAATGAACTCGTTTCCGTCATATCAGAATACAATATTAAGCAACTTGTAATTTTCACAAGAAAAAATTTTAAAAATTTATATCTTTTGTCTAAACGATCACAATTATAACATGCTATTTTTCATTTTGAAGGACTTCAAAAAATATTTCGATTGATACCAAGTGTGACAATGTTCTCTCTTGAGGGGAGGGTAACTCGGGGGATAATGACTCCCCCGAGAGGGGTTTATGCGGTAACGAACACAAAAATTGTGTCGCGGCTATTTTTTATTACATTCATTGAAACCGCTAAATTTAGTGATCATTGAACCATAAATTACCCCTTTTATGCATAATTATGTCAAATTTTGCCTATGCTAAGAAATCCTATGCTCCCATATTAAGAAAATATAATTTGGCAAAGTCTTCACTCGAATTTCAAAAAAATGTATCTATATCGTTCTAGGTTTTCCGTTAGCAAAGTTGAATGCAAGATTTCTTTGAAAATCATTTATATAATTTGTTTACCCAAGGTATTGGCACAGACAGACGGATATTACTCTAAAAATAATAAAATCGTGTTCAGGAGGCCTTTAAACATATATTGGCATCAAACTCTCGTAATCAAAAATTTTCTTGAAAACATTTCTTTATACTATATTCAATAATATTAAAAAGTAAAAACTAAATGTTGATAGAGAAATTATTCAAATGCTCTTTCAACTAATTAAGAATTTAAAAATATTTAGATAATCCACTCATAATTAATTTAAACTTAAAACTATTCTTAATTGTAACAGTCTGAATATTTACATTAAAACGTTGCATTAGTGGTTTAATTATCTTCATATTTATTTTTTTACTTAATGTTTCCAAGAATTTAAATGTGCATCAGTTTATATAATTTTTGTATTTTAGTTCGTTTTTTTAAACTCATTTAAATGCCACAATGTTGTACATATTCTAGCAATAAGATATACACTTTACTAGAATATCACTGGGCAATTTTGGTTATATTTATATAAATTGAGCAACAGTTTTTAATGCATAAAAGCTAATGGATAGATAATATATAGTTAATAGAGTTAATAGAGTTGTTTCTAAGTACTTTTAATCCGTGCTTCTAAAATAATCTAAATATACGTCTTAAAAATAATGTAAACTACTATAGGGGCCATGCATTGAAATTATTTTAGTGAAATTTGCTCCTAATTATAAAAATACTCTTAACAACTTAAAGAAATTCATTCGATAATTTTTATTAAATTTCATCGAGATTAAAATGTCCACCTGTTGTATTGAGCATAAACGCTTACAACAAAGCTTGTTTTAACAAAAATGCGTTTACATATTCTGTTGAGTGGATAAAAGTTGAATAAATATTTCCATGAAAAAAATCTGATGTGGGCAGCACATGACTTTCCCTGCTGACTCATATTCGCGTTCTCTGTATTTCGTCAATAATTCAGTACATCGAGTTTAATTGCACAAAATAATAACCAGAATTATTTAAAGTTACACTGAATTTGCACTTTTAATTCAATTTTCCTTCTCATTTGGTGGCTGGGTTTACTTTTTAAAGAGTGGTGTAGCGAAAATGCAAAAAAAAAAAACTAAAATATCTCAAGAGCTAGTCCTAGTGTAATGGAGCTGATCTTATTATTTTGATCTTTAAAAATTATGTATCAAACAAGCATTTAATTAATATATTTGAGCATACGTAATTCTTTTTTTATTTTAGATTTTGACGATTTTTGGGTCCATTTCGCAAGAAAAGGCAGGTTCTTTTTTCCAAATCGTACTCAAATCTAATCAGCACCAGGGTAACCCACAAGTGACTTATGTACCAAATTTTGTAAAATTTGATCAATTAGCTTTTCAGCTAGAGTGGATACAAGTAATTTTTGCGATCCATTTCGCAAAAAAAGGTGGGTTCTTTTATCCCAAATCGTACTAAAAACTAATCTGTACCAGGGTCACACACAAGTAACTTACCTAATAAATTTTGAGATATTTGGGTTATTAGTTCTTGAGTTAGAGTGAATGCATACATTGCACAGACAGAGTGACAGACAGGCACACACACAGACGTCACACTAAAAGTAGTTTTTCCTATTCTAGAGGTCCCAAAACGTGTAGATCCTGTGAAAACTCGAGTTGCGATTTTCGGCATGATTCTAATGCTTTCCCTATACATTACTATGTATTGCAGGAAAAGTAATAAGTCATTCCGTGTGAAATATCTCCCTTTTCATAGCGGGATTTTGAGTCAACGGCTCTACCGTTCTGAAAACACCGGTTCCCGTTCGATCATCGAAGTTAAGCAGCATCGGGCGCGGATAGTACTTGGGTGGGTGACCACCTGGGAATACCGTGTGCTGTTGGTTTATTTAAGTCGACGTGATAGCCGTACGGTCAAGGTGAGTGTTTCCAGCGATCGATCGGTCTCCACTCATGAAAGCATGAACCAAATATGGTTTCCTTTCTTGATTATTTACTTAACGTAATACTTTCTACTTCCTAAATGGTACATATAATTCTCCATTCTTAAATACACCTGGATGCATACATTTTGCTGTGTATGCAGATCCCCTATAAAGACAGAAAATGGCTGTTCACAGTACTCTGCATCTACTGTGATTCAAGTAAAAAGTAATTGGATTCGCTAAATTTTTCAGAGATTCCAAGATTACATAGTAAAATTATTTTTTTTATCTTCCTTCATTTTGCATTTCCAAATATAGATATTTATTAAGAACTTTGTCATTCCGGCTATTCATCATATGATACTTTTAAATAGCAAAGTTTAAAAATTTCTTCCATTTAGCGTTTATTACTTTATATATTTTTTCTGTTTTGTCGCGTTATCCTTTTGCGCTTAATGAGATTTTAAAATTCATCTCATCGGGAAGCCATAGGGGCTTTATTAATGAGTAAATATTTTATTCGCTATGAATGAATTCGGCTCCGTTTAAATAAGTGATAAACGGATTTTTTTAACAACAAAATGGCCAAAATGGATCGAGTTTTATGGACGATGAATGTAAATTGAGTATTTTATCGAGCAAATAGTCTTTTAATTAAATATTTAAGTTGAATTTTACATTAACTTTTGAATGATTTATGTTCATGCAATTCATTTATCTACAGAGTTCCGAGTAAATTACCTACATATATAATACCTACTTAAAATATCTTTGTAATGGAAGATTGATGAGTGTACACATTAGGCCTATCTATAGTAAAGTGACCACTCTCGACAGAATCAAAGGGATTGTATCGATTCAACGGGATTGCAGATGACCAACAGTATTTACTGTCTGTCGCCTACTGTTTTCCGAGCTGTTTTTCGTTTCATAAGACAAGTTTTGTTGAAAAGATTTGTCGTCCGATGGCATTCATCTTAAGCGTACGTACGACTGTGTGGTCGCTCCGGAGTGTCACCGCTGAAACACCCGTAGATGCGTCCATTGTGCAAAGGATTTGGAGAAGATGGATTGGAGGAGGGCATGTAAATCTTCGCAGTGGTACAGATCCATTCAGACGTACGTCAGCACGCGTTGATCGATACGTTGAAGGCATTAGGTGGCGACCCCACAAATCACGACTGTCAACATTCTGCAGAATTTTCAGAGTACATTGAATATTCCAATATCTTGCCTCAAACCGCCCTTTATGAAGCCTGCCATTGACGACAAGACACTGACTTAAGAGATTGCAGTGGTGTCAGTCTCGGGCCTCTTGGACAATTGAATGGGATAGGGTAGTGTTCAGCGTCCGGTCTAGATTCTGGTTGTCGAATGACAATCGCCGTGTGAGAATCTGGAGGCGACATGGAAATAGTTTGGGGGTGCCATTGGCATCGATAGCCTGTCATTTCTGATTCGTATCAAAAGCACAATGACGGCACGACGATATGGAGTTGAGGGGCTGTGGCCGGTTGCGCTATACCTTCAGCAGTTGCAAAATGCTGTGTTCCAGCAAGATATCGCGCGACCGCACACTGCAACCATCGGCGGACCAGCTTCGCAAGGTATCCAGGTGCTTCCTGGGCCTCAGCTGTCTCCAGATCTTTCACCCATCGGTTATGTATGGAACGTGATTTGCGTCGTTTGACTGACCTGCCCCCACCTCAAACAGGGAACGACCTGTGGAGGAATGTCGAAGACATATTGTCATCCATACATCAGGAAACTATCCGTACGCTTTGTGCATCTGTTCCTAGAAGGGTTAATGTTTGTATCGCCTCCAGAGGTGGTCTTACTGCCTACTGATCACCCTGTCTATGCCATTTCTGTATTGGATTATCCTTCTGGAATTAACATCCCTTATTTAAATATGCCTTCTCTGTCTGTGTGTAGTTCATCATCGTCCTGTTCTTGCTCTTTCATAGTGTTGCATTCTCTGTGTCGGAAAGTGTACATTGCTCACACAGGCAAACACCAGTTTAAAAATAGTTTATTCGTATTTAACAGGGATTAAAAATCAAATGTGTAGAGTTTGAGACCCTACTGAACTTCATCATATTCGATATATCATTTAGGAAAGACAGATATAAAGAGCCCTTTTGGAAATATTTCAATTTAAGAAGATATGCCGAAAATATGTACGTCTTATTTGGTTCGACATATTTGGGGGAATGAGGACTTTCGTAAATGGATGTCATAAAATCTAAATACAAAACTAAATATACGAACATTTATAAGCATACTTAAAAATGATTCGGAGTAGTATATTCCAAATTACGCGAAAACAGTGCAATAATTGTAGTACTATAGTACAAGTTATAAGAAATCAATGAGTAGAATAAGCTTCGTGCGAAGAAAAAAAAAATAAATTGTAATATTAATAAATTATAATAAGCTATTAATATATTAATTATATAAATATATATATATATATTAATATATGAATTACATAAATATGTATTTTTATTATATTAATAATATGATCATATATTATTACTGTATTATTAATTATAGTACTAATATATTAATTATAATAAATTATAAAATAATTGCAATAAATGTTTATGTATTTGTTATGTTTTTTACTTTCCTTATATACATAATGTATAAGGAAAGTATTGTGACGGGGTCGAAAATTCGAATTCGAGTTTTCGACGGGAGAGCACGTTTCAAGCATCCCTGATCACGAATCAAACATTTTTGAAGTGATGTCTGTGTGTGTGTATGTGTGTGTGTGTGTGTGTGTGTGTGTGTGTGTGTGTGAAAGTATGTGTGTGTGTCAGTGAGTCTGTGGAGACGATAACTGACGAACGAATGGACCGATTCGAACCAAATTTGGTACAAAAATCACAATCCATAAACACTGGAAGCCTATTGTTTTTATACGTGATCGAATGTTCACAACCCCCCTAAATTATCGAATGAAATTCTGAAAAAATCGTTAAAAAATCAAAACCGCTAATAAAGTTACGCAAATAGACATTTCTTATGTAATTTTTCATAAGGAAACGATTGGCATAAATTTTAGAACGCTAACATAAACCGTTCTCGAGATATTGTACATTTTTCAAAAAAATTATGAAAAAGTCACATAAAAAAAAAAAAATTCCTATTGAGAAACATGTTCACTTTTCATATGTAATACCATGCGATAAATTGAGTGACATCATTCTTGTGGATCTAGCTCGTTCCATTCATGAAAAAATATACTTTGAATAATACTTTTGTATTAGAACGCCAATAGTCATTTATCTGCTGTAAGAATAACTTTTTTCTTAGTCCATAACTCTTGGCGAGATTTTGGCGACGAATTTGGCGGAATGTCGCCAACTTGGCGACTTTTTTGAAATGTTGCCAAATTAATGAAAATCTCGCCAAATGGATAAAAATGATGCTAAATCAATGAAAATGACGACTAATTGTCGAAAATTCAATATCTTGGAAAGAATATTTGTATCTACTATAAGAAAATCCTATTACTTTCCTTATATACATAATGTATAAGGAAAGTATTGTGACGGGGTCGAAAATTCGAAATCGAGTTTTCGACGGGAGAGCACGTTTCAAGCATCCCTGATCACGAATCAAACATTTTTGAAGTGATGTCTGTGTGTGTGTGTGTGTGTGTGTGTGTGAAAGTATGTGTGTGTGTGTGTGTGTGTGTGAGTCTGTGAAGACGATAACTGACAAACGAATGGACCGATTCGATCCAAATTTGGTACAAAAATCACAATCCGTAAACACTGGAAGTCTATTGTTTTTATACACAATCGAATGTTAAGAACACCCCTAAATTTTCAAATGAAATTTGGAAAAAATAGTCAAAAAATCAAAACCACTAATAAAGTTACGCATATAGACATTTCTTATGTAATTTTTCATTAGAAAACGATTGACATAAATTTTAGAACGCTAACATGAACCGTTCTCGAGATATTGCACATTTTTCAAAAAAATTATCAGAAAGTCATATAAAATAAAAAAAAATATTTCCTCTTGAGAGACATGTTCACTTTTCAGTAATACTATGCGATATATTGGATGACATCATTCTCGTGGATCTAGCTCGTTCCATTCATGAAAAAAGATACTTTGAGTAATACTTTTGTATTTGAACGCCAATATTCATTTATCTGCTGTAAGAATAACTTATTTCTCTGTCCATTATGCTTGGCGAGATTTTGGCGACGAATTTTGGCGGAATGTCGCCAATTTGGCGACTTTTGGAAATGTTGACAAATTAACGAAAATCTCGCCAAATGGATAAAAATGACGCTAAATCAATGAAATGACGACTAATTGTCGAAAATTCAATATCTTGGAAAGAATATTAGTATCTACTATAAGAAAAACCTATTTATTTTACTGTAAAAGTGGTAAATTCATTACGTTATATAAGGAAAGTCATGTGTTGCCCACATCAGATTTTTTTCTTTTGGCATTTAGCATTTTTTTAAAAAGAACTTGCAACTAGTCAAGTAAACATATACACATATGAAAAACTTGAACTATAATCACAAATAACACAATAATGCATCATTGTGTTGTTTGGGCTTACATGCGTTGCTCAAGTTTTCCTTAAGTTATTCGAATTCCGTACCATCAGAGTGTTCAAAATAAACTTGAGTGCATTTTTATGTAAGTTTACTTTAGTTATATAAATTATATTGGTACTATACTTATATATTGATAATAATATTCCAGTGATGTTTATTTCTTTGCTTTATTTTAACTTCAAACTGAAAACATGCTACAATTAGAGAAATCATGTAATGTTTCGAAATCCATAAACTTGTGATATGTGATGTTTAACTTTTGTTCCAATATTAATTTATGCTATGTATTTATAGAAAATTACTCTTAAGTCTCATTTTCTGTAAATGTAGATCGTGGATGTTATTTTTGCGAAAATATGAGGACACCCCTGTTTTATGAGACAGTAAAGATTGCTAAAAGTTTATTACTTAGTATTGACTTGCTCACACGTCAACAATTTAATTAAATAATTAACAGTATTTGAAAAATCATTATTTTCAAATTTGACAATAAATTTCTAATAAAAATATCTCATACAAATAGTATTTCCAATACTGGCATATTAAAAGTATCCATTCAAACAGGAGTTTTTTTTATCAAGAATAAGATGTGGGCAGCACATGATTTTCCCTGCAAACTCAAATTCATTTTCTCTTTATGTCTTTAATAATTCATTAAATTGAGTTTAATTGCACGAAATAACACTAAATTTGCATTTTTAATTCATATTATGTTTTTATATGGTAATTGGACATTTTTCAAAAGACGACATAACAAAAATGCGAAAAATCTCAAATATCTTGAGAACGGTTAGTCCTACAGTAATAAAATTGTTCTTATTCTTTTTCTCGTCAAAAATTACGTATAAAACAAGCATTTAATTGATACATTTGAACATACGTAGTCTTTTTTTTTAGAATTTTGCGGGCCATTTCGTAAAAAAGGCAGGTTGTTCTTTTCCGAATCGTACCAAAATCTAATCAGCATAAGAGTATTCCACAAGTAATTTATCTACTAAATTTTGTGAATGTGGTCAATTAGTATTTCAGCCAAAGTGGATACATGAAATTTTTGCAGGCCATTTCGCAAAAAAGAACGAGTTCTTTTTTTCCGAATCGTATCAAAAACTAATCAGCACCAGGGTCACATCCAAATGACTTACCTACCAAATTTTATGAAATTCGATCTATTAGTTCTTGAATTAGATTGGATACATACATTACACAGACGAACAGACACACACACACACGCGTTACGCTAAAAATAGTATTTTCGTATGGTAGAGGTTCCAAAACGTGTATATCCGTCGAAAACTCGAGTTGTGATTTTTGGTATGATTTCGATACTTTGCCTATTCATTACCATGTATTGCAGTGAAAGTAAAAACTATATATACATAAAAATTAAACTCTGTCTATTCCATTTCTGCATCCAAAAGAAATAAATAGCGGTTCAGACCAACTTGCATCTGTCGTGAGTCTATTTTAAGTAAAAATTAATTGGCTCTATTCGATGTTTCAAATAAATTAACCACGCTTATGAAATCTAAATATTTTTCTACGTCTAGCTTCCTGCATTTTAAAATAGGGTTCATTATTAAAAATTCTATGTCGCCAATATTATTTATCATCGCATGTTTCTAAATAGATAGATTTAAAAATATTCCACCATTTTGAGTTTCTGATTTTCTTCTCCTGTTTTGGCGCATTTCCCCGTTAGAATTATACGATTATCACTTTGGGCACCATGGGATTTATAGTAGTAAGCAAGGCTTTTATCTCTTGTATGCATAATTTAGGTTTCGTTTAGATAAATGATAAATGGATTATTTTTTAAAATGACTCAAACAAATTAAGCTTAATTGGGGAAGAATGTAAATCGAATGCTTTAAGGAGTAAATTTTCAGTAATGGAATAATTAACCTGGATGCTAAATTCATTTAAAAATGCACTTTGAATTATTTTTATGTTCAACACACGCAATGCGTGGGTTGAACGTAAAATTAATATTGTTTTACTTTATAGAAAATTGAATTCAACTGCTTAGCGATGTGTAGGACTAATTTATAACGTTTTTGCGGCTTACTTATGCTATTATATAAAAAACTCTTCTGTATTGGTTTATCTGTAATTGAATGTCTGCCTGTTTGTCTGTCATGTTTTTCCTCTTGGCGACACATTTGACAAAATATCACTAACTTGACGATTTTTGGAAAATGTCACACATTTGCAATTTTTGAAGAATCCCACCAAGTTTACGAAATTTGGTATATTGGAAAATTAAATTTGATAGGCTCTAAGGCTTTGTAGAAATTTTGAAGTTAATATTCTTGAAAGTAAACACAGTCACTATCACTGATTGAGGATAGCGTTTTATTAGGAGACTAAGGAATCGTTAATTAATTGCGTTCAATTAAGAGATGGCATAATAAGAATCTTTTATTTGCACCCCGTTGTGCGACAAATTTAACATTTAGTTCTGCAAGAGTTAATCGATATATTGACTTAATTTAGTGGTTATATACTACTGAGTACTTGTTATCTGACCTGACGTGATTTCAATTCCACTTGTTTGAACTTTGAAGATTTTCTGAAACGAAGACTAGGCGTAAACCAACAAACTGTATACTCTGAGAAAAAATATATAGTATGATGAACACTGGATGGAGACCCTGTCCCTCAATAATCTCTGTTATAGGTGAATTACAGAAATAAATAATATTTCTAGTTTCTAACATGATGGATTGGGGACATAGGATGATCATTTCCCTTTGATTGCTCTACCCCTTTTCATCATTAAGATGGGTGAAACATCCTTTCTTACTGGTCATTCATGGCCAATGAGGAGTGTACCTGAAAATAATTTGGTTTCTCGTGGAGTTACAGTTATGAGCAACTCAGCGAGTTAGTCAGAAAGGAGTTTGCTTTAATAAATACAAATTAGTTCAAGCAAAATTCACCAGATTAAACTATTAAATTAATATTATTAAATACCACAACTTTATTTCTAAATAGCAGCATACCCGTTCTTCGTACGGAGTATATAATATAAAGAAACTTATAATTCGCAATCATGTGCAAATTCTGTTAAAATATTAAATTTATTGCTTCTAAAGAGAAATTTAAGAATATCTGTTCTCACTATGCAAATTTATCTTCACGGACAGATCTGAAGAATAAAACATCCTGGCCCCTTTTGTAAGCAAATTTACAAAAAAAAAAAATTCATTGAATCAATATATGCAACCCCGTACTACTTATATTGTCGCAGATTAGAAAATATGCCAGTGTGTTAGTAGAAGATTACCCGTATTACAATATGAGTCTAAAAAATATTTGCCAAAATAAAAGAGATGACGTAATAAATTGAAAATATCAATAATCCCCGTACTCTTTATACCATAAGGTCGTAATTGATTCCAATATATGCCAATATATATCAAAACATATGCCAATATACCTGTACTACTTATATTCTCGTAGTTAATGAATAAAGTTTACTCAACAATACATATATCAAACTAATTATTAAGAGCCATATATTACATTTCTGAGTCATTTAGATAAGCATTTACAAATTTCTCTGATCTTTTCTTCTAAATCTCAATAATCTCTGTGCGTCTTTGAAAAGCTCATATGGTAAATCAAAAATGAGTTTAGAAGCAATACTATATTGACGGATATGTGCCTTTTGGACTATTATATTCTTATTGAATACATATTATATTCTTTATTGCATACTATTTGCTAATTAATTAAAAATTCAATCTAATAAAAATATCTTCCGTAATGAAATAGTATCTTCCTTATACTTTTCTAAGAGTTATTGTAAAATAAAACTCATAGAAACCCCCCCTATACATACTGCCATAAAAACCATAACTCACATTCAAGGATAGCTAACACGTGTAGATCTATCAAAACTGGAAATTCAATTGCTAACTACGTTTTTCCATATAATATATGTATTGTATGGGAAATTATAAATAAACAGTTTCTCTTCAATTATTCAAGTTATGAATCATCAAGATTTTATGTTTATTTTTGCAGCTTCTTGCATTTAAAAATGCGTTTATTTGTGGATTTTGTTATATTTATTATTTTAAGCTGTACTTCTACACAGCGAAATTCAAATTTTACTGTCTCTCTTTTTGTTTTTATCTTTCATTTCTTCATGTTTTATCTCAATTACTTTTTACATATCATGAGGTTGTTAAATGGATCACGTCAGGAACCATGGAGATTTAAATAAGAGCAAAGCTTTCATCTGGTATGAATAATTGTAGTTTCACATTAAAGAGGTGATCAATGAAATTTAAAAAATAATCTCAAGTGGGTGGGATGTAATGAGTATAAAATATTAAATGAATGTTTTATTCCGCACATATTTTGGTAATGGAATAATTAAGGTGCATTTTACATTACTTGCAGATATATTTTGAAATATTTTATTTCCTTCGATGTCGGCCCTAATCGAAAGGATTTCAATCTTGTTTTATTTTCTTGAAAATTCGATTCAATTAAAAATAATGAATGCTATTAATTTATGAACATGTTGTTTATTAATGTAAGTTTATTTAGAAATCTATGTCGGTGATTATAAACTAATTTTAGTTTTAGTGTAAATTTATCAAAGCAAATAAATAAATTAAAATTTATAGTAGAAACGAAAGCACTTGTAATTAAATTTTGAAGACAATCTAATGAATTTATTTGATACAGTTATAGTGTTGAATGCTGATAATGAACCCACTTAAACTACATTTGTACCATAATATTACTATGAATACATAAAATGCTTTTACTGCGTAAAAGAAACACAGGCAGCCACTTCTATTACGCTAAAGTAGGTTTGCCATACTTTTCGGGGTATGAGTACCAGATGTAGTGATTTATCGCCAATTTGACGACTTTTCGAATATACTAGAACTTTTCCTAAATATCGAATATTCTTGGAGTTAGCTGTTTTATTGTACGTATATAACAGTTGATTAGTGAGCTTGTAAGATAATTTTCGTGCTATTTGCGGTAAATGGTTTCTTTTTACGCTTATTAGTACTTTTAAATAAACGTGTTAGTTATAAAAAATTTGGACGCATTCTTGTAACGTAAGAGTACACTCACCAGTCGTAGCAATATATGCTATTTATTAATTTTTATGTAAATATTATTGATTTTAAGTTCTTATTAAATAGTGATTGATTTTAAACTTATTATTAGATATGTTGATTTTAGGTTTTTATTAATCTAGCATTAAACACACATACATGAAAGAAATAATGTAGATACATAACTGTAGAAAATTATGCCAAAATTACCTTTCTTTTGCAAAAAAAATGAAGCACCCTTAAATAATAATCCGATCTTCTCATGCAAATTCCTTCATACCAAGTATGCAAATAATGAAATTTGCAAGGCCGATGAGTGTAACTTAAGTCATAGCGCGCGTTTCTACTGCGCAACTAGCATCCTATGAAGCAGGTTTAAAGCAGGACTGTTTATCTTTATTCGTTATCGGCGTTGCAGTTCCGTGGAGCCACAACCAATAATGCTGTTACGACGTTGCCGAAGACCTTATAAGCAATTCGACGGGTTCGAATGTGGTTGTATTGTCGGAATTCTTGAATCTGGCTGGTCATACCAAGCAATAGGTCACCACCTGCATCGAACGGACACTGCAAAAGTGCTGGTAGCAATGGTTGCTGCAAGGAACTCATCGGCGGAATGAAGGCTCTGGAAAGCCAAAGTGCACGAATGCGAGGCAAGATGGAATGATTGCGCGACAGGCCGAACTGGCCCAACGGCATCATTGTCCGCCATCCAACGTGCTACAGCCTCTTACATACCACCCGTGGTACCTGCCACCTTTCACGGCGCTTGGCTTAGGTAGGGTTACGCTCACGACGGCCTTTAAAATGTTTGCTCATAACCCCACAACATCGACATAGTCGTTTGGAGTGGTGTCGTAGCCGAGCATCATGGCTGCCAGCAGACTGGCATCGTATAGTGTTCAGCGATGAATCACGTTTCAGACTTTAAGCAGATGACCATCGGGTACGTGTGTGGAGGCGCCAAGTCCAGCGGTCCTAATCAGCCTTTGTTTTACACAGATACACCAGCCACTACCCTGGTGTAATGGTGTGGGGTGCTATCTCTTACGACAGCAGGTCGCCCCTAATCATCCTGCGTACAACTTTAACAGCTCAACGATATGTTGATGAAATTCCGCGGCCGTTTGCGTTCCACTTCATGGCACGTCATTCCAAGGCCATTTTCCAACAAGACAATGCCACGCCACATACGGCTGGAATATCTGTGGACAGTTTCCGTGCTGTTAATACTGTTCTTCGGCTAGCAAGGTCACCAGACCTATCGCCAATCGAGCATGTATGGGACATGCTAGGCCGGCAGATTCGGTCACCCCGAAATGTAGCAGATCTGGAGAAACAATTGAGGAATGCCTGGCTGAATGTATCGCCGGATAACATTATGAAACTTTATCACTCCTTACCTAGACGTATACAAGCTTGCATTGCCGCCAAGGGGAGTTTCACCAATTCCTGATTTGAAAATTCAATGTACAATTGCTAACCATTGATGGGTCCTGCGACCTTTATTTTGTAATTATTTCATTACCTGTGTATGAGCTGTACGCATATTTAATATCAATAAAAACAGTCATTTTCTTTATGGTGCTTCGTTTCTTTTGCAAAAGAGTGTATGAAGTATATATGAAGCACATAAAATGAATATATAAAAAGAAAATGTGTATATAAAATGAAAACTTATTCCGTAAAAAAAAAATTTCATGAAACATATTTTAGAGTTTTCTTGTTAATATCATTAATTAGAGATTAGCATAATAGACAAAACAATGCATTTATGTAAAGTCAATATAACATTTTTAAACATTGATTACAGGATTTTAAATATACTTATTAACATATTACAATTTTTGCATTAAAAAAATTGCTTTAAAATTTATATTCTCTCTAAATATATTTATATATATACAGGGTGTTCCAAAAAGATTGAAACGCTGTTTAATTCTTTATCTGTTGGAGATAAGTGGGCAATGTAAATTGCAAAAATGTTGAAAGTAAGGTAGGAAATAAGACTACGTAAATGAAATAGTCCACCCATTAATTTTCAAAAAGTTACACTTTCTAAATTTTGATACGACCCTCTTAGACAATTTGGGTCAATTAGAAAATTTTTATATTCAATGCAACAAGATCATTAAAAAACCGCATATCTGTATCTTTAAAATTGAACGAGTTATATTTAATTGAAAATTGAACATTGTGAATGAGGACCCTATATCAAATTAGAAATTTAAATTTGTGACATATCACAAAAGAGATAAAACTGGATGATAATACATAGGAGAACCCCAAACGCGTAGTGAGTACCACTGATTACTATGATCTCTGTCTATGTAATGCTTTATTTAGATGCATTTGTGATTAAAAAAAAATTTGACACATTATAATGTATTTTTGATCTAAACTATTCTCATTGTCAATTTGTTTATGATCCCTATTTTTACTGATGAAACAGTCTTTCACATGGTACGGAAACGTGGCATAAATCAGATGTTTTCTTTATCATAATTCAGTTGATTTTAAAGACTCAAATCATTTGGTTTTTAATGATCTTGTTGCATTAAAAATAAAAGTTTTCTGATTGACCGAATTTGTCTAAGAGGGTCGTATAAAATTAAAAAAGTGTAACTTTTTGAAAATTAATGGGAGGACTATTTCATTAACGTAGTTTTATGTCCTCCCCTACTTTCAACATTTTTGCAATTTGCATTGTCCACTTATCTCCTGCAGGTAAAAAATTAAAGTGAGTTTCAATATTTTTGGGACACCCTGTATATATATATATATATATATATATATATATATATATATATATATATATATATAATGTGTGTGTGTGTGTGTGTGTTCACATCCGTTTCCTCCATAACTGAATGCAATATAAAATAGATATATTTGTATTTAATGTGCAATGCATACAGATTTCAACATCATGGTACTTTAACACTAGAACGACGGAAGCGGTCATTTTGACCGCATAACTACTTTGAGAAACGATTATTCCAAAACGACTAATCACAGCCCATTGACATTTTATGACTTTTTCTTAAAGTTATTGAAAACACAGAAGAAAATTATTCTCGGCTTTATAAAAAGAGGACAAATCAAGAACGACGGCAGCGGTCAAAATAGTTATGAAGTCAAAATGTCCGCTTCCGTCATTCTAGTGTTAACAGCAACCGATAATTAACTACCGATGCAGATTTACTGCTCGTGTAAGTAAATTTAGTTCAATCCGTTCAACACAAGTAGGTTACAGATCAACTCTTTCCAATTCCTTATATTTTTCTAATTTTTCACAATACTCGTATTTTGGTTAAAAGCGTATAATATCACAAAATCATATAGCAAAAGTCACCAAATCCATTTTAAATGAATAATTTTCCCTTTAGTTACGTCACTTGCATTTGTGTTCGATTGTCTTGAAACGTATCATATTTTTAATACACACAGCGTTATCATCTTTTTCAACACACACGTACGCGCAAACACACACATTACACACACACACACACACACACACATATATATATATATATGTGGGTGTGTGTGTGTTAGAAAAATGGATTAACAACGAATACCAAGTAACTAATGATAAAACATTAACACAGTAAAATAAACAAAATAGTTAAAACACAACCACCATGCCGAAAAAAAGAAATAAGCAGCACTAGTCTTAATTTGGAGGTTAATTCATATTAGATTCCACTTCAGGTCTGAGCACCCAACATATATTAACCCAAACAAATACGTATTTTGTATATATATAAAAAAAAATATATATATATACATACCTAAAAGTAATACGTACATAATCAATAAATCTTCAGTCGCCATTGCGGGATAACTTGTCACAGGTTTGATGTTTCCTCTGCTCCATTATTCAAAGGTGTTCGTTAGTTTTCGATTTGAATTTTTCTGGAGCTTTTCATTTCAATAAAAATTATAGCAATCCCGTCAATGAGTTGTTAATGATACCCAATTTCTCCGAGATATGGCATGACCATGCCTAATGTTTGCTTTACTATTTCATTTTTTCTTTGCTCCGCAACTTCAGTTTATATACTCTGCATTTTATTCAAACTTCTTCATTTACTTCTTATTTTCTTATTCAATTCGCCCAAAAATTGCTGTAACAATAACACAATAATATAAACAGCATAAATATGCTGCATTTAAGAACTGTTTTCATTACCATGTTCATATTTCTTTGTTTTTACTTTCTTTCGTTTTACTTCACTTTTGTCCCACTAAGTGGCACTACTAGTTTGTGCTGTCATTTAGCTATTTTCAAACCTAAGAGCCAATTGCGCATATTTGGACGTTTAGATCTAAAATGGTTGCACTGAAGAAAGAAATCCAATGATTTCCAAAATGTTCGCATGCTTACACATTTTTATTTACTTTGGACTTCAAGTTGTGATCCAGTTCATTATGGATCGTGAACGTTTATTAATGACGCAAGTCACGTACTTTACTTATCTTCAAATTATTTTTAAGGAATCACCACTCGTTTCGTATTCAGAATTTTTTTAAAGAAGCAATAATTTATATGTACAGTAGTGTGTGAAGACATAAAATGTTTTCAAATTGTGTTAGGTTTTCACAAGAAAGATCAACATGCATAAAGCCCTAATTATGAAACACTTTCCAACTGAAATGCAATTTTATTTAAACATCTCTAAAATAAGATACATTCAGCGCTGATATTTTTACTGTCCTTATATACATATATGTATAAGGAAAGTATAGTGACGGGGTCGAAAATTACACTACATCTAAACTACATTTCCATATTCCCACAGATTGTCTCAATAACATACTAAAATTTCAATTTAATAAACTCATTTTTACGGCAGTTATTGTGCGAACGGACGGACAGACAAAACAGGCAGAATGAACAATGTCATAAACTGCTTCCAATTATATTGTAAAGTGTTAAAAAGTATTTCATACACTTTGTCACTTCAAACGCCCACACAGGATGGTCCCTACATGTTCAAGGAATTGGCCGACAATTTCAGTGCCCGATACAATTCCGCACAACTAAATAAAATCATGATAGCAAAGACGGAAATTGTAAGTATTTACGAGAACCATTCCTGCGTTTGGTAATTGAATGAAGTCAATTTCTTCTGCATAAAGAGATAGCTGTCTCCCTGATCGGAATGAAGCACCAGTGTTTTTATGTTCCAGTGTTTGGCGCTGATTTGTTTATGACGTATGCCCTATTTTATAGGAACAAGCCCAATTTCTTTATTTATTCTATACTTTAAAATAAGCAAGAAATGGAGGAAATAAACAAGAAGCTCGCCCTTCTTAAAATGAATTCAATATTTGTTTCTCAAATTAAATTAAATTTTGTTAAGAATCACTGCGCTGAGATGGAAAACGCGATTTAAGTGAACGACGTGGTTGAAGCTGAATTTTAAACGACTTTTGTGATACATTCAAATGCTTTCAGAGATTTTTGCCCACAGTTAAAATGATATGAATATTTTCAAGCTTTGAATACCAATTAAAATTTCAAATGATTCATATCGTTTTGAGTAGTGTCTACAAATGAGATTCCTGCGATATTATCTTAATTGTGATTAATTAGAAATTAGCACACTTACCGGTAGTTATATATAATAATGTTATATTAAGTTATAAATGTGATACATTTTAGCGAATTATTATTTTTACCGTAATTTTGCATAATAACTAATCTTTAGACGCAAGTAAATTTGAAATTTGACTAATTAATTTTTACAGTAAATGTTTAACATTTTTTGACTTATGCATATTTTGTGCTGAAATAAACTTTTATTACTTTCCTTATATACATAGTATAATGTATAATAGGAAACGATTGTGACAGAGTCGAAAATTCGAATTCGAGTTTTCGACCGGAGAGTACGTTTTAAGCATCTCTGATCACGAATTGAACATTTTTGAGGTGATGAATATGTGTGTGTGTGTGCCAGTGTCAGTGAGTCTGTGGAGACGATATCTTACGAACGAATGGAGCGATTAGAATAAAATTTGGTACAAAAATTACAATCCGTGAATATTGGAAGCCTATTGCTTATAAGCACGATCGAATGTTCAAAATCCCCTTAAATTTTCGTGTGAAATTTTGAAAAAATCAAAACCTTTTATAAAGTTACGCAAATAGACATTTCTTATGTAACTTTTTCTTAGAAAACAATTGACGTAAATTTTAGAACGCTAATTTCAACCGTTTTTGAGATATTTCACATTTTTCAAATAAATTTATCAAAGAATCCCATAAATTAAAAAAAATATTAACTGTTGAGAAACATGTTCACGTTTCATATGTAATATGCGATAAATTATTCTCGTGGATCTAGCTTGTTCCATTCATGAGAAAAAATATATTTTGAGTAATACTTTTGTATTTGAACTCCAATAGTCATTTATCTGCTATAAGAATAACTTATTTCTCCGTCCATAACGCTTGGTGAGATTTTGGTGACAAATTTGGCGGAATGTTGACCGATAAAAATGCCGCTAAATCAATGAAAATGACGACTCATTTACGAAAATTCAATATCTTGAAAAGAATATAAGTATCTACTATAACAATAACCTATATTTTTTTTATTGTAAAAGTAGTAAATTAATTA
Organism: Amaurobius ferox; assembly: GCA_951213105.1. NCBI lineage: Eukaryota > Metazoa > Arthropoda > Arachnida > Araneae > Amaurobiidae > Amaurobius > Amaurobius ferox. Next base: position 176,476,470 of record OX578135.1, on the reverse strand, counting down.
CATTGTATAAAGAAAGTCATCTGCTACCTACATCAGATTTTTTAAATCATATATTTAGGAATTATATTTGTTATTTTATTTTATTGACTGTTTGGCAGTAGAAACCCTCAAGTGTATGATTATTTAATTAACACAGGATAATAATTAAGGAAAGTCATGTGCTGTCTACATCAGATTTTTTTTCTTTGTAATAAAATCCGATTTAAAAGTATAAATACAAATTTAAATTTAATTTTCTTGACTTACTTTTATCCTCTATAAATTATTTGTTACTTAAATATAAATAAGTCATTATTAGAAGTCTCACATTGACGGACATGGGTCCAGATCATAATTTTCCAATAAACAGCAATAACCAATTCAACCCCAACAAGATATAAATCAAAGCGTTCTAAACGTAAGGTGAAATTAGATCGTCGATGTGGCGCACGTTAATATAAATCAACAGTAACAGTTTTTTTGAAAGCTCAATAAAACTGAAAGGTAACCTACACTATAGACTATTTAATAAATTGAAATGTGTTCTGATGTACAAAAGTTTCTAGTAAAGTCTCCCTCAATAAATGTAAATAAAGGTTCAAGAACGTATGCACGATTGGATAAAAGAGATTGCAGCGCTCTTAGCGGTAGTTTTAGAAAATGGATATAACAAACGCGACAACAAAGCGAAATAAACCAATTACAAAGAGATAAAGCATTGTCTGATGGGGCGAAATGAACGAAACAATGTATATAGAAATAAGTCGAACTCGATTATACCTGAAGTGTTTATCAAAATACGCTTTCGTATTCGTTTTGAAATGCAAATGTGCATTGCCTTTGATGGAGGGCATTTTGATAATCAGTACCTAACTAGCAGAAACCTAATGTAGACGGAGAGTCTCCAAATTAGGTTTCTGTTCATGCAAGTTTGTTTTACTGTATCATTTCTGAATAGGATAGCTATTTTTCAATAACACCATCCATTTAATATTTCCTATAACTATTTTAGGGTTGATTTGTAATAACTGTAAATCACTCATTTCAGAAAAGTTTTTCATTGGATTTTTTAGTGTACCTCATTTTATTACCAAGTTCTGTCCTCCTTAATTTTTAAATTATCTTCCAGGGGGACATTGCAATCAGTATTATACGAACATGTCGATCATACGAGACCGTCCGTCTCGTATGATCGGCTCGTATGACTCTCTCGTTCTGTCCGTCTCGTATGATCGACATGCTCACTTTACTATAGATAGACCTAACTTTGATTTATTGCTGAGATAATTGTCCTGAGTTTTCAAATTCTCCACTAAGGCCATTGTAATCTCTTATTTGATTGAGTAAAGTTACTTCACTACAGATAGATCTAATGTATTGAACCATGGACGCTTTACTATCTCATACTATGTAATATAGAATAAAATATTGTTTTTACGAAAATTTTTGAATTCAATATTTTAATGCCAGTATATGTTTTAAAACCTCCTCAACACGTTTGGATTATTTTTTGGAGTGATGTCCGTCTGTCTGTTGTCGATTTCTTGTGTACACAATAGGTCTCAAATATAAGATTCTCACAAAACTTTATATCCAACTTTGTTATTGAAAAATCTTGAACTAGATAAATTCTTTTAAATTCGAGTGAGAGCGTTGAACTTTATTCGAAATTTTATATTTTTTTCAACATGCAGCATACGGCAAAATTTATAATAATCATACATAAGAAGGATTATTTATGGTTCAATAATCACAAGAATTTATAGTTTCAATCATTGTTTCGAAAAATAGCAGCGATACAATTTTTGTACTAGTAACGTTATTTGCTTCTCTGGGTCAAGTAGAGGTACGTTATCAAATATGGTATCAATATGTTTTCTCGCCCTTTAAAGTGAGGGGTGTAACATGCTGTAATTGTAATCATTTGGACTATCGATACCGATTTTTCAAATTATTACTTGTAAAATTTAAGGTGGGGGGGGGGGGGGCAGAAGTAACTTAAAAATGGATTCTGGTATGATAAAGTCGAGAGAGAGAGAGTTGAGTACCACACGCCAGTTAATTTATTATGTTATTAGAGGGCTCAAGAATTCTCCTATGAACCTTGTATATAGGGACTTCAAATGACTCATAAGTACATAAAATACAATAAAATGAACAAAAATGTAAAAATGATCATAGTTACTGACTGTATTGAATATTTACATGTACTGTATCCATCATTTCCAAATTAAACTATACATTTACAGTAACATATAGATAGATACGATCAAATAATGATGTTTAACCTTTTGCTTACGGGTGGGACAGCGTCTATCAGAAACGTTTGGGATGGACGCTGCCCCACCCGTAAGCAAAAGGTAAAGATAATATTTAAAAAGTGTTATTCACCCAAAAAAACGTAATCAAAACTGCAGTGAGATTCCCTTTAAATAGATCGGAACTAAAACGTTTTATTTTCAAATTGAATATGTCATATTTTCTTCTGGTTGCATAGTTCCTCTATAGTAATATTTTTGAGAGATCCTTTCTTCCAGGAAAATAACACTGAAAAAGCCATTCGGCTAAACAAAACTTTTCATCTCTCTCTTTAAATAAAGTGGTCATTGTAGAACCACACCGAAAGACAAAACGCGAGCTCCGAGAAAGGCGGAAACAATTTTGTTCTTTTATTGCGTGTTTTATTCTTAGACAACCCCATGACACTTAAGGAAAACTTTTCGAGTTTTATAGTAGTGCTTTATGCCCCAGTGAATTTCAGCCCATTTTAAGAAGATTGCACTTAATGTCGAGAGTTATTTGCATTTTTAACCAAAAAGAACATCACTTTCGCATGTTTAAAAATTTACAAGATGCATTCAAATCTATAAATTCTCAGTTGTTCCAAAATCCAGTTTTGTTGATAAAGTTCATCATCACTGTCCTAATCAAATGAAATCACTATTGGTATGAGTGACATTTTCATGATTTTTCAAAAGGAAACATATCTTGACTTACGAGACCCAATAAAGATTAAATGAAATGTTAAAAGATATAATGATTTCTAAAATGCATCTAATAACTTTATAGCAGCCATTAACTTCAGTACAAGAAAACATCATTTGTACCATTCGACCTCGGTATTCCATAAATTGGATGTCGTTCCGTGGTACACGTTCAACTTTGGTGACTAACGCACTCAGTTTCAACATCATCACTCATCGTGCCCAGTGGCACATAAGGCCTTCAGCGTGCATCACCACCCTGGTCGATCCTGTGCAGCAGCCCTTGCTTCTGACCAACTCGCCTAACCCACCGGATTTCTCCCTTGCTCTATCAGTCTCCTCCAAGTTAGCTTGGGTCGACCCTGAGATCTTTTCCCCTCGGGCACCCAAATAAGTGTCACAGCAGGAATGTTATGCTGTCCATTGTCATGTCCAGTCCATTGTCATCCACAGTTATTTTTTTTTATTTCCATCTCTATTGCTTTCTGTCTAGTACTCTTGTAAAGTTCGGTGTTAGTAATAACATAAGGCTAAAATACTCCCGACATTTTCCTCAGGCATTTAGTCTGTCAGGCATTCAACTTGTTTCATTGGCCCTTTGTTAATTTCCATGTTTCGGTTCAATACAATTAAATGCTCTTCACTAAGGAATTAAAAATGTTGGTTTTGGTTTTTAAATTAAAGTTAGTATAGCTCCATACTTTATTTAGTTTTCTAAAACAATTCTGAGCTTTTGCAATTCTTATTTTTATACGAAATTGTTTTGTAAAATAAAATGGTTGATTCGATTTTTAAATAAATACATTTTTCATTCAAATACAAATATTTATATTATAACCGTCTGGACGAATTTTAAAACAATTGAGAAATACAATAGAACAGAAAACCGTGGCTATAGAAAAGGAAACCATATTCTTAAGAACCCTGATATCAAAGATCGCATATCAAAGATCACAAACTCTATGAATGGTAGTACTACGGTGCTTCTTCAATAGCGGTGTTTACGTTCCAGAAACCTCGTGAAAAATTCTACTTACTGCTTCTATTTTCGAACTCCTCAAATAGGTTTCCTAAAATTACGTGAGACAACATTGATCACGATGACAATTGGTTTTGAACTTTAAATGTTTATTGTCCGTTCAATAAATTTAATGGCAACGAAAAGATATGGCAATTTTAATAACATCTTAAATTTCAAAAAATGCTTACTTTCAGTAGCAACTCGAAAGCATTTATCCTTGTATTTCCTTTTACTTTCCCTGCAATACATGGTAATGTATAGGGGAAGTATTGGAATCATGTCGAAAATCGCAACTCGAGTTTTCGACGGATCTACACGTTTCGAGACCCCTAGAATACGAAAAAACTATTTTTAGCGTGACGTCTGTGTGTGTGTCTGTCTGTCTGTGTGTTTGACTGTGTGTCTGTCTGTGTGTCTGTCTGTCTGTCTGTCTGTCTGTCTGTGCAGATTTTGTATCCACTCTAACTAAAAAACTAATTGACCACATTTCATAAAATTTGGTATGTCACTTGTGGGCGGATCTGATGCTGATTAGTTTTGGGTACGAATCGGGATAAAAGAACCCGCCTTTATTTGCGAAATGGCCCGCAAAGGTTTGTAACCACTCTAGCTAAAAATCTAATGGACCGAATTTCACAAAATTTGGTAGTTAAGTCGCTTGTGAGTCACGCTGGTGCTGATTAGATTTCGGTACGATTCGGAAAAAAAACAAACTACCTTTTTATGCAAAATGGCCCGCAAAAATCTCCAAAATTTAAAATAAAGAACTACGTATGCTCAAATATATCCATTAAATGCCAGTTTAATACGTAATTTTTAGCGAAGAAAAAAATTAGGCCAACCCCATTACACTAGAACTAGCCGTTCTCGAGACATTTTAGTTTTTTAGAATTTTTTCTACGCCATTTTTGAAAATAAGTCCAGTTATCAAATGAGAACGAAAATTGAATTAAAAGTGAATTAAATTTAATTAAAATAAAGATAACGTGAATATAAGTCTGCAGCGGAAATCATGTGCTGCCCACATCAGATTTTTTACTTTCCCTGCAATACATGGTAATGTATAGGGAAAGTATTGGAATCTTGCCGAAAATCGCAACTCGAGTTTTCGACGGATCTACACGTTTCGAGACCTCTGGAATACGAAAAACTATTTTTAGAGTGACTTATGTGTGTCTGTCTGTGTGTGTGTGTGTCTGTCTGTCTGTCTGTCTGTGCAGATTTTGTATCCACTCTAACTAAAAAACTAATTGTCCGAATTTCATAAAATTTGGTAGGCAAGTCACTTATGGGCGAATCTGGTGCTGATTAGTTTTTGGTACGATTCGGGATAAAAGAACCCGTCTTTTTTGCGAAATGGCCCGCAAAAGCTTGTATCCACTCTACCTGAAAAACTAATAGGCTGAATTTCACAAAATTCGGCAAATAAGTCGCTTGTGGATCCCCTGGTGCTGATTAGATTTTGGTACGATTTGGAAAAAAATAACCTGTCTTTTTTTGCAAAATGGCTCGCAAAAATCTAAAATAAAAAACTACGTATGCCAAATATATCCATTAAATGCTTGTTTTATACGTAATTTTTAATGAAGAAAAGGATAAGACCAACCCCATTACAGTAGGTCTAGCCGTTCTCAAGATATTTTAGCGTTTTCGTATGTTCTCTACGCCACCTTTGAAAATAAGTACAGTTACCGAATGAGAACGAAAATTTAATTAAAGTGAATTAAATTTAATTAAAATAAATAGAACCTGCATATAAGTTTGCAGAGAAATTCATGTGCTGCCCACATCAGATTTTTACTTTCCCTGCAATACATGGTAATGTATAGAGAAGGTATTGGAATCATACCGAAAATCGCAACTTGAGTTTTCGACGGATCAACACGTTTCGAGACCTCTGGAATACGAAAAACTATTTTTAGAGTGACGTCAGTGTGTGTGTTTGTGTGAATGTGTGTTTGTGTATATGTGTGTCTGTCTGCCTGAATGTGTCTGTATGTACAATGTATGTATCCACTCTAACTAAAAACTACTGGACAGAATTTCATACAATTTGGTAGGCAAGTCATTTGGGTATAATCCTGGAGCTCATTAGTTTTTGGTACGATTCGAAAAAACAAAACACGCTTTTTTTTTTGCGAAATGGCCCGTAAAAATTGCATGTATCCATTCTAGCTAAAATATTAAATGACCATATTTAACAAAATTTGGTAGATAAGTTACTTATAGGATACTCTGTTGCTTATAATATTTTGGTATAATCGGAAAAAAACAACCTGCCTTTTATTACGAAATGACGCTCAAAAATGGCCAAAATCTAAAAAAAACTGTGTATGTTCAAATATATCAATTAAATGTTTGTTTTATACGTAATGTTTGATGAAGAAAAGAATAAGAACAACTCTATTACTCTAGGACTATCCGTTCTCGAGATATTTGAGATTTTTCGCATTTAGTTATGCCGCTTTTGGAAAAATGTCCAATTACCAAATAAAAACAGAAATTGAATTAAAAATGCAAATTTAGTGTTACTTTATGCAATTAAACTCAATTTAATGAACTATTAAAGAAATAAACACCAAACTGCCCACATCAGATTTTTACTTACCCTGCAATACATGGTAATGTATAAGGAAAGTATTGGAATCATGCCAAAAATCGCAACTCGAGTTTTCGACGGATCTACACGTTTTGAGACCTCTAGAATACGAAAAAACTTTTTTTAGCGTGACATCTGTGTGTGTGTGTGTGTGTGTGCCTGCCTGTCTGTCTGCCTGTCTGCCTGTCTGTCTGTCCGTCTGTTTGTACAATGTATGTATCATCTCTAACTCAAAAACTAATGGATTGAATGTTATAAAATTTAGTAGGTCTTCACTTGGGTATAACCCTGGCGGTGATTAGTGGTTGGTACGATTCGGGAAAAAAGAACCAGCATTTTTTGCGAAATGGTCGGCAAAAATCTTATGTATCCACTCTAACTAAAATACTAATTGACCAAATTTCACAAAATTAGGCAGTTTAGTCACTTGTAAGATACTCTGGTGCTGATTAGATTTTGGTACGATTCGGAAAATAACAACCTAAGCCGCCTTTGGAAAGCCGCCTTTGGAAAAATGTCCATTTGCCAAATAAAAATAAAAATTGAATTAAAAGTGCAACTTTACTGTTATTTTGTGCAATTAAACTCAATTTGATGAATTATTAAAGAAATAAAGAATAAATTATTTCGAGCCTGCAGGGAAACTCATGTGCTGCCTACATCAATTTTTTTTTATTGTACAGTAAATAGAGCAAGCAAAAAGTAAGACCTAAAACCAGTACTTAACTTCAAGTTGTGTCAAAATTATATTTTAAAGCCATTTTCTCCTGTATTAAGAACATTGGAGTACTTTAAAAAACTTCAATTCCGTAAAATTTCAATAATTACAATTTCAATTTAAATATCTCGCGAACAAATTAGTCTAGCATAATGGGGACGGGGGGTGTTTTTATTTGTTTCATTATCAACAATTGCATAGTAAACAAGCATTCATTGTAGTTAAACGTGCTTATTTTTTAATTTCAGGTTTCTTTGAGCTTTTATGGTCAGTTAAACATGACTCTTTATATTTTTCGCCTTTTATCAAGATTTTATTAGTATTAAGTTAATGCGTAGTTTAGCTTATTGTCAAATGTTATGTTAATAGGACGGATAGGTTTTGAACACGGATGTACACATTTTACAGGTGTGATATTAAATTCAATTTATATTATTATCAGAGCGTATAAATACCACAAAAACTCGAATTATCGACTCCAATACAATTGTTTTCCTTCAAAATTACTTGCAATAAATAGACAAAAAATGGACTTATTAACTTTTCCTTTAAAAGAATACAATTATTTTCCTTCAAAAATACTTACAATAAATAGGCAAAAAGTGGACTTACTAACTTTTCCTTTAAAAGACTACAATTATTTTCCTTCAAAAATACATGCAATAAATAGACAAAAAGTGAAGTTACTAACTTTTCCTTTAAAATACTACAATTATTTTCCTTCAAAGAGAAAGTAAATACATACCTTTCATTTTATATGTGGTGTATGTTCCTTAAATTTCAGATCCAATTTTAAATATCTTATACAAAATGGATTGAATGACCCTTGATAAAAATGGACTCCTATTTTTCATTCTTCCGTTTCACAACACACAAGATGACTGATTAAAGAAAATATTTTCTTCTAGAAGAGCAAACGCGTAGTGACGCATAAAATTCTGCGTTGCATTAGGCGAGAGAATATAATTAGAATTTATATTTGAAACACTTTTCCTTCTGTTAGCCCTCGGATTTAGAAGGATCAGGATGGAACACTTTTTCTTGAGCACTACACTCCTGAAGCGCATGATTGAAAGAGGAAAATACAATTTGTTTAGACTTATGATGATCAACATTTTATTCCCAAGCATAAAATTTTTATTTTAAAGTATTTCTTAATCCACTTTTCTTTCAAAATGAGACTAAGGAAAATAATGATATTTTTACTGTGCATTTAAAATAAAAAAAAGTTGTCTTTGTGCAGAAAATTATGAGACTAAAGAAACACGCTCGAAAGGGATTAAACAGTTTCACATGCTATATAAAAAAGTCCTTGTCTATATTTTTCTGTCACACTTTGCAACCCATTTGGCGATAAATTAGGCGAAATATACCAAACTCGAAAACATCTGGAAAATGTCGCCAAATTAACGATAATTTGATAACTCTTAAAAATATATTTAATTTCTTAAATAATATCTGTCATTTTATGGAAATTGTTTAGTTCCTGTTTTTGACTACAAGGCTATCGTTTTTCACTATTTGAAAAATATGTACGTTTGTTTAAGAGAGTTTTTTAAGAAAAATCGATCTTTGGGTTGGTCCAAAGATGCGTTTTATTGGAGGTTGTATAGACATTATGTTATATTTGGGGATTTATAGTAGTTTATAGTATTAATCGAAAGAAGTGCTTATTTCGCATGTATCGTTTATTATAAGAGCGCCAGTCCTGCAGATAGACAGATGGATAAGAGAAAATATTATACATTATTTTATGTACTCCCCAAATGATAGGCTTAATATGTCTGTTGTTGTTGTTGTTACTAATCTTAACTGCTCTAGCCAATAGGCTAGACCAGGTCCATGAGACCCAAAACACTCAAAAAGTCCAAGACAAAGAGGAGACTCAGTGTCAAATCCTCCTTGACAAGCCCCAGGTAGGACAGAAGATGATCAGGGGTAGATAGATTGATGTTACAATTCCTACAAATGGGGAAGATCTTATTGCCCTGGTGAAATGTAAGGCATTTCAAGTGACCACTTAAGAGTCTGGTCAAAGCAGTCTGCTGGACACGATTGCCCGCAAAAGCAATAGCTCCACCCGGCCGCTTGCCACAATACCAGTCATGTGCTGGAGGAGAACGCCAAAAAGTGGCTGTTGTAGATTTAGACTTAATAGTATCTTGTATCTAAACACATCGAATGTAGAAAATGTAGAGCTTGAAGAAACTACGTTTTTAAGATCAATATCTCCTGAACTATTTCAGTGAATCTTCGTACAAACTATATGACTAGGTTCATGTGTAGACCTGCTATCGGTATATGGAATATTCCTATATCAGTTCTTTCCTACGACATCTTCAGGAGGAGCAACGGATATTTTAAAACCTGATTTTATATCTTTATAATGACTAATTTTAAGCCGAAAACAATTTAACCGATTTATAATTAATTTCAGTGGTTTAAGATTAATTGGGAACTAATTTATGGCTTACTGTTTTTTCTATTTTGAAAGGCGTTTACGAGTGGCACGTATTTTCAAATTAATGCAACGTTCATTGACTATAAAAATTGGACCCTTACAAATTTACAAATCTGGATGTTCTATGAAAACGAAACATTTTTAAAGCGTTCTTCTAAGTCGATCTAGTGGAAACAGTTTTGATTCATAGTAAGGGTTCAAGTAACAGGTTCGATGAACTTTTATTTTATCTTCTTGGTGTATATTATTTTCCTTTGAAACACGGTTCTCATTTCAATCGCGATGAATATTCCCAGGGACTATACCGAATATTTTAGTTTATAACTATGCAGCTATTGGAACCGAATACTTTTTATGTGCTTTTCAGATTATAAATGGAACATATTTTTCTGACTGATTCGACCTTCCCTCCCACCTTCAAATTCATACCCCTTTTCATACCTGAACATCCATCTTTATCATTCTTCAACATTCATCTTTATCATTTTTCAACATCCATCTTTATCATTCTTCAACATTCATCTTTATCATTTTTCAACATCCATCTTTATCATTCTTCAACATTCATCTTTATCATTTTTCAACATCCATCTTTATCATTCTTCAACATCCATCTAAGAACAAAGTTTTCCCTTGATCTTACTTTTATCACAGTTTTTGATATTTTATTCAGCTTTACAATTTCGTATCCTCGTTAAATCTGACGAACTAAAATTTGAGCTTGTAAAATCTAACAAATAAGACCTTAATAAACGTTGCCCCCATTAAAAGTCCATGATTGATTCATTAAATCGTTCATTTTATCATCATTCATTCATTCATCCATCTTCAAAAAGATGGATTTGTTAAAAACATATTTTACTGTAGTATTTGAAACAAATGCGCATTCCATTATACTTCAATTTCACAACACAGCTAAAGAGCGGAATAAATAAAAGATTGTCTTTTTAAAAGAAACAAGTTTCAGTATGCAGTGAGAAAGTATAATTAGAATTTGTGTTTGAAACCCTTCCTTGGAGATAATCCCTGTATTTGGAGGGATTAAATCTGAGACCTTTTTACTTATGCAGTACATTCCTACAACCGAATGATTAAAAAAGGATAATAAACTTTGTGCTGGATTAATGATGCGCCCCGCTATTATATCTCTTGCATAAAATTCGCGTTTTTGGGGCGTTTCTTAATTCACTTTGAAGCAAAACTAAAACAAAAAATGATATTTTAACTGTGGAATTTAAATCAATATGTTTTTACGCGCTGCGCAGAAAATTAGAGACATAGAGGCAGTCTTCAGAGCTAATTAAAAAAAATTCATATTTTCTACCATGAAACATAAGTATATATTTCGCTCGCTTGCCTCATTAAATTAAAGATTCGTAGCTGCCTGAAGCATATTTTATTGATAAAATATATAGCATCCTGCTTTTAAAACCAACATATATACGTACATATACTCTATTATCTACCGCTACCATACAATAATGCAATTAAGTTGGTAATTCAGATATTGACGACTGCACATGGCTGGAATTCGTATAAAGATAATAATAATTTCGAAATGTTCAAATATTTAAAGTTACAAATTCGAAACTTTCATGCGTTTAAAAAATAATACATTTATAAAGATAGTTACAAATGCTCTCGATAGCAGTGATGAAATTATTAAAATCCTAAGAAAACTTTGTAACGCCTTTGTTAGACAATGAGAAAAAATGATGCCAGCCCCACATTCTGACATATCATTTATTCTGAATTAATTCAAATACTTTAATCTGTTGATTCAGATGTAGGTAGAAGCAGAAAATTAAACTAGGCTTAGATGTGGTGCCGAAGCTAGTTGTTGGTTTTTAAAATATAGTCGATTTAAAAAGCATTTATTTTTAATCCGACAGATAAAAATTATTTATTATTTTAAATATTTATTTAAACGCCTGGTACATACTCGATGCACATACAGGGTGATTATAATTAAAGTTCCCGGTTTGAAAATGGTCTCAAATAAAAAGCACTGGTCAGAATGATTTGAAATATTGCGTGAACACTCGTGGAGAAATGGAATTTTATTTAGTGAGGAAAAAAGCAGTACTTCAAAAAGTCGCCGCTAGGAGAATAATTGGGCTTTACTACACTAGAATGCAATACAAAAGTAATAAACGTTGACTTACTCATTGGCTAATGACGTAATAAATGTTCAATATTCTGTCCTTCGCATTCTGAAACAAGCTGAAAGTGCAAAATAGCGTGTTCAACAACAGATTTGAGTGTTTCTGTAGAGAGGTTGTGGATGTGATGCGTGATGCTAGCTTTAAGTTCCGCTAAGTTGGTAATGTGTCCGTTAAACACCACATTCTTCAGATGCCCCCAAAGTCAAAAATCACATAGATTGAGGTCAGGGGAACGTGCTGACCATCTTACAGGAAAATGGCGGCTGATGATTCTGTCATCTCCAAAATGACTTCGAAGTAGCTGCTTCACTGGTTTTGCGATATGTGGTGGAGCCCCATCCTGCATGAAAGTGTTATCGATACACTGACGCTCTCGCAGTGTGGGTATAACGTGACTTTTCAAAAGACGTTCATATCGATGGCCATTGACAGAATAGGTGACGGAGCCATGAGGACCAACTTCTTCAAAAAAGAAAGACACGATAATAAACGCTGCTGTAAATCTGCACCACACAGTGACTTTGGAGGAATGAAGAGGCACCTGGCGTAGTTTCTGTGGATTTTCGGTTGCTCAGATTCTGCTACTTGCATGCATATGATGATGAAAGATCGACTCTTAATTCAATATTCGAAGGACAGCATATTGAACATTTATTACGTCATTAGCCAATGAGTAAGTCAACGTTTATTACTTTTGTATTGCATTCCACTGTAGTAAAGCCCCGATTATTCTCCTAGCGACGACTTTTTGAACTACTGTTTTTTTCTTCACCAAACAAAATTCCATTGCTCCACGAGTGTTCACGCAAAATTTCAAATCATTCTGACCAGTTCTTTTTATTTGAGACCATTTTCAAACCGGGAACTTTAATTATAATCACCCTGTATGTTACGCGGGCTGGCACGACTAACGATAGACACTAAGAGCGGTACAAATGTATTCAAAACCCGTACGATATCTCGAAAAGTGTTATGGCCTGTTTTCTAAGATGAGTGCCATTTCTTCTCTAGTAATAAATTCTGTATAACGTGATTGGGACAATTAGAGATAACGCTATTAAAATATAAAAAAATAATCTCTCAAAATTTCTCCTCCGGCGACACGTTTTCTTAAAGTACCACCTTTGCCTGTATAAAAATTTGCGGATAATTTAAAGTTTAGAATAAGCTATAGTTAAAATATGCCGTTATATAAATAAACAGTACTTTTCATTAAAATTAAAATTAAATGTGCTTATATTTATCTCGCTTCACATTTCTTACTTCATATACTATATATGAACTTAGTTTGAGGAATATTCAATATATAAAGAAAATGACAATCCAGTATACAAAATAAAATAAATAATTAACCAATAATATTAGACTTTTAATGTTTTCACATACTCTTATTAACATAGTGTCGTTTCGATAAGGAGGCAACAAAATACCCGTATATAAGACAACACCTCCCTTTCACCCTTCGAGACAATATAAAAACAGATAATGCGGCTTTGCAACGGTTTTTGTGGTCATTTGTATCCCTTAAAAATCCCTAAAATGAGGGAAAAGTCTCATATAAGGAATTGTTTCCGAGGTTCTTGCTGTAATGTGTTTGGGACGAGCGCCCAATAGGATGTGTAATATAGGGAGGGTAGAAGGTCATAATGGGTGGGATATTATTCTTGATATTGGATGGGGAGGGCTTTAAAGAGCATCCTGCAAAGTATTGCATACCATGATTATGGTTCATATAATATATAGGGAGTTAAAGTATGCAATTTGCTTAGCTATGTATTTGAAAATGTATTAGATTTTAGGACATAAACTTAATAAAATAAATCGTCGATTGTAATTTTTTGCATACATTATGTATTGCAAGCACATTTGACTTATTTTTAAGTTGTAAAATGTTCATAACTTTGTTCATTCGGTCTGTCTGTCTGTCCGTTCTATAACTGCCGTAAAAATCACTTTATCAAAATGACATTTTAATATGGCGTTGAGACAGTCTGTGGAACATATGGGAATGAAAATTAATATCACCCAATTAGTTTAGGATTTAATCCGGGTTGAAAATATAAAATACATTGAACTCTATTGGAATTAATTTTTCAAACATTTTTTAAGCAGGGTTAAAATTCATAAATTGTTTTTAAAATTTTAGGAAATATTCGAAATATCACGTAGAATATGTAAAAAAATTTCATCGAAACATGTTAGGTAGATCTTTAAATAAAAATTTAAATAATAATTACACTTATATTGCATAAAGATATCACGTGACTCATTTCAACATAAAATATGGCACCCATGTTTTTCCCTGTGCAAAAATCATGATGTTTAATGGCCGTTTAAATGTATATTTAATGTTGCATCCGTCATAAAACTGCTTTATTTTTTAACATTATCTGTGTATCTAAATTATGTGCCAACGTAATTACAATATATTTTATTTTAAATGACCACTAAACTTTGATAATTCCTAAAACAAGACCTAATTTATATATCATGCAGAATGTAAACAAATCCAGCTATTGTAAGATGAGTTGTACAAGAATTGCGGAATTTTTTATCAAGTAAAATGATTTAGCTCTGGAGTCTGGAATATAAATGATATGAATGAAATATTCATTGATTTTACATAAAGAATCAAACGATTTTATAGCATTGACTTTTTTGATGAAGTTCCAAGTTTCCAAATAAAATAAATCATTAGAATCTAATAATTTTAAAAATATCACCGCTGAATATATCGCATTTAAGAGATGTTTAAATACAATTGCATTTCAGTTGGAAAATATTTCATAATCAATGCTTTATGCATGATTGATCTTACTTATTGTGTATCAATATTACTTTTCTTCTCTCATACTACGTGGTGTTACCATTACAGTAATTTGACAATTTCGCTTGCACGTGCAAAAAAATAATTTAGTTACTACCTGATAGTGTCTTCCTTATGAAGCTTTGTTAGGAAAACAGTAGCAATTTTAATGCTACATTTAGTGAATTATCCTGCCAAAACAGTAATTTTCGTTAATCACATCGTAATAAAATTTCTGGATTATCATCTTCCAAAACTGCGTTCTTAGAAATCAGACAATTTTGTTGCTAAGTTATCTGTACCATTAAAAGCTGATCACGTATGTATGTATATGGAATTGCGAAGTCATATTCGGCCTAGAACGCGTAGTTGATTTTTAAAACGTAGGTATCGAACCGAAGAGAGTTCCAAGACTTTAAAAAATTTGAAAAATTTGCTAGATTTTTAAATATTTGGGGAGAAAAAATCCCTCATTTTGAGGAGTAAAAAGAAGAATATAGGGGAAAAATCTATCTCACTCAAAAATGAATCTAGAACCTCGGTTTTTGTTTTAATGATAGGCAGTTAAATTTCAATGCGCCCCTAGATAGATTCGAGTTAGATATATTCGATAGTCAAAGTATTCGATAAATTCGACAGATATTTTAATACAGATTTTTAAAAATCCCGAAAATCACTAAAAATCCCGTTCGGAACAAATAAAGATTCCCCCGCTTGTTTATCTCTTCTCTTGCTCGTGGAGTTCTGAGGGCCTAAGAACGGGCGTCGGTCGATGTGAAGTTAAAAATTAAAATTTCTAAAATCTCCAATTTTACAGATAGGAATTTTAACATTTACATATAAAATTCTAACGCTATTAAAAACATCCCCTGAAAAAAGTTACTGTGTTCCCATGAAAACTTTATGTTTTACACTTTTCGTCATATTGCTCAAAATTAAACATACAATATACAGTTTCCAGATATGGTCTTCAGAATTTGTCATCGTCAAGTATCATGTTTTGCCTCTACAGAGCTTCTATTATTTTTGTCATTACTTCGGTTTTTAATTTTTTTAAAATTAAAAATCGATTTCATAAGTTCTGAAACTGCACAATACTTAGAATTAAAATAAAGGCAATAAATTACTGTTAGAGGTAGGGTCTTAAATTTTGCCATCAAAATTTCGTATCTTAGTTCTACAAAATATTAATTACTTTTACTGAAATTTTTTTTGTCAATTTTTACAATTAAATTCTCATTTGATAACTTGATTTAACAAAATTATCGTGTCATATTTTTCTTGAATTTCTTCGTGCTCCTCTTTAAATAAAGGGCTGAAATCAAGTGACACCGCTTACTGGGAAGCATGGGTGAGTGCAAACAAGATATTTTATGCATGCACATGCACCTTTCTCCCACCCGAAGAATGTTATCCAGTAGTACAGGCAATAAAATTAAAGATTTCTGAAATCTTGATATATACAGATTTGAAATTTTAAATGTAATATTGTAATGTTATTATAAGCATTCCCTGAAGAAATCACGGTCTTCTGATGGAAACTTCATGTCTTTTGCTTGCACTGTACCATTTCGCTCGTGCAAGAAGGGAGATGGGGCGCCCGCGTTGCAGTCTCAGAATTAAAGAACTGGTTGCTATAAAAGCAAGTTGCTATATACGTAATATATAGTGATCGCTAGCGGGCAATGTCTGCGTGTCTGTAATACTAAAACGTGATCGCTTATTTATATATGTATATATGTAAATACAATTCCGAAGTCCTCAATTGACTCAGAAGCGCGGTTTTCTTTAAAACGTAGGTATCGAACCAAAAAGTGTTCGAAAATTCGAAAAATTTGATAGATATTTAAATATTTGTAAAAAAAAACCCCATTTTTATGGGATAAAAAAACGGGTGTGCGGAAAATCTATCTTCTCATTAAAAATTTAAGTTAGAATCTCGTTTTTTAAACGATACACTTATAAATTTCATAGGGCTTCTAAGAACCAGGTTTTTCAACAAAATCAATTGTTTTATTTATACATATTTATTAAACATCCCCAAAACCGAAAGGATTCATTCAGAATAAAAAACAATTCGTCCTCTTATTTATCGATTGGCAGAGATCGGAGTCAGACCAGCTGTCTCTCAAAGTAAGTGGCACTAAAATTAAAGATTTAAAAAATCTCGAATTTTAGAGTAAATATGAGATTCTAACGTTATTATAAGCATTTTCTGAAAAAAATCACCGTATTTCGATGAAAACTTTGTGTTTTACACATTTTTCACGTATTACTAAAATGTAAAATAAAATATACATTTTCCAGGTACTGGCTTATACATTTATCAACGTGAACTGTCAAGTCTTGCCTCTGGAGAACTTCTATTCTTTTCTCGTAACTTTATTTGTTATTTTTAAAAAGTTAATAACGATTTTATAACTTTAATTTCAAGGCGAAGCAATGCTAAGAATTATGTCAATAATTTACTCTTGGAGATAAAGTCTTCAAATTTTGTCATCGTAAGTGTCATGTCTTAGCGCTACAAATCTTCAATTCCTCTTGTTGCAACTTTATTTGTTAATTTTTTACAATTAAATTAATCATTTGATAATTTTTATATGGAAATTCTCTGTCTTTACATGTTCTTCAAGGGCGGCCGTCCAAATTGCTGCTCTATATCCTAAAGATGAATCGGACGGTCTGGGTCTTCAACGCTCTTCAAGGGAGGAAGGTGTGTGGTCGGCCAAGTCAGGTGACACAGTTTATGGAGTAGGGGTAAGTGGTAAATAAGATAGTTTTCTCTTGCTAATGATCTTTTAATGTATGGTCTACTTGCTTTTCACTTGCTCCGATTTTAATGCAATTTTCATGTTGTATTTTTGATTGTGCAATAGACCCATTCGACCTGCTCATGCTAAATTTGGATCCAGTTTTTCTGTTTTGCGAGTTTAGTGCGCGCGTAAGAAGAAGAGACGGGCACATAACTTGCTAAAAATCTGGTTGTTGCACATATAGTGATAGCTAGTTCTTTTTATGGGGTGTTTTGTTTCAGCAACTAAGTATTATGCAGAAGGCTTTGAATGAATTATCCTCCTGTACTAATTTACAATTTTTATTGGCGAATTACTATTTTTCATAAAAAAGCCTCTTAAAACTGAAGAGTTACAATTCTTATATTAGTAAACTATCACTGTTAAAATTCTACTTATTCAATCAATTTAATTTTTCAGTTTCATTCATAAATCTATTTATGTTCCACTTCAATATTTTGCAAGTTTCATTTAGGTGCCAAATATTCGCTATTGTATTCCCCGCTTCTTATGCATAAATCTCGTACATGAATAATCATTTCGACGCTCGTTTCTATTTATGGTATCGGAGGAATACAATGCACTCTTTAGATTTTAGATTCTAGCTCATATATCTCCATGTTTTTCCTATGCACGTTCAATATTTGGGGAACAAAGCTTTAGAAATTTAAATAGAAAACTTTCATTTTGCGTACAAGATAACTATGTGTATTGAATTCGTGTTGAATCATTAATACTGTTTATTCATACTTTTAATACCGATTAAATTTGAAACCAAGTGTTTGCATTGCGAAAAATATGAAATATGAAACGTTCATTGATAAAACTAAAGCATAACACCAAACTTATATTACTACAAATCGAATATAAAATATTTCACTACCTTGTTAAATGATACACAGCAAATATTTTATATTATATTTCGGTCATCAATAATTCAAAATCTACATTACTATTCACTACAGTTTCTCTACCTCTAATGTGATTTATCTCGGCCGTCCCTTGTAAGTGCGCTACACCCTTTGGGTGAGCTGTACTGTCTGAGTAATAAATAAATACATATGCCTCTTATACAAAACGTTTTTCAACAGGTAAATCTGTCAGCATATCTATACATTCTGTGTATACCCGTGTATATAAACAGTAGTTTATTCTCCAAGGATTTTACCTGGTAAGTTAGCAGAATGACAGCTAAAGACCCGTGAAATTACACGTGTAAAATACAAAATAAAATGTAATTTGTTTATAATTATGAGCTATCACTCTTTGTTATCACATACATTTCTTAAGATATATTTCGCAGTACAAGTACGCCTCCTTATTAAAGTCCTGATTTACTCAAATCAGAAAATCCTTGCCTCCGTTGGATTACAGAATCACTTCTCCAACCCCGGATCGTAACCTAAACTTGTCTCGGGATGGATCTTCTGTGGTTCACAAAATATGAACCTGTCAAAGATAAAGACACGTGTTGGGTCGTCAGTTAATGTGTCTGAGAATTTTGGGTCGAGAGCCATAAGGAATGGGAACCACTTCAATATACGCAAGAGTGAATCATGGAGGAAATGAAGGAACATAGAAGGAAACGAATGTCCAACAGATGAGTTTTTATTTGGTCCATCGAGAATAATCCGATACTATTCGAGAAGAATGCGATAGTATTTAAACATCAAGACATGTAAACTATACTCTTAAAGAAGTAAAGCGTCATTTAGCGTCTAAAACATTTATCTTAATCAAAAATTATTCTAGTTATAGTATTAACCACGGAGATGACTCTATGTGTGAAAATATTTAGCCTTCTATGTGAACGGGGTTCTGGAGAGCCAGAAGGCTTTTTGTAAAACTCTATTTTTTATATCCTCCAGTAAAGAGCATAAAAAATTCGACAACGTTAGTTTCCATTCCGAACTAGAAGTATGCAAAGATAAAGTATTCTAGGTCAACGGTAGGTTTCTGGAGGGCCTGAAGGGACTTTTCGAAAACTTCCATTTTTTTTTACACACACCCTATAAAGGAACTGAAAACTTCGGATCTGTTAGGTTGTATACCGCTGTTGACACCATTAGTGTGTAAAGATAGAGTCTTGAAGTTCACCACTCTTGGAGAGTTTGGAAAAATAAAAGCACTTCAGGAAATTGATTTTGTATTGGGTCGGTTACTTGAAGTAATTATCAAGGTATTCAGAAAACTGATTTTTAATTAACCTGTATTTAAAATAGCAGCTTACTTACAACTATTGTTACAGAGATGCAACAATTGGCATGTTACAATAATATATTATAAACGCCAATCTATTACTATATGTCTTATCTCTGTCTTATTGCCATGAAATAGGATGTATTATAATAATTATGAATTGCTAGTGGGGCAATAATTACTACGATCGAATCTCACTTTTGTTAAATATACGTATAGTTATAACGATTTGTTGAAATGTTATATAGTAATTAATCATTTTGTAAATATTTGTGTAGTAGTTACGATCTGATCCCGCTTAAGGGAGTGTCATACAATAATTACATTTTGTAAGCTAACCATACACATTTTATTGTATAGTAGAAGCCCATTATTTTAGAATTAATTAGTGACTTATTTTTTTCATTCGAAATATACCGAATTTTACTAGTTTTAAATAATAATCTTCTTACTATGACAGAAATGATTTTCTATTTACAAACTTGACTTTCCGCTGCACTTTTATTCAGAAATGGCTGTTGACGGGTAAACTGTTACCAAATATATTTATGTTACTATAAAAAATGGGAAAGTATTACGCTCATTTAAACATTTTTCCAACACTAATACTTTCGTAATACCGAAGCTTCTCTTCTAGACAGCAACAAATAATATACAATAATAAAGCGGGAAAAGAAACACAACTAACAAAGAAAGGCATGAGGGAAAAAATATTGTTGAGCGTTGACAAAATCTGGCAACGTTTCGAAACATGTAAGGAGATAAATAGATCTTGAGATGCATTGCATTTTAGCCAAAAGGAGACGCGTATGTTTCATTTTCTGCCCCTGAAGCAGAAAGGAAGGGGAGGCATTTTTCTATTTTGCAACGTGAGTCATCTGTATGAAAAGTATAATAAAATAATCCCAGAAATATATTTTGTGAAAGAAAGTTGACCTGATATTGTTTGATATTTACTGTCGTGAATTATAATTAACATGTTTTATTGGATTATTAAGTGATTAGTACAGCTAACCCACGAAATTAGCACCCAAGTACGAGCTCATTTTACCTTAGATAAAATAAAACAACACATCGATCTTTAAGTACACCGTTTTAACTTTAAAATGAGTATTTATGTAACTCAAAATTATGATTCATATATAATTACAAAAATAAATTTCTAATTAATCATTTCACTAAGTTACCCATGAGGTTTCAATGTGTCGTGACGAGATTTCTTACTCTCGCGTCACTTGTGTGTAAATTGTAAAATCTGCATTATTCTTTAAACTTCTATATTTTCATACATTTATATATATATTAATTCTGCTCTGGAACCCTCTTGTCTTACGTATATATATTTATCATTTTAAATGCATTTATTCCTTGTTCAGTAATGATAGCCATTTTCATTTAAAATAATATTTCTTGCACTCACTCGCGGAATTCATGACCGTTATTTCGAGGTCATATTTTTCGCCTGCAAAGACGGAAGTATATGTACTCTCTGCATGTCTGAGATGACGCAATATTGTGCAAAGTTTCATTTTCAATACATTTACCCTGCAGAAGTATCAACAGTTGGTTTTATATTTGAGACCCGACGGCGGGGTTGGAAAGCTCGACCCTGGGAAAATTTTTGAATGTTTGAAGAATTGTGATTGGCGGATTGTGGAATTGGTTTTCTTTGATGTCTGATTGGACCCTGGGCCTGGAATCGGCCCTTTGCGTATAAAAAGTGAGTGTGGGGAAATTCGGCCTGACATCTTGACGAACTCACGCTGAGCTCGGGGTTCGACTCCCAAATCGAACTGCCGTAGCTGTGGGTTGGGGAGTGTAGCCTGAACGGGAACTTGCAGACTGCCGGATCCTGAGAGCGACTTCGATTGCCGGACTGCCGTATGAAAGAATGAGCGACCGAGATCCTTCGTGTTCTTCTGTTCCGGAAATCCTGATGATTCGAGTCCTGGAGCTGAGCGGAACATTTGAATGAAACCAGGCCCATGGCTGGCCAATGCTGAAACCCTGCCAGCAATTGTGTCTGCCGTCATTCCAACGGAACGGAGTATAAATCCTCCCTGTGGGTGTTTGCGGTTGATGTTGCGTTTCGTCTCTTCAGTGACCTCTCCGAGATTGAGGTAAGACTTTGATCGATCTTTGTGCTGTTGTCCGGGCATAAGTGAAAGAACGCCGAGTTGTCGGACTGAGAGCCCTCTTCGACGCGCCTCTCATTTCAATCTTCTCTTACTGCTATAAATCTAGGTAACCTTTAATTATAATTCAATTATCTATATGTGTTTTCCTCGAGTGTTGTTTCTGCCTAGTTTGACCATACCAGTATTTTGATCTAAAATAGAGAATTTATGATATTATCATGTTATTATTATTTATATAGAATAGAATATTTGTTCCGACTAAGACCCGACTAAATTTAAGTAATTTAATGGTCCTGTGTCCAGTGGGCTTTTGGGGCTGATATAGATTCAGCTAATTTTTGTTAATCTATTAACTCCATACTAATTTTGGTATTTAAATAAAAGAGAGAATTTAAATTAATTTCTGTGTGTTTATTCAGTGTCTCTTGAAATTGTATATAAATGAGTTTTCAGCGGAAGATGACGTCCTTACAAAATAAGGGTTTTTGATGTTTGTTTTGGAATTGTGTTGGGAAAACAGGCCATCTGTGAGTTTTACTCCCAGACGGGAAGTGTTTTCGAACCTGGGGATGTAAATTCGAGAAAGTTAGGATTTCTCTGCCGTGTCAAGCGGAAATCCCGCTGTGAAAAATGTGAAACCTGATGTTTCAATCAGAACATTGAAAGGCACTACCTTTGACCTGTTTTCAAATAAAGTTTGCACATACCTCATTTGATCTACATGCGTTGTCGCTGGGATCTAGCATACATTTGCTGGCATCTAGTCACCACTCTATACTTTCGACGTTCTTTTTCATCTCTTATCTTCTGCACTGATCAATTTTTACCAACTTCATTCTTACAGATCTTAACCTCGTCTTATTTATTCGCAGCCTCACATTTTTGCTCACAAAAGCATATATTTTTGCTCCGGGAAAACACGCCTTACTCGACTTTCATTGGCCTAGCTTTTATGTGATGTTGAGGGTGACTCTTGATTGGTCCTCTGTAGCTTATGTAAATTGTGAAAGTCTTGCCTGGAAGAATTGCTTATGCCCAAGTCGCCAACTTATATTTTAATGTCACATATTTATTAATTTTTGATGTCACATCTTTATTAATTTTTGATGTCACATATTTATTAATTTTTGATGTCACATCTTTATTAATTTTTGATGTCACATATTTATTAATTTTTGATGTCACGTATCTTACATAATAAAAGAATCTGCATGTCTGTCTGTCTGTCCATCTGTCTGTGTATTCCATTTGCAGTGGAAAACCTATGCTTTGTACAGCCACGAAACTGGCTACCGAGTTCGCTGATCTCCAATTACAATAGCTCTCATCGAGTTTTACTTTATATCTTTTTATTGAATTCCCCTAAATTTAAAAGTTATGAATTTTTAAATCCCAACTGACAACTTTCTGCAATTTCATCAAATCAGATATATTCATTCATTTCCGCTTTAGACTATATTCCAGAGTAGGTGTTTTGATTAAATGGCAGACATTTTGTCTCAATAACATCAAAATAAAAATCTGATGTGGGCAGCTCCTGACTTTCACTGCAGACTCAAATTCATTTTTCGTTATTTAGTTAATAATTCATTAAATTCAGTTTAATTGCGCAAAATAACACTAAATTTGCATTTCTAATTCAATTTCTGTTTGTATTTGGTAATTGGACATTTTTCTAAAGGCGGCATAACAAATATGCAAAAAATATCAAATATATCAAGAACGGTTAGTCCTAGAGTAATAGAGTTGATCTCATTCTTTTCATCATCAAAAATTAAGTATATAAAATAAGTATTTAATTGATACATTTGAACATACGTAGTCTTTTATTTAAATTTTGGCGATTTTTCTGGGCCATTTCGTAAAAAAAGAGATAGGTTCTTCTTTTCCGAATCGTTCCAAAATCTGGTCAGCCCCAGATTATCCCACAAGTAACTTAGCTACCAAATTTTGTGAAATTTGGTCAATTAGTATTTCAGCGAAAGTGGATGCATGAGATTTTTGAGGGCCACTTCGCAAAGAAAGGCGGGTTCATTTTCCAAAACTAATCGTACCAAGAACTAATCAGCAAAAGCGTCATATCCAAGTGAATTACCTACCAAATTTTATCAAATTCTATCCATTAGTTTTTAAGTTGGAGTGAATACAGACAGGACACGCAGGACAATGGAGACACGCAGACAGAGCGACAGACAGACAGACATAGAGACGTCGCGCTAAACATAGTATTTTAGTATTCTAGAGGTTCCGAAACGTGAAGATCCAGCGAAAAACGCGAGTTACGATTTTCGGCATGATTCCAATACTTTCCTTATACATTAACATGTATTGAAGGGAAAGTAAAAAATTTGATGTAGGCAGCACATGATTTTCCCTGCAGACTCTATATAATGGATTATTGAAGAATAAAGATAACGTGTGTGTCTCCCTGTCTGTATGTGCAATGTATGAATTTCATTCTACAGGGAGACACACACGTTATCTTTATTCTTCAATAATCCATTATATTGAGTTTAATGGAGCAAAATGACATCCATATATATTTAAAATGACACTGAATGTGCACTTTTAATTTAACTTTTATTCTTTTGGTAATTTGACTTATTTTCTAAGGTGGCGTAGCGAAAATGCGAAAAATCTAAACTATCTCGAGAACGGCTAGCCCTAGTACAGTGGGATTGGTCTTTATCTTTTCCTCGTTAAATATTACTTATAAAACAAGCATTTAATTGATATATTTGAGCATACGTAGTTTTTTATTTAAAATTTTGACGAGTTTTGAGTGTCATTTCGCAAAAAAAGGCAGGTTATTTTATCTCGAATCATACCAAAAACAAATCAGCGCCAGAGTCATATACAAGTGACTTACCTACCAAATTTTATGAAATTCGGTCTATTAGTTTTTAGTTAGAGTGGAATTCATACATTGCACATACAGACAGGGAGACACACACAGACGCCACGCTAAAAATAGTTTTTTCGTATTCTAGAGGTGTAGATCATGTAGATCCGTCGAAAACTCCAGTTTAGATTTTCGGCATGATTCCGATACTTTCCCTATACATTACCATATATTGCAGGAAAAGTAAAAATAGCTGCATTCAGTGGATTTGAGTGAACTTTTTATTTAAATATTTTATTTTTTTACATGAATTATGGTGTGGAAATAAGTTATTTTCATAATAATTCCAATGTTTTCATTTATTTAATATAAGGTAATTTTTTCAGAATTTCTAAAAGATATCTTAAAATAACATTTTTTGTTCTACTTCAATGAGTTAGTGTGCCTAAACATGCACTATATATAAACATACTTTGAAAAAAGTAGTATGGTGAAACTAATAATTAAAGGTGGTGATAATGGATAGGCCACACGTACTAAAATGTCGCATGACAATAAGTATTCATTTTTTGCCTGGTATCGTGCTAGTGTATAACAAAAATTCTGTACATACATTGGCAAACCCATCTGTTGTACCGTCGGGCTTCAGCCTGAAAATAACATTAATTCTAAAAGATAATCAGTAAAATGCAGCCTTTAAAATGAAGATACAATTATTTTCAACTTTACTTATTTATTAACATTATTAGTTGCTATCATTAAATTAATTAAATATTTACAATATATGTACATTTGTCATTTCGTATGTTCTAATACAAAGTTTACGAGCATGTATGATGACAACATTACTTTAGAGTAAAATTCCTTATCAAAATCTGATTCCTCGTGAAAAATAAAATGGGTACCTTTGTTTCAGCATTCACCGTCATTTGCGGGCGTCTGTAGACCCACAGTGTATCGTTATTAGTACTCACAGGTCCCTGAAACTCATCTAGATTGTAATTATTGGGCACATGTTATTTGCCTTACCTCTGACTTCAATATCTTCTTCAATATTGATTCACACTCCTGTTTTTTGCATGGCTTTCCGTTGGCTCTGCTTTCATTTTCCCCCTTTTGTTCATTGGATAGAGCACTTGTGTGAAAAATGCTGTTATTGGCCGCAGAGGAAGCTGCAATTACCCATTGGTACTTTGGGCGTAACATCCCGAAGTTCACAGAACCATGTGATCTCACGACGTGTGTGGGATTGTTAAATGGGTTCTATCATAAATTATTGCAAATTTACTGCCGAGTCTTGTCGTCAGCTTGTCGTTCGCAGGTGTGCTTTATTGTTAGCATGAGCCTAATGATCTTTTATTGCCCAAGCCTCGACTTGACGTTTATTTCTTGTACTACAACATCGCAGAATAAAATATGCCCTTGTCATCGCCTGTCATCAGGGGAAAAACCTTTTATTTAAACTTAAGACGTAAGTACATTTACAACAGCCTGAACACTTCCAACGTTAGACACTCCTCACAGAAGCTAATGATAAAATGGCCATATCTGCCCCTGCGTATTAAAACGCACTTAACCATAGCCCAGTAGCTGAGTTTAACTCCTATGAAGTTAAGCCACTGACCAAAGTCCAAGGGCACGCACGGCATTTTGGGGCCCCCCACACTTTTAGGGGCCTCTGAAGTCTATACTTTTATAATTTAACCAACGCGTGAATAAAATTTTTATATTATTAATAATCGATGGGTAATAATAATGATATTTTTTGTCCTACATACTTCCTTTTTACATATGCCATGTATTGCAGGTAAAATAATACAGCTGTATAAAATAGAACACTTTGCCATATACGCCCATTTATTCATTCCGTCTAAAAACTAAAATTCAAGGGCCGTGACAATATAGACAAGGATGCAACTGAGTTTATCCAATTTAAGAGTAAGTACTTTCAAATATTTTATAAAATGCTGAAACCTATTTTTTTTTCATTCTTCTTTTCTGTCCATCGACTACAGCTGATGTTTTATGCTGTGTCACACCGCCAATATACTCCGATTTATCTGAAACTAAAGTCGATCCAAAATATTTGAACTTGTACGAAAAAAATATCTTTGTTAGGAAATATTGCTTTCCTAGAGCAAAACATTTCTTCATGGTGCAATCTGGTTTTGGATATACATGGTAAAATTTTCAAGGATAAATTTTAGTTCTAATTGATGTGTTTCTCTATTTCGAGTTCTCCTAAAAGGGATTTTTGTAGCAAAATGGCCATACCTGCCTCTGCCTATTAAAGAGCACTTACCCGTAGCCGAGTCTAACACCTGTGACGTCAAGCCATTGGCCATAGTCTGATTACAGGGAGGATATGTGAGGCATTTTCTCTTTGACCCACACTTTTAGGGACTTGCAAAATCTACTATATTAAAACCATTGTTACAATGAATCATATTTTTAATAATGCCATTTTAAAAATTATATAACCGAAATATTCAAAATATTTATAATATGAACTTTCTAAATAGAAAGGCAAAACAATCCGTTTTCAAAGAGTTAAAAATGAATACATAGAAGTTTTTCTAGGGAGTTTCCTACCTAGATAGAAGTTTCCTACACACCTGCAGAAAAATATACTATAGCCCTAATGCTACTTCTATAGCGCCATTGGTCTGGTCCATGACTTTCCTCTACACCCTTGCATATTCACTAAACAATATCTACCACCGAAGTTCACACATCGATACCCCCTACTAACACACTGGCGAAGAGGATGCACGCGTGGATCTAATCGATAGGAAATATTTGAGATAGATGAGTAGAGTCTCTTTTTCGAGACTTATATTACTTAGAGCGTAAAATAAAAGAAATCTGATGTCCAAAACACAATACACATAAAACGAATAATTTTAGTATTATGAAAAAACAACAAAACATTTAAGCTTGAGTTAATGGACCCCACTTCTGATCGGCAGGTTCATTATTACCAATTACAATAACAACACCAAATTTTATGGAAATTATGTGTTCTTGCGAGATCTTACGATCATCGTGAAAAAATAAATATTTTAATATTCATAATAACTATCTACTACACACTTGTTTATGTTAATTTATGGTTAATAGTACTTACAAATACTTCATACATTTGGTTATAATTATATATAACTCTTTTCCTATTAAGAAAAGCGTTCGCACTACATCAAGAAAGACCTATGGTAGAGTACTACACTCATGTCCAACAGTTAAGAATAGTTGCTGTTTATGTGAAAATTTCAGGAAATCTACATCGGAATGGAAGGAAACGCGCGGTGTGAGGGTGTAATAGGGTTATAGAAGAAGAAAACAATGCAAAACAAGGATAATAACGGCTTTTATTATCCAAAGAAAAGGGTTGAAATAAAAAGGGTCACAATACGAGTGCCAACCTCGGTGAAAGAGAATAATTAAAACAATGTGATGCTGCAGTTTAATACGGTGTGTGGGAACCTCGGGTAACCACTCGTGCTGCACAACGATTTCCCATACTTTGGATGAGGGTTTGGATGAATTATGTGCTCAGAGAGTTCCAAGCCTCACGGAGAGCAGTTGTTTTTCAATCCTGGAAAGGAGCTTGGTAGGTAGAGAAGGATTGCAAGATG
Source organism: Amaurobius ferox (assembly GCA_951213105.1). Lineage (NCBI taxonomy): Eukaryota > Metazoa > Arthropoda > Arachnida > Araneae > Amaurobiidae > Amaurobius > Amaurobius ferox. Next base: position 176,448,131 of record OX578135.1, on the reverse strand, counting down.
TCTCCCGAGCATATCCCACACATGCTCTATTGAATTCTGATCAGGAGAGTTGGCAGGCCACTGCATCTGCTGGATATCTTCAGTTTGAAGGAAGTCGTAGACCACGGCCGCACGGTCAGGAGACGCGTTATCATCCATGAATATGAAATCAGGACCAACAGCACCTCGAAACAATCGAATGGTAGACTCAAGGATTTCATCTCTATATCTTTGACCGGTAACCGACCCTGTGTCAAAGATGTGGAGGTTTGTGCGGCCGCCCATCATGATGCCTGTCCAGACCAGGACTTCCCCAAACAGAAAACGATGTCTTTCCGGGATGTTTCTCGGGTGAAAACGCGTTCCATGTTCTTTCCAGATAGTGGTACGACGAAAATCAGTTTGCAAGCTAAACCTGGACACGTCACTGAACATGACATTGCCCCACTGTTGTTCACTCCACTGCCGATGTTCTAAACTCCACTGTAAACGCGCGCGTTTCTTTTCAGACGTCAGGGGGATGCAAGCTGCTGCTCGCCTAGCATAGATACCAACGTGTCTCAGTCTCCTGTAAACAGGTTGTCTCGAAAAAGTGACTCCTGTGGCGGCTGTCAGGGCTGAACACAGTTGTCTGGCAGAACGGTTCCTCTGACGTCGCGCAGTTATCAATAAATGTCGGTCTTGCCGAGGAGTTGTTACCCTTGGCCGACATGGTACTGGTCGTCCGGCAACATCTCCTGTGGTTTGGAACCTTTGTCACAGTCTGAAGATCACGCACTAAAGCATATTTAGAACTCGAAACGCTTCGGTTTAGGATCGACCGGATTCCAGCATTCGAATAATTCGCCCCTTCAAAAACACGTGCAGTTGGCATCTTTGACATATTTCACCCTTTTTGATTGTTAACAACGCTCCTTACCACAGCAATTGCGAAATTCTGTCTCAACTGGCCATGCCGCTCGAGGCCGTTTTATACTCGTTCCAACGTTCGCCGGTGCTTTGCGCATGTCTTGCAGATGTACAACGATTTATCTCCGTCCCACTATTCTCCAATACTGATTGTGAACCATTGTATTAATATTAATTCCGAATTTTTCGCATTTTACGAATTATGTTTAACTTTCGGACATGAGTGTACAAACGATGCCATTCGCTTTTAAATAAAAAATCATATACAAAATAGCTACTTCCGTACCATTTTCTCGCATTTAAATTTTTGTAAAAAAGCTCGAAAAATTTAAGAACTGTTTGGTTCGACCCGAAAATCAATAAAACTGTAACATTTATCTATTGAAATAATTCTATCCAATTTATTTTTATTTACTCAATTTTGGATCTGTAGATGCAAACACACACAGATTTTTATTGACAAAGTTGCTGAATTGTATTCGAGGATATTCAAAACGTGTCAATCTATCAAAATCCCAGATTCGGATTTTGTCCTACATAATACTTCCCTTTTACATATGTCATGTAATGTAATGAAAATAATACTGCTGCATAAAATAGGACACTTTGTCGTGTAGGCATATTTATTCCTTCCGTCTAAAAAATAAAATTCTCAGAGCCCTATCAACACATTGACAAGGATTCAACTAAGCTTATCCAGTACAAGAGTTAGTACTTTCAAGATTTTTATAAAGCGCAGGATTATTTTTTTTTTCTTCCTCTTAGTCGACAACAGCTGTTGTTTTGAGTTGCGTTCACGCCGCCAATATTCTCCGATTCTTCTACAACTCAAGTCTATCCGAGCTATTTGAAACGGAAGACAACTTATCAGAAAAATCTCCCTGTTACGAAATGTTGCTTTCCTAGAGCAAAATATCTCTCCATGGTGTAATCTGCTGTTAAAAGCACATGCGAAAAACTTCTGATTTATTTAGTTTCTCTATTTCAAGTTCTCTTAGAAGGGATTTTTTTAGCAGAGTAATGATATCTGCCCTAGCTTATTAAATTGCATTTACTCGTTACCGAGTAGTTGAGCCCAATCAAGCCACTGAGCATTAGTTAGATGTTCGCAGTTTCTTTGTCAGATTAGGTAAATTTATTCCTGTCTCTTCTATAAACCTTTTAAAGTTTTAAATGTTAATCGGTATCTATATACAACATACAATTAAAAGTTTACTTGTATTAAGGGAACGGTGGATGTTGAAATGTGTAAAAATCGACTAAAAAAATGTTAATATATAACATTATTTTACACATTTAACATTTGCTTACGGGTGGGACAGCGCCCATCCCAAACGAAGAACCTCCCAAAAAGACTGGTATTTGACATACCCTATCGCAAACAGTTCGACCCCCTTTGCAAGCATTGGCATCCATGAAAATCGCTGACAGAAACATTGCACCTGCTGCAGCAGGTGCAATGTTTCTTTAACTTTCTAGGGGATTTTAAAATAAATACCCAAATTTGTTCATAATGTGTTTTTGAGTAATCATAATGTAAAATTAATCAAAAATGTGAACAAATGGCACGCAAGGAGCATTTTCAATTAACTTATTCAATTAATTTTCTATTAATTTTTAATTAACTTTCTAAGGGATTTAAAAATGAATACCCAAATTTGTTCGTAATGTGTTTTTGAGTGATCATAGCGTAAAATATTAATCAAAAATGTGAACAAATGGTACGCAAGGAGCATTTTCAAATTTTCGTTAAAAAAAATTAAATTAAACAAAAAATACAAAATTACAACATAATTGAAAAAAAATTAATGGTATTGTATGTAGCAATGGAGGAATACTAAGAGGAATATTTATACAAATTTTCACGTTTCTAAGTCAATAAATAAATAAAAAAAAATTCAATGTCCACCGTCCCCTTAAATTCCATTGTGCACTTAGTGGTTTTATTATCTATTTCGTATACAATTCTGGTTTCTGACAGATTGCATTATAATTTGGCATGACTATTTTATGCTGTAATGTTTCGAAATTCTTGTCCAAGCGTAGTCGAAATATTGACAAAAATGCAAAATTAAATCTTCATAGAAATAGTATTGAGTAAGCAATCTTTTTCCTGAAACTGTTTTTGGAGAAAATGATATCGGATTGCTAATACCTATATTATGTTGCTTTTATTCTGTAAAAATGTTTAAAAGCTAAATGGTCATTAATAAAAAATATTTTAAATCCATTTATACGATCAAAATAAAACGAAATAGAAAAATAACTTTCATATATAGACGATATTATATTTTGGAATAATATACTGCAATTACGGGGAAAATATTAAGATCATACTGTAGTTATCAATATTTTCAATATCTTGAGGTATCCGTTTCAATTTTATAAACCTTATTCAAATTCATATATTTTTTAATGTGTTTAACTGATTATAATAACGAGATAAAAAATAGTGTTGCAATATTTTTCACTAGTACATTTGAGAATCTCCATTTTGGTATGTTGACCAAACCTAATAATTTTTGGTTAACTGGTTTACTAAAGGGACCAAATTTCTATATTTTCAGGTTAATCTTAATTCTTCCTGGATCCCAAAAGTAAAATATAGACTAAAGCTTTTATAACCCTAAAGTTTTTATAGGAACAAAAGGTATATTGAGCACAGAAGATGAAGAAGTCACTTCAATTGCAGATTACGGTACCCATGAACCGTTTTTGCACTCATTATGTTGCCATCAGCATGGAATAACCGTTAACTGTATTTGCCTACAGTCAAAATCGGTTCTATATATTCTATAGAAATGCCTATTTTATATACTATACGAGAGCATTACATACATTAATGAATTATTTAGTAGAATAATGTGATTTAAAACGCTATTAGAATATGCGTCTATTATAAATGTTGAGCCCTGTCGGTTATGTCTTCTACTTTATCTATAAAAACAAGGAGACATCAAATGAATGATTCTAAAAACACTTGTTTGTTATTATTTTACTCATTGAACTCTGTTAAAGAATGATATCATGGCATCCATTTTCTATGAAAGCAAAAACTATATCCAAAACATGGAAAATATTTTGTTTCAGAGGATAATATTATTAAACGAGATGCCATACAGAAAAAGGGCGCCATTGTAACAGAAAACGGCTTAAATTATGGCCCAATTTCGAATTTCCTGGATCCTTGATATTGTTTCCCGGATGTAAAATGGGACGTTATAGGCGATTTAAAACGGGGAAAAAACCGTTTTTCATGGCTTGTCGCGCCATAGTTGTTCTCTGCCTAATCGGCAATATCGCGAGGAAATTATCTTATGCAGGAAGTGTCTTCAAATCGATTTACTTTCCTAAAAGGAAAGTATTGAGATGTGATCAAAAATTCAACTGCAGCTTTGTGATTGATTTGCACATTTTGAGCATATATGAAATCATGAATTCTGCGACTTTATATTTTCACAACAATACATAGTAATGTATAGGGAATGTATTGTAACAAGAACTCGAGTTTTCGGCCGATCTACAAATTTCTGAACCTCTAGAACACGAACACACTATTTTTAATATAATGTGTATGTTTATGTGTAGTATACGTCCCCTCTAGCTAAAAAACTATTCGATGAAATTTTACAAATTTGGTTGATGCGATACGTATGACTTGCCCTATGGCTGATTATATGTTGGTACAATTCGAAAATATAAAACTTTTTTTTTTCGAAATGTCTCAGAAAAATTGCTAAAATTTGAAATAAAATAATAAGCATGTTTCAAAATTTAACGGAATGCTTGATTTCTACGTACATTTTATAATAAAGCGAAGAAACCAAACTCTTTACTCTAGGATTAATCATCTAGGAGATGCTTCAGTTTTCCGAATTTCGGAAAGCTGACGCGTTTCAAAAAGAGCCCAGTAAGCATATGGAAAAATAAAATGTTTCAACACTGAAATTTGTCTATAATATCACAGAAGTATCCATATAATATTTCGATAAAAACATTTTATTTAGATAAAAAACATGAAATCAACACTTTAAAATTACATGTTTTCTGCAGTTTTTCTCCCTACAATTTATTTTTAATTTCTCTTACTATAGAATACAATTTAGAGAAAACAGTGTCTTCTCAAAAATTTTCGATTTCGAGATTTTGATGCCAATATAAGTTTTAGGACCACATAAAGTTTTAAGCATAAAGTTAGAAAGCACGTTTACCTCCATGGTTTTAAGTTTTTAAGTAAAATAAATTATTGCAGTATTGTGATAATTTAAAAAATATCAGCGCTGAATATATCGCATGTTAGATATGTTTAAATAAAATTGCATTGCAGTTGGAAAGTGTGTTATAATCAATGTTTTATACAAGATTTATCTTTCTTGTTCTTATAATTTTCCCTGGTTTAATTTCCACAATTGTTAGTTGTCCTTAAATTATTCCATACTTTATTAAAATATCATTTTTGCTTCAACACAAAGTGCTATAGGAATATTAGTTAGGTAATTTACAAATTATTACATTTCTGTCCTGTCCGAGTTTTGTGCCTTTTATTCCCAGTTAGTCAAAATGAATCTACCTAAACGTGATTCCACACCATGCATATTTGTCCCATTAATCACGATATAATTTTATGCTCTTCAAAGTGTTTTACCATTCCCTTTTATACATGCAATGTCCCCGCAGTCGTTTAAAACAGTAATAATAAATTAGTTTTTAAAACAAACTTTATATAATTTAACTTGAAATGAATTACCAAGGTTAGAATATTAACATAGATATTAAACAGTATATATATTAAAGTAGTCTATATATTACACAGTATATAAGAGCATAGATATTAAACAGGATACAATGAGGAACTATATTGTTACAGTATCTATAAACCAGTAACCTATATATATATATATATATATATATATATATATATATATATATATATATATATATATATATATGGATACGTCGTATCTATATACTCTATAAGCTTACTAATCACTGTCCAAATCTAATCAGCATCAGGATAACATATAAGCTACCAAATCGTTCAATTTCAAGAATGTTGTACAAATTGATTAGTAGCTACTGTGTATTGCACATGTAATCACATATACATACACACTTATAAGGCGATAAATAGCATATTCACATACCATGACATCCCCAATAAATCCACCGTGTAAATTCATCCCACAAATATACTCATATTTTCGGCATTTGTATAAATTTCCATATAAACATACAACATATTATAGGGAAAGTAAATCTATATAAAGAAAATTGAACATTCATATGTTTAACTGTTTATTTCATCATCACGGGAGCTGTACCGAATTTCATGAAATTTTAATCGGCAGCCTTGGTAGTATTCCACTTAACATTTAGGCACCCGTCTTTACTTCAGACTGTTTCCTTATTTTGAGTGACCCAATCATTATTTGAGTCTTCAATCTAGTACGACCTAACAGATTTATAAATCTCTCTACAAAAAAGGAAATTCAAAAATCGATAACGCGATCCGACCGTTGTTTGTGCCTATATATTCATGGATGATTTATAAATGAACAAAATAAAAAATAAACCTTTTAATGTGCATATAATATTAAAAAAATGAAAATTTTATTTTATTCATTTATGTTTTTTATCGCCCTTCTATATTACGGCTATATATTTGCATATATTCTTTAACAGCAACATTTTAATTATTTGTTTTACTGAATGGAAATATTATGTTATTTGTTATTAACCGCAACTTTGTTTAGAATATTCTATGCCTAAAATGTCACTGCAAATTGTGAATTAAGATTACTTACATTATAATATTGCGTAGGAAGAATGTAGATAGTATTTACATAAAACCTGATGATATTTTGCTAAAGAGGAATATCCTGCTGTGTCTCACACAAAGACACTCAGTAACGGAAAACGAGTTAAATTATGACCCAATTCTAAATTTTCTGGCTCCTCTGCGTTGTATTCAGTCTTTTAAAGGTGGCGTTACATCCGAGATAAAGTGGGAAAAGAGCTATTCTTTATGGCTTGTCATGTCACTGTTTTTGTTCCGAGCCGGTAACATTATAGAGAACCCCAGAGAATTATCTTATGCAGGAAGTGTCTTTAACACATTCTTTTTCCTTTTTATGGAGAGCTTTGTAAAAAGAATTAAAGCACTTATTTTCTGCCCTGAAAAACCGATAGCTATGCACTACTATGCATTGTATAAATGTACGACAGGGAGTAAAACTTCGATTCTTGGTCTTGGTGGATTCACTCATCTTAAGCATCCCTCGATATAAAATAATGTTTTTTGAATAATTTTTGCACTTGTACGTGGCTTTGGACATAAATCTATTTAACGAATTAAAATAAAGCCAAAATATGGAATTTAGACATTGGGACATAAAGATTGATATCCTAAAGTAATAATATTAGATTTAGAAATATGTATATAGTTACGGAAGTGTTGGAAAAAATATTTTTCAATCTACATACACAGATTAAATCCTGCATCCCAGAAAAAATAAGTTTTAAAGGCTTATTCCACTTTTGTATCTATTAATAATTTTATTTTACCACCAATTATGTAGAATATACAGTTTTAGATTATATATATATATATATATATATATATATAATTACTTTCCTTATATATATATACCGTTTACAGACTGTAATTATAATTCGTGTTTTCGACAGAAGACCACATGGGAAATATCCCTGTACTTCAATGGAACGTTTTCTATGTCTGTGCATGTTAGTGTGTACGTATATGAGTTTGTATGTATGTTTGAGTGTGTGTTTATCCATGAGTTGGAAGAGATATATCATGAATGAATGGAACGTTCCGAAAATAATTTGATAGGAGTGTTTGAGCAATAAATACATAGAACCTATTTATTTTAAATAAGAAAACTCGGAACACCCCCTCCCCCCCAATATTTTAAATGGATTCTTGAAAAATATTATTAAAAAATCAGCATCTATAACAATATAAAATAAATAATCCTTTCAAATATATGTTTTTATTAGAAAACGGATTACACAAATATTTGAACTCCAGCATGAACATTACGCCTTTATGGATTACACATTGGGCGCTTTTATGTACGGTGATTGGATGACTGCGGTAATAAGATCCGCTTTTTCAAATTAAATAACAAAAATTTTAATTACATTACTGACATATAAAAGCCATAATATAATTAGGATTTTTAATCATAAGAATCTATAGATTGGAAATTAAACTATCGACCTTATGGGATAAAATATTAGTTTTTAATAAACAAAATCGTTTAATATATATACTCTCTAGCTTAGCGGATGATAGTAATTTTTCAAATTGTCAAGTTGGATTTGAGCAACATATAAACAAATTAGGTACTTGGAAAAACTAATTTTCAAATATGACTCTACATTTAAAGTCAAAAATAATTGTTTCATAGATTTTTTATACCATTATACCGTTGTGAAATAATTAAAGCCATTACATTATGTAGAGAAAGTTACGTATTGCATGCACCAGATTTTTATGATGCTACTTAGTGCATTTTTACAGGACACCCATTTGACAAAACAATAAAAAAAATCCTTGACCGGTTTTTACCATGTAGTTATTGGGAATGGTTAGATACGTTCTGTTAAGAATTCGTACATGTAAAAATTATTTATTTTATACAAGCATATGTATTCCTTTATTTCGAATATTTCAGGGTCCGTTTAAGCTAAAGGCCAGTTCAATCGCTAAAGAATCTAATCACGACAAAAACAATACAATCCGCAAGACGGGTAAATCGAAAAGTTTTGGAACTAGACAGTGCATTTACGCTGTAACAATAGTACACGCAGACATTATGCTAAAAACAGTTGTTGATTTGTGTTCTAGTGTTATCAAAACATATTAGTCCATAAAAAATTCGAATTTGAATATTTAACCCTATCACTGTCCATATACATCAGTGACGGATCTTCGGTTTAAAACTATGCTATCTCACCACCATCCTCCCTATATAAATTCTACCTTAAGCAAGTATCAGTGGCATAGTTTTTAAGTTAAGTAACGGAAAATAGTTATTAAGCAAGTTTGCTAGAGGAGTTAGTTGAGTTAGAGGAAATGGCCTAGTTTTGTATCCAGGATACACCACTGCTATGCATATATTAAGTAATACATGGAAAGTAAAATAGCAGTAAAATATTAAAATAGTTTGTTCAAGCGAATAATACTATTGTTTTCACAAAAAATGCTGTGTAACGAAAAACGTTAAAATATTCAATTCTGGAATTCCAGCCTCCTATATTGTTTCTTGGCCTTAAAAGGTTACGTTATATGTGAGATAAATGAAGAAAAAAAACGGTTTTTATAGCTTCTCTTTTCGTTGTTTTTGTGCAAAGTCAGTAACATTTTGGAAAACCCAAGAGGATATTTTTATGCAGAAACCGGCTTCAACGCGTTCTTTTTTCCTCCCTTTTGAGACTTCTAAAAAGTATTTACATGTAATTTCGCTGTCGGACAGATCAAAACATTTTATATGTATCGAGATGTCAGTTTCGCATGCAATGTCTATCGCTTGATTAAATCGCGTTGATATAAAGAGTTTCGGGACGACATGCACGCTCGTACAGAGGTGGAGGAAATAATTGGTAAATAAATAAATAAGGGAATAACATAATTTGAAAATGCAAAGAGGTGATTCAATTATCTTATTGAAAAATAATCTTGACAGCTACTACCTATGTTGCTTGTAATATTTCACAAGGAAATATGTAATACTGCCTAACGCATTCGTGTTCCGAGAAAGAACATGGGCTCGCATCAATGAGGACGCCTCGAAGTTGACCGGTGTTTGTTGTTGTTGTTGACATCCAGACCGTCCGACCTACCAGAAAGGTGTAAGGTAACCGTTTGGACGGCCGGGAACCGGTGTTTATTGTGTCGCAGCTACTGAAATCCCCTGTACCGCCTACTCTAAAAGCATATGTGAGATTTAAACAGGGTGTCCGCAAACTCTTGCGACAAGAAAAAGAGTGGTGATAGTACACAGCAAGATGAACAATACTTGCCACAAAACCTTGGGTTGCAATCCACTCATAGTGGCAGAAATACTCCTCATTAGTACTATTCAGTGATGAGACCACGTTTAAACGGGAAGCCATTTTCAATACTCACAACCAGCGCGTTTGGGCTGGGGAAAACCCCCTCGTACACATGAGTCGAGATTTGCTATCAGCTTCTAGGCAGGTATTCTTGTCGACCGGATGGTAGGAACTTATCTTTTGCCAGAACGCCTAACGGGCGCCGTGTACATTATGTTCCCTATCCGTTGCAAGATTTTCTGCTAGCCACACAACGGGACATATGGTTTGTGCATGATGAGGCCCCGACACTTACTTTTCCACCGTCGTCTAACACTTTTTAAGCACAATGCATCCCCTGCGATGGATTGAGCGTGGTAGACCTGTGGCTTGGCCTCCACGCTCCCCGGACCTGAATCCACCGGACTTTTTTTACTGGGGACACATGAAAGAGTTGGTGTACGAGACACCTGTGTACTCCGTCGAAGATCTCGTATCGCGAATCCCTGTTTCTGCGGATAAGATCAACACCACACCAAGGGTCTTTGAAAAGGTACGAGAATACCTTCTTCGTCGGTGTCGGCTTTGTAACGAAACCCACGGACACCATTTTGAACAGGTCTGGTGCGAAATTAATTATCTGGTGCGAATGGCATTGTGCCATACATTTGTTACTTGAGTCTCTTTTATACTTTAAAGGATCAACGTGGACAAGTCATGTTTTTTTTCTGCTAGTATGGGTGGATTGCGACCCTAGGTTCTATGGAAAATATTGTTCGTCTTTCTGTGTACATCGCCCCTCTCTTTCTGTTGCAAGCGGACACTCTGTATTTTTTGTATCGATTTATTACATTAATTATATATATTGATGTTTCGCATCAATGTATAACAATTAATACTTACACACTATTTTTTTCTCCGGCCGACCAAATAGCTGCTCATGTCCTTGTTGACGAGTCGGTTGGTCTGGGTCTTCAACACAATTTTTTTCTGTAAGTCAAAATGGGGTCACTCAATTATTTCTTCGCCATCTTTGATTCATGGTTTTGTTACCTTTACCTATTGTTAGGGAGTAGTTAATGGGCAAATGACAACACATAGCATAAAAGATAGAATTTTAGAGTTTTCTAATGAAAACTTTAAAAACACTTTCAAGTTTTGAGATGTAGGTTATTAATGAAAGAGTCTTAATTCCAAAAAGACTTAAATTACTTTCACTTATCTATCTCATACGATGCGACTGCTGCGTTGTTGCTCGTAGTAAGTGATCTTGACGTAGAGCGGTGCAAGAATATCTGCAAGCAGCCTGATCACATAAGATATTGAAGAGCGGAGTTGATTTTGCCCACTTTTGTATTAAGCTTTCCAATTTATCCAAAAACACTTAAAAACTACTGTAATAATCTATAAAAGCGCAAAAATATAGTGTAAACACAAATGTATACTAACTGATGGTTTTGAAAGTACAGAACAGCCCACTTCTCCAGGACCGGCAAGAACGCAAAAGTTCGGCAACTGAAGCAGAAAAGCACACGTGGTTGTAGGTAGTAGAAAATTTATTGCCATCGCCATAAGATGAAATGAAAGAGGATGAAACCACTGAGGTAGAAACACGAAAGACATAATACTATCAATGAACGATAAAAACTACGGAGGAGAGATATAATATAAGAAAAATTGAATGATCAAAAAGGAAGCAAGGTGGTGAGAGAATGGATAACTAGAAACAACTGAACAGTAAGAAAACATGCTAAAACAGTAACAAAAGAATTTTTAGAGATTTTTAAACCAGCTGTAAAAATTGTTTTATGATATTTTTATGTGAATGTTATGTTTGCTAATAATTTCGTATTTAGTTGCACTGATAGTTATGTAAATATATTTCAGTTTGCTGAAAATTCGGAATTAATTGTTTACTAATAATATTGAATTACTGTGTTAAAACTTTTCTATATTTATTATGGTTTTCGGTATTTTCCAGCGAATAATTTACTGTAATTGTTATCGGTGTGAGGTATTTCGAAAGCAACGTTATGATACGATTAACGACCCCCCCCCCCCCTAATGTTAGGTAGTTTACTAATTTGGTCATATCTCAGCTTCTAATGATTCTAAAGTTTAGTTTTAAAGCGTGTACTTTTTATTTTGAAGGCCCACGTATGGACGTGCATGCTTATTTAGGTTATATTACTACCGCGCAGCAAATTATTTATTTTTTTATGCGAGTTGGAATAACGTAAAAGCGGTGTGAGCCTTTCGAAAATTTTCCATATGTTCCGATGTAATTTTAGTCAGAGATTTACATCTTAAATCCCGGGCAACTTTGGTACATTTTCGAGTATTGCTATAAAAAATGTAGAAAATGTCACGCAGACAATAAGTAAAAGAAATCTTATGCAAAGAATACGGAGAACTTGAGCGACGTATTTAACCAGTAATTAAACAATAAAGCAGCATACAGCTGTTTCGGAGATATTCTGGATCCCCTTCCTTAGTACCAGACAACCAATAATCCTGAAATCAGAAAGACGGAATGGATACGTATAGAATAAACAGAAGGGTATATATACTCAAGTCGAAAATTAAAAGCCCGCCAGAAAGAATTAATTAAAAAACAGAATGAAGAACAAACCAGTCATTTCGGGACACACGACTAACACACAAGATTGGAGTGACCCAAAATGCAACAGAAATGTCTCAATAAGAATAAAAATAAGTCAAAACGACATACACGAGTCCCTAAGAATAAAAAATAAGCAAAAATGATTCAAATGTTAAGGAATTAATCAAAAAACAGAATGAAGAACAAACCAGTCATTTCGGGACACGACTAACACACAAGATTGGAGTGACCCAAAATGCAACAGAAATGTCTCAATAAGAATAAAAATAAGTCAAAACGACATACACGAGTCCCTAAGAATAAAAAATAAGCAAAAATGATTCAAATGTTAAAGAATTAATCAAAAAACAGAATGAAGAACAAACCAGTCATTTCGGGACACGACTAACACACAAGATTGGAGTGACCCAAAATGCAACAGAAATGTCTCAATAAGAATAAAAATAAGTCAAAACGACATATACGAGTCCCTAAGAATAAAAAATAAGCAAAAATGATTCAAATGTTAAAGAATTAATCAAAAAACAGAATGAAGAACAAACCAGTCATTTCGGGACACGACTAACACACAAGATTGGAGTGACCCAAAATGCAACAGAAATGTCTCAATAAAAATAAAAATAAGTCAAAACGACATACACGAGTCCCTAAGAATAAAAAATAAGCAAAAATGATTCAAATGTTAAAGAATTAATCAAAAAACAGAATGAAGAACAAACCAGTCATTTCGGGACAAGACTAACACACAAGATTAGAGTGACCCAAAATGCAACAGAAATGTCTCAATAAGAATAAAAATAAGTCAAAACGACATACACGAGTCCCTAAGAATAAAAAATAAGCAAAAATGATTCAAATGTTAAAGAATTAATCAAAAAACAGAATGATGAACAAGCCAGTCATTTCGGGACACGACTAACACACAAGATTGGAGTGACCCAAAATGCAACAGAAATGTCTCAATAAGAATAAAAATAAGTCAAAACGACATACACGAGTCCCTAAGAATAAAAAATAAGCAAAAATGATTCAAATGTTAAGGAATTAATCAAAAAACAGAATGAAGAACAAACCAGTCATTTCGGGACACGACTAACACACAAGATTGGAGTGACCCAAAATGCAACAGAAATGTCTCAATAAGAATAAAAATAAGTCAAAACGACATACACGAGTCCCTAAGAATAAAAAATAAGCAAAAATGATTCAAATGTTAAGGAATTAATCAAAAAACAGAATGAAGAACAAACCAGCCATTTCGGGACACGACTAACACACAAGATTGGAGTGATCCAAAATGCAACAGAAATGTCTCAATAAGAATAAAAATAAGTCAAAAGGACATACACGAATCCCTAAGAATAAAAAATAAGCAAAAATGATTCAAATGTTAAAGAATTAATCAAAAAACAGAATGAATAACAAACCAGTCATTTCGGGACACGACTAACACACAAGATTGGAGTGACCCAAAATGCAACAGAAATGTCTCAATAAGAATAAAAAATAAGTCAAAACGACATACACGAGTCCCTAAGAATAAAAAATAAGCAAAAATGATTCAAATGTTAAAGAATTAATCAAAAAACAGAATGAAGAACAAACCAGTCATTTCGGGACACGACTAACACACAAGATTGGAGTGACCCAAAATGCAACAGAAATGTCTCAATAAGAATAAAAATAAGTCAAAACGACATACACGAGTCCCTAAGAATAAAAAATAAGCAAAAATGATTCAAATGTTAAAGAATTAATCAAAAAACAGAATGAAGAACAAACCAGTCATTTCGGGACACGACTAACACACAAGATTAGAGTGACCCAAAATGCAACAGAAATGTCTCAATAAGAATAAAAATAAGTCAAAACGACATACACGAGTCCCTAAGAATAAAAAATAAGCAAAAATGATTCAAATGTTAAAGAATTAATCAAAAAACAGAATGATGAACAAGCCAGTCATTTCGGGACACGACTAACACACAAGATTGGAGTGACCCAAAATGCAACAGAAATGTCTCAATAAGAATAAAAATAAGTCAAAACGACATACACGAGTCCCTAAGAATAAAAAATAAGCAAAAATGATTCAAATGTTAAAGAATTAATCAAAAAACAGAATAAAGAACAAACCAGTCATTTCGGGACACGACTAACACACAAGATTGGAGTGACCCAAAATGCAACAGAAATGTCTCAATATGAATAAAAATAAGTCAAAACGACATACACGAGGCTCTAAGAATAAAAAATAAGCAAAAATGATTCAAATGTTAAAGAATTAATCAAAAAACAGAATGAAGAACAAACCAGTCATTTCGGGACACGACTAACACACAAGATTGGAGTGACCCAAAATGCAACAGAAATGTCTCAATAAGAATAAAAATAAGTCAAAACGACATACGCGAGTCCCTAAGAATAAAAAATAAGCAAAAATGATTCAAATGTTAAAGAATTAATCAAAAAACAGAATGAAGAACAAACCAGTCATTTCGGGACACGACTAACACACAAGATTGGAGTGACCCAAAATGCAACAGAAATGTCTCAATAAGAATAAAAATAAGTCAAAACCACATACACGAGTCCCTAAGAATAAAAAATAAGCAAAAATGATTCAAATGTTAAAGAATTAATCAAAAAACAGAATGAAGAACAAGCCAGTCATTTCGGGACACGACTAAAACACAAGATTGGAGTGACCCAAAATGCAACAGAAATGTCTCAATAAGAATAAAAATAAGTCAAAACGTCATACACGAGTCCCTAAGAATAAAAAATAAGCAAAAATGATTCAAATGTTAAAGAAAACTTAACTTTGTGGGTTGTCTAGCACTTCTTTCCTCGAAGTTTCTCTTCTGATTGGGTGTTATTGTAAAGTACTGACATTTTGTGATTAATAGATCTTGGATCTAAAGTATCATGACTCAAATTATAGTATACTGAAAAACAAATAATCAAATCCTAATAGCCAATGCATGCTCATATACAGATTTCAAGAGGTCAACTAAATACAGTTAATAATTGAAATACAACTGTCTCAGTTTAACATAATGAAACACAAGTCGGTATTTCCTCTTCCTTAAACAGACCCTCAAGACACATAAATAAACAATTATGCGCATGGTCGCAATACACACGTAGAGACCCTACTTATTCACAATACGCACGACACCCATAAGAAAGGTACCTGATTACGAACGATAGCTTTTTAGCCGATATCGAAATTGCTATCGCTGACCAACTTGGTCTAAGCATAGAGATTTCCTTCTAATGATCAGAATTTCTTATCGCGAAAACGGAGTGAGTGGAACGCGAGTTAGAAAAATAACCAATCAGCCAAAACAATAATTACAGCTCAATTTTTGAATCCGCAAATTTCCTGGGCCGATGGGTCCTTCAAACCAGAGTGCTGTTAGTCAACGGGAAAATTATAATAGTTAAAGAAATAATAACTAATAAGTTATCAAAACTTGATACACTAATTCAATGTATCTATGAAACAGCTGTGTTCTGAATTATTATTCTATTTGTTCTTAAATACGTTGCTCAAGTTTTTTTTAATATCATGTAGCGTTCCATACAGAACTTTTTATCTATGGGCCTGAAAATAATCTTTTTATTTACAAAATGCAAATAATATATCTTCTAGAACCAGGTACTTTAAAAGGAATGTATTATTTTATCGAAGTACTCGAGTTAGAACCAAAAAGAGGAGCAACAAGGCGAAGAAACTCCACATAATTTTTGAATTAAACTTTTCACTCTCGAAACAAAATTTATATTTTTGAAATTCATTTCCTTTATTCTGTATTATGGAAGAATATAGAATCGAAAAATTTCAATCTCCTATTCATTTTGAAAGCCATGAAAAATTCTTCAAAGCAGAAAATGTTTGATTATATTTTGAAGCATAAGGTAAAGAAGAAAAGAACTACTCACAAAATGAATATCGTATCGATTCTCTATCCTTTGTTTACATCGTCATCAAACTTCCATAATATCCAGTTCTTTGTATGAGTTTCGGTCTAAAAAGAAAAATATTGCTTTCAAAATAGCGTATTCTTCGAGTTAAAAGGATATCCTGATGTTCTAGATTAAATATAGAGTGTACAGTTGGTTTAGCATTAAATTTGAAGCATCGGTTACAAATAAGTTTTATACAAAAAGAGTTGTCGTAAATATTGTTTGCATGTTGGTTTCATATTTGCGTTATATCCAGACGTTAGAGGAAATAGTGAAAATTTTCTCTTGAGCTAAATTAAAAATTCTATCGCAGCCGATAATATAACTAATCATTTAAAAACTGTATTTTGAGATGAAGAAAACTTATAAATGTATTAATGATATTGTCCATCACTATATTTAGTAACCTGCTATGAATCACCAACTCAGGGTCAAGTGTTTTTGAAACTGACCTTGTAGTCGTAACGTCGGTCATGAGTTCGAGGTTGCATGCGTTCAAGGAGTTTCCAAACGCTCATTTAATTTCACGATTTTCCCAACTTAGAGCGAAAATACAGTGCAATTTAATGTACTAAGACATATTTAGTGGCATGTTTATATACATTTAATCAGCATCCTTATTTAATTCTTCAAATGTTAGTTTTCTTAATCGTCTTTAATTATGCTTTAAAAATGAACATAATCTATTTTAGCAATAATATATATTTATATTTATTATCTGTATTAGATCTATTTTAGTATTTATATTATATATATCTAAAATGTTTGACTGTTTATCCAAGATTTCGGTGAATTCTCTATGCAAAGCTACAAATCGCATATCAAATTAGATAGATGTGTGTTGTTGTTGAGACCCAGACCGTCCGACCTACCAGAAAGGTGTAAGGTAACTGTTTGGACGGCCGGGAAGTGCCACCCAATTTGGACTGGAATCCAGTGGGGGAGGCAACTACAGGGACCGTACCCTCCTTCCCCTACCACCAACCTCTCGGAAGGACTTATGGACCCACATGTTTAACGTGATTGTACTCCGCATGAACACGGCGGCTGTTGTGGCAGCGTGCAAATCCAGCGCGCAAACCACCGGGCTATCGTGCCCGAAATGTGCCAACAGCACGCGGTGTTCCAGGTGGTCACCCACCCAAGTTCTAACTGCGCCCGATGCTGTTTGATAGATGTGTGTGGCATATTTGAATTTTAAACCAGGCCACGATTGCTTTTATAAACATTTTGTGATTTTTTTTAAAACACTATCTCTAAATGGTACCCATATGTGGTATTTCAAACAATAATAATTTCTACATATGGTTACTGTTAAACTCTGTATATGACAGGGGTGTGTATAAAGTGTTTGTAAAATATTGCCAGCACATCACTCTCCCGAACAATGCTATTATATATTATACGCCCCTCTTATGAAACAAAATACTATATCACCCCCCTAACAAAAACGCAGTAGGTTTACGACTCTTTAGAAGCCCTAACAAAACATATCTGTCTCACGAACTTGAAAATCTCTATATTTTAAATCAAAAATATCAAATTAATAATTTCCACATACCTACAATGAGATTAAACTTAAGTTTCCAAGATATTACATTTTCGTGGATTAGGCAAAACATTTCCAAAAGTCGCCAAGTTGGCAGAATGTCCAAAAGTCCACCCAAATTTTCGCCAACTCGGACGGACAAGTCGTGAAAGAGGTCTTTTATTATATAGTATCGTATTGCCACTATTTGTACATAATTAGATTTTGGTGGATGATCATACTTCTGTGACGCATCACATTTGGAAATGAATAAGAGATCACAACAAGTGAAATAGACGTGGAAAAGTCAAGAAGTATAATTAGATGCAACAACCGTATTAAAGTTATCGATAAGTTACGAACCATCACAGTTTTGAGATTTTCACCCTATGAAAAGAGGAAAGTTCCCATAAGGATATTTTCTGCAGTTTTTGTATATTTCCTGTTTTGGGATATATACTTGCAGGTTGCTCGTTTGATTGGTTGGTGGTACATGGTTAGGTTTTAATGGTACATAGTTAGATTTCAGAGTTTTGGAGTCTCTATAGTTTGTAGCCTTATGTGATAATATGAGATCGAAATCAAAATAAAAACACTCTTTTGTTTGCTGGTGTATTATTTAATGTTCATAACTAATTCATTTAAAATTAAATAACAGTTTTATTTAAAATGCACTATATTGAGAGAAGACATCACTTTCATTTAAATCTAAATGCCAGTTCGGCCATTATGGGATTCTAAATACGCGTGTTCCTCATTTTTATACTGTACTTAATGCTTTTGAAAAAATAATACACTCACTTACCTGATTAAAATTTCTGCAATTTTCCCACTCGAGTTCAAATTGTTATCTGAAAAATAATAATAAATTTTAATTCCAATAAATATTACCACTAAAGATCAAATGCCTGATTGTAAAATAATTAATTTTAACTTCCATTTTAAAAATTATGTTTACAAAATTGTATGGATTAAACTAAATAGATTAAAATATTGTTTTTTTCAATTTTATGGGGTTTCATTGCGACATTTAGTTTGTTACGTGGACCTCTAATTTACTATAGCTGACTGAGACTAACTAACTAAGGGATGAATTTAGAGCATAATTTGCATAAACGTGGGGCTTGTCCCATAAGTACTGAAAAAAATTCAATACCTTGGAATTCAGTTCGAAAAATTCATAAATCTCAGAATTTATGGTTCCAACTGTTGTGATACAACCATTCAAAGGACTTAATAAAAATAAAATCAATTGAATGATCATATCTCAACACCTGATTGGGTCGGACACTCACATACAATAAAAGGGAAATTAATTATTTAAATACTTAATGGAAGGGGATCGTATAGTGGGAAATTGAATTTAGAATATCAATAATAATTGCGTTGTGTAATTAAATATTAAACCATACTTGTATGTGAGCGCCTTAAAATTACCTTACCTGTGATTTGATCCTTTAATTAAAACCATCAATAATAATATAAAATGTCTCATAAATTTTTTATTATTGTCTCATTGTCAAAGCTGAAAAACTTCACCAAGCTAATGTCAACAGTCATGGAAATTCACACTGGTAATGGCCACATCTAGAGCTCCTTTTTTTCATGTCATCAAAATAGCTTAATTATTAGCAAAAAAGTCACGGCACCAAAATAAGATAACCAGATGTTGTGATACAACCATTCAAAGGACTTAATAAAAATAAAATCAATTGAATGATCATATCTCAACACCTGATTGGGTCGGACACTCACATACAATAAAAGGGAAATTAATTAATTAAATACTTAATGGAAGGGGATCGTATAGTGGGAAATTGAATTTGGAATATCAATAATAATTGCGTTGTGTAATTAAATATTAAACCATACTTGTATGTGAGCGCCTTAAAATTACCTTACCTGTGATTTGATCCTTTAATTAAAACCATCAATAATAATATAAAATGTCTCATAAATTTTTTATTATTGTCTCATTGTCAAAGCTGAAAAACTTCACCAAGCTAATGTCAACAGTCATGGAAATTCACAATGGTAATGGCCACATCTAGAGCTCCTTTTTTTCATGTCATCAAAATAGCTTAATTATTAGCAAAAAAGTCACGGCACCAAAATAAGATAACCAGATGTTGTGATACAACCATTCAAAGGACTTAATAAAAATAAAATCAATTGAATGATCATATCTCAACACCTGATTGGGTCGGACACTCACATACAATAAAAGGGAAATTAATTAATTAAATACTTAATGGAAGGGGATCGTATAGTGGGAAATTGAATTTGGAATATCAATAATAATTGCGTTGTGTAATTAAATATTAAACCATACTTGTATGTGAACGCCTTAAAATTACCTTACCTGTGATTTGATCCTTTAATTAAAACCATCAATAATAATATAAAATGTCTCATAAATTTTTTATTATTGTCTCATTGTCAAAGCTGAAAAACTTCACCAAGCTAATGTCAACAGTCATGGAAATTCACAATGGTAATGGCCACATCTAGAGCTCCTTTTTTTGCTAAACTCGAGTTTCAAACACTCCGTGCGAAAAGAAAATGGAAATAATAGCAGGACGTGATTCCAAAATGTGAAAGGAATAGCTGCATACAGGAATACCAATATGCACTTTGCTGTTGTAATATATTTCTCAATGTATAGATCAGATGACGAAATATTTTAATCTTCATGATGACTTATTAACTCGTTTCTATATTCTGAGAGCAAATCGTTTAGAATAATCCACAAAAGGCAGATGAAAGATGGTTATAATAATTAGGTCGAATTAATGTCCGACATAACAATTCTTTCAGAAGACCATAATTGAATAGTAATTGGCAAAAAAATCAAATCCACAGATTATATCCATATAGACAATGCTGCTGTCAAACTGAGAAATAAATAACATTTCTTTAACTTGGCTCAAATAATTTAATAAATAGTAATCAATGAGGTACTTAATGTATTAATCAATTACAAGAAATCCATTTTACAGTTTCACACTCCTGCATTTTTACCTTGTAAGCTATACATTACACTGAAATAAATCCAAGAAATTCATACTCAATTCGTAAACAGAAACACCAAACAAATATATATATATTGATTTCAATTCGTAATGATTTCATTTTACAGTACTTAAAGCCACGCGTACATATATATATATATATATATATATATATATATATATATAAAAATGGCAAAGCAAGGGGCCAAGGCCCCTTTGCCAACGAAAAAAGCAACACCTTCACGTACAAGAATTTTTGAGAGAAGAGGGTGCATCAGCACTTTTCACATAAAAGAAAATCTCCCGCCTAACTTGGCACGCTGTGCCACACACACAGTTGCCATGCGAAGGAAAAAAAACTCCTGCTCAACCAGGGAGGTCAACAATTGAGAGGCAGAAGAAAACAAGTTTCCATGTCTCGCCTGAAACGAGATCTTACCAATTGAAACAGTGTGCGCGTATCCAGTCATATTTAAAACGGACGTACACTGTACGAATAAAAACATGAACTGATAGCAGCACGTTATAATTTAATTTAGTAAAAGAGTCAATTGGTCTATTAATGAATATATAAAATAAAAGCAATTTTGAATAGAATAATTTGGAATAATAAATTAAGTAAAATAAAATATTTAATGATTTATAAAAAAAAATGTTAATTTGGAATAATAAAATAAAGTGTTGTGACGTGTCACAACACCAACATTCTTACAGCGATATCCCGAGAACTGCGAGATACACAAAATTTCCGTTTATATACCGACCTGAATAGCAAAAAATGTCCTAGATTGTCTTAACAAACTCTGTTGGTATACACCTGCAACTGTCCGCGCCATGTTTTAATGTATTGTTATAGTATACTGTTTTGTAATATATTTTATAACAATAGGTATACCGTTCTTCATACGGAATATATGATATAACTAGCTATCTGGGCAGGCTATGGCTCATTATAGACACCAAAATGGCTAAAATCGGACAGATCTAACCTAGAATAGCAAATCTATAGCCTGAGCTGTCCGTCTACTATACAGGCACGTCTCGGCTAACAATAGATACCAAGATTTACGATATCGTCGAAAATATCTCCCAAGGACGTTCGTCAATTTGGCGATATTTTAAAAAGTGCAGCAAATCCATCGCCAAGGTCTTCAAATGTTTCGTCAAGACAGACCAACCGGTAGATAGATAGAAATTTGGATTATTTTAATATTATTTTGTATGTAGCTGTAGCAACCTTTCACATAAAAGGTGTTTTCAATAAATACCAACTACGCCTTTTAGGAGCGCAAATCAACTGAGGCAAAGGATAGACATTGATACATATAGATTCACACACGTTTTAATAATGTAATTATTTTTTATTTGCCAAATACATTTTTATCCAAGCAGGGCTGGTTAAAGGTAAGTTGATCCAAGCAAGGCTGCTATGATATTTGGAAACTTTAAATCGAGAAAGATTCAACAAAAATATTTTGTTATATAAACACATTGGATGGAATTTCGTTGTTGACCAACATGATACATTTTTCTTCAAGTAAATTTGCGGAAATATATCATCTATATAATGCTATTTCTAAGGATAGTTTCTTTTTCAATATTTCGGCAACCCCCAACCTCTTGTTCTAGAAACTCGAAACACGGACTAAATCTTAAATGTGGCTATTTCAAGGCTACCCACAATATTTCGTGGAATTCGGTGCAGCTGTACACCCGCGATGATGATACAAACAAACATGCATTACACCCACAGAAAATTAAATTAAAATAGCAAAATAACTGTAATTTAAAATAATTATTCGTGTTATTTTGCGCAATTAAACGCAATTCGAGGAGTTATGAAGGAAAGAAATACAAAATGAATTAGGGTCTGTAGGAAAGGTCACTTGCTACCGACTTCAGATGTTTGATTCCATTGTCATACTATCAAAATTACTCAAAATCTCATTCATTTAAATTTTCGAGGAATAATTGGAAGTCTGTATCAAAAGTTTTTCTAAACGTAGGTGCTCTTGTAAGTGTTCTAATAGAAATTTCATCTAACGAAATTTAATAGTTGTACAACCCCTGAAATCTGTATTTCCGCAGATTTTTTTTGATCGGGTAAAAGTGGTATAGATCCTATAAATTTGTTAATTTTTTATGGCCCATTTTACCTGTTAGAGAACTGGTAATTGTTTTTTCTAAAAATCTCAAAATAAATAATAAAGCACTTTGCTAATAAGATCTTACTTTGTAGAGGACTTTTAATACTGTTACATTTTGCACAGTCTTACTAAAACGTGTCACATGACCAAACCTGTTGTAGTAATGAAAGTTTATTTTATTTGAAGTATTTATTAAATTTCAACTATGTGTTTGCGATTCATCGTTCAACAGGTATCGTACAATCTTTTTGAATCACCTAGCATAGTATTCGAATCATATCATACAACAATATGATCTCAATATTTACTCAAATCACACTTTTTATTTCAAAACTATTTTCGAAATGGAAATCGCAATAATTCATTTTAAGTAACTGAATATGAAAACTTCAATACATAGAAGCGAAGCTAAATATTCGACTGTTTTTTAATTATCTTATAACAATGGAACTTTTGCTAACCATTTCACAAAAAATGCTGGTTCTATTTCTTGATGATCCGCAAAACTTTAATAAATTAAGACATTCCTGTGTACCCAATGTCAGCTCTCCAAAGCGTAGGAAAGTATACCAAAAATGGCATCCAGGATGTTGAAACAGACATCGGTCATGAGAAGTTAAATAAAAGCTCTTAAAAATACTCAATAGGTTTCTCAAACTCATATATTCTGGTGCTCCAAACGAACTCCATAAGCTTCTCCTTTGAAATGCCCTTTCACTGTGAATCATGCATATGTAAATAACTACGACTCGC
Organism: Amaurobius ferox; assembly: GCA_951213105.1. NCBI lineage: Eukaryota > Metazoa > Arthropoda > Arachnida > Araneae > Amaurobiidae > Amaurobius > Amaurobius ferox. Next base: position 176,424,149 of record OX578135.1, on the reverse strand, counting down.
CTGTAGTATTAGTTAATCAGTAGCTTGAAGACGAAAAAAAATTTAACGAGGATCTTCGCAATTAGCTAATGGAGGGAGCAGAAATGGATGATTTTTTTCTCCATTGTAATTCCTCTTTTCTAAAGTCATCGGATCAGGATGTTCTTTTATGGTATTGTATTTATACATTTAAAGGTGACTTGTGGTTTCATATGTGCGATATAAGAATCGTATTTTTATATTCCCGACAATATACAGGTTTTCCATGAAAGTCCGATGCACATATATTAAGTACACCAATTATTTATATTTAAGGGGGTATGGTACTCGAATTGCTGAAATCTGCAATTTTGAAACTATAGTTGTAATTTTTTGTATTCAGGTAGATTTTAAGTATAGTAAACAAAATGTGATATTCAAAATTTTAAAAATTAAAATAAATTTTTTTTATTAAAAATTATAATTTCAAAAATTTGACAAGTTTTCTGTTGATATAAGTAAAAAAATAATTTTTCTAAAATTTTCATTTGAACATTTTTTAACATAGAAAGAAATATGTAAGAAATAAATTGTTTCACAGATTTTGTAAAATGTGAATCAGAAAAAAATTAATAAAAAATAATGTAAAAAAACGTGCTTTTTACATCACAGATATTGTTTTCGAAAATCGTAATAACAAAAACCACATATTTCAGCAGTGCTGAAGACAAATTAAAGAAAAGTATATATATATATATAACAATTGTTCCAAATTTCATTCATATCCGAGCACTATAATTTGACTTATAGCAATTTAAATTTATAAAAATGTCGAAAATCACGTCTTTGAGAAAAAAAGCATTAAAGTTTAAAAGTTACTGGTGACTATTTCAGTAGCTCAATTTTTAACATTGCAATATAATCGGTTCTATTTAACATAGCAAGATGAATTTGGTGTCCGTGGAATCAGAAAATTATGATTTTTTTTAAACAATAAAAAAAATTGAGATTTTTTCGGGATTTTTTGGGTACCATACCCCTTAAGGTTTTATTTAAAAACTTTCTATGTAATTTATTATTCTCTAACATGCATTGTTATCGAAAAAATACTGGCTTTTTATTTAAATTGGAAAAAAAGCAATAAATGAATTTGATCACTATCAACCGAGTGAATGCATTTTAAGTACTTTTAACAGTAATAATTATAATTACATTAATTACAAATAGTTAATAAGACTAGATTATGAGATATTAGATATGTCGGCTTCCTCACCGAAAAAGTAAATATCTGAAAAGAATTAATTATCTCTATTTTAAAGCTATTTTAAGATATCTGATGTTTGAAACCTCTTATTCCTACCCTCCATTCTTTAAAAATATGTGTACTGCCAAAAATATGCTTTTTCATATTATTTTAAACAGAGTTATACTGCTCACGTGCTTTATAAATATAAAAATTAGTTTTTCTAATATTATTCAAGTCTGGCAATGTTCAAAGATTTTTCATTTAATAACATCTGTTACCCAGACGCTTAATGGAATTTAATTATTTTCGTCCAAAATCAGTTTGACCTTTACACCAATTGATTATGAATCTTTTCGTCGGCATCGAAAATTAATTTTCGGTCGTTTCCTTTCCAATCGATATTGCTTTGTTGATTGGGTGCATGTGTACACTGCTGCTGAAAGCAATGACCATAATGCTTTTTCAATAGTTTATTTAATCATTAATAGTTTTCGTCCCGTACCACATTAAATGCTCCAAAACAAACTAAGAAAATAAATATTTTTAAGTAATGGAATATAAATGATTTGATTTATTGCAGGAAATTTGAATGCAGTGCAATGTGCAAGTTTGAGTTTTATAAAATGAGTCCCATTCTTAGATCTTAAATCCATGGCCGTTTCTGGAGTCTATACTCCCTCCATTATTAACCAGTTGTTGCACATATTCAATAGGCCCAAATCGAGTTCCAACTTATTACAGCAGGAGATCATCCTCGTGATTCTATTGCTTTACCTTTTTACTCATTTGTTAACTATAATAGCGCTAATTCTTTTAGATGTGAATTGAAACCTTTCAGCAAACTTCATTTCCCTTCATTTAAAGACTCCATTCCTGTCTTGAATCATTAAATTGTTTATTACATCTCATGAGTATGCAATCTTGAATTTGTCGGTGAAACAAAAAAACTCTTAAATTTCGTATATATCTCCAACACCTCTTGTTACTTTCCTTATATGCATAATGTATAAGGAAAGTATTGTGACGGGGTCGAAAATTCGAATTCGAGTTTTCGACGGAAGAGCACGTTTCTAGCATCCCTGATCACGAATCAAATATTTTTGAAGTGATGTCTGTGTGTGTGTGTGTGTGTGTGTGTGTGTGTGTGTTAGTGTGTGTTGAAAGCCCAGACCACACGACCAACCCAAGGGTTTATGGTAACTATTTGTGTGGCCGGTGTTAGTGTGTGTGTAAAAGTATGTGTGTGTGTGTGTGTGAGTGTGTGGGTGTGTTTGTGTGGGTGTGTGTGTATCAGTGGGTCTGTGGAGACGATAACTGACGAACGAATGGACCGGTTCCAACAAAATTTGGTACAAAAATCACAATCCGTAAACACTGGAAGCCTATTGTTTTTATACGCAATCGAATGTTCAGAACCCCCCCTAAATTTTCGAATGAAATTTTGTAAAAATCGTCAAAAAATCAAAACCGCTAATAAAGTTACGCAAATAGACATTTCTTATGTAATGTTTCATTAGAAAACGATTGACATCAATTTTAGAACGCTAACATGAACTGTTCTCGAATTATCAAAAAGTCATATAAAATAAAAAAAAATATTTCCTATTGAGAAACATGTTCACTTTTCATATGTAATACTATGCGATAAATTTGGAGACATCATTCTCGTGAATCTAGCTCGTTCCATTCATGGAAAAAGATACTTTAAGTAATACTTTTGTATTTGAACGCCAATAGTCATTTATCTGCTGTAAGAATAATTTATTTCTTCGTCCATAACACTTGGCGAGATTTTGGCGACGAATTTGGCGGAAAGTCGCCAACTTGGCGACTTTTTGAAATGTTGCCAAATTAACGAAAATCTCGCCAAATGGATAAAAATTACGTTAAATCAATGAAAATGACGACGAATTGTCGAAAATTCAATATCTTGGAAAGAATATTAGTATCTGCTATAAGAAAAAACTATGTTTTTTACTGTAAAAGTAGTAAATTTATTACATTATATAAGGAAAGTCATGTGCTGCCCACATCAGATTTTTTAGAAATATAACACATGCGTTATGTTTCTAAACAAGAGGTATTTAATTCTTCAATTGTTGAGCACTCTTGGGAACTCCACTCATCCTTTTCATTTTTCGGATGCTAAATTCATTTTTACTCCGAATTCTATTTTCGAATTTGACTTTAATCTTGATTTTTTCTCAATCAAAATCCGTTGTTAACGATTGTTACCCCTTCTTCTCTTCCTTTTGAAAATCTCTGGTTTACTTTTACATTACAGGCTGCTGCCTTCATTTCTAACATTATTTGTTTGTCTTTCTTTTTCCGAATTTCAGTTTTCTTTCGCAATTTTATTTGACGATGTTAAGTCATATATTATCAGAAACCAGTTGATTCCTTCTTATTTGCCTTGCATTTTTATTCCTGTTTATTCTAATTGCTGTGCCGTCGTTTTCAGTTATTTTCTACTTATGTTTCTTGCTGGTTGATTTAAACATCTCATATTTTTCCGTTATCGTTTTAGTAGGTTTACTCACTATACAGTTGTTTCTACTTGATCTGAAATGTGTTCTATTACTGTGTTTTATTTCGGTAAATTCTTAATTTTCTGCCATTCTTTTTTTCCTCCGTAGTTTTTATAGTTCATTCCTAGTATCTTGCCTTCCATTCTTCCTGCCCCCTTTTTACCTCTCTGACTCCTCTTCTCGATGATGACAGTTTTTTTCCTACTTTCAGCTACGTATGCTATTTTACCTCCGATACCGGTCTTGCTTGAACAAATGAAGTTGCGCTTTTTTCTTTTCCTGAAGAAAAATAAGAAGAACAAGCTTTTATGTCCTCCAAATCAGTTCACTTTTAAAATTTAGCGTATGTTGTATTGCGACGAATTTCTTACATTATTGGTTTTATTGCTGCAGTTTTTGAGCGATTTTTTGTTTAAATACTTCTTTTAATTCTAAAAATAAATAATATAATCCTGTAACGTTTTATTTAGAAACTCTTTTGACTTTAAATAATGTATAAATTAACTTTTTTTATTTAAATTTAAAATCAATAATAGTATTTTTTTTTCTTTTGGTAAATATAAATAGATTTAATTTTTTTTTTTAAAGTTTCTTTCCTTTATCGTATCAAAAAATTACCTAAATTAAACATCATGATTAAATTTGGCAGTTCTAACTCATATTAGGTAAAAGGAAATAATTTGAATGTATCTGTTATTATAAGAGTATCGGGGTTAGGGTGATATTTTTAGTAAATGAATTTCTATTTTATTTAAAGTCCTTGATAACAACGGGGAAAGTTCATGAGTCTTTTCATTCAACTGCCCCATATCCTCCAGTGAGCTGGACAGTCTGGGTTCTCAGGGGTTTTACACTCGTGCTTTCACGGGATTGTCCTGTAGCAATGTATAACTCTATCAATCAAACATGTGTGATAAGTATTAATGAAGTTCGGCTTCTAACTCTACGTTTTCAATCCTCTTCGTTAGTGATTCTTAAAAAGGGTGGGAATGCTGCAGTGTTGGCCACCCCGATATTGGAATATAAGTGCTTTATAAATATGCAATTTAAAATTTGCTGAATAGAAAAACAAAATCACAGCCAAGGCAATTAAAATATTTAAATATTTGTAAGTATATTGGGCATTTGAAAAATAATGAAATTTTACTCACAAATCATCATCCGAATCATAATTGAGTCACATATATGAAGTCAATATAACTTTCTAATACTTCTTTGAAGAAAAGAGGTCTATGAAAACACGTTGTAAATTATTTTTCTGCTATAGTCAACTCTCCTATAACGCGATTAATTCTTATCGCGTTATATGGAAGCAGCGTTATAAAAAAACTCAGAATTAGTACAAAACAGAACAATTCGTACCGCGTTATATGGAAACCGCGTTAAGTGAATCTCAGAACATTTAAACGTAGAAGGAGTCAGCCTGATTTATAAAACTTCATTTTTAGAGCATATGATGAATATGTCAGTTCAGCGGCGGTATGAGATAACGAACGTCCCGTGAGCACGGTACAGCCAATAATATCGTCGAGCTGCCACAGCAATGATGTATATTTATGCATTTACAGGGGATTTCTCTGATAACTGAAATTGAAAAATGGTGATGTACGTGGATGAAAAAACAGGGGAATTCCCCATTAATTTCAACCATAAATGTGTAATAGAAAAAACCATGTTACTATAGCGATACTTCTTAAGCTAATTGAGTTGTATTATAGATAAATCGCGTTATAAGGCTACCGCATTATATGGAAACCACGTTTTATGAGTACCGCGTTATGAGCTGTCGTAATTTTTGCTTCGCTTTAGGAGAGTACCGCGTTATTGGAGGGTTGATGGCATTCAACTTTCCATAAAAATGCAGTGCCCGAAAGAGCGAAATAGCATTTTTTGCATGAATTTGCATACGTAAAATAATCTTGTGTACGTATCCAAATGTAATAGCTACGTGCTTAAGATCCCATTCCCATTACAGAAATATTATTCATAGATCGATATAGCGTTTTTAATCCGATCTTTGGCGGATAGTAACCTATACCCGCGATAACAACGGGAAAACTTACTTATATTTTGCTAATATTTTTAAGGTCATCAACTATTCTAAGCTGATGATCACATAAAGAGCGCGAACCCGTCGAAATATTCTGTTATCTGTAATGATATCGGGATCTTAATTTTTGGGGAGGAGGGAGACCGATAACCGAGTTCTGTGAGTATGAACTTACTCGTTCAAGCCCAGTGTAGTCTAAACTCAAACTTTTTCAAAATTTGATGCGAACTACGTGGTAGGGATGAATATAAATGTCAATAGATGTTCATATAACTGTGACATATAGCAAGTGTTTTGTCGCCATTGCAATTATCCACTACTTATTGCTGATTATCACATAAATCGGCTTGAAACCAGTCCATGGATGTTGTTAATATGATTGAAGCGCGGTGCCGATATTGATGCTACGGACCTTTCCCATTGATGGGTTTTGTAAATATGGCTACGTGTTTTCTGTACCAGTCTGAAATTGGGTTCTGAACTACGATCATTCACAAAATGTGGCAAGTTTCATGGCGACAAAATCATTTGCATTCCAGCATACGTTAAAATAGTTTGCCAGGTTGTGCAATATGAGTTTTCTTTTTATGTTTTTAAGTTTTTGAAGCGCAATTTTCTTTTACCAACGTACTTCATTCTGGCATCATGTTCACATCTCTTCTCTTAAACAAATCTCTCAAAGCCCACTCATCTTCCGCTCATGGCAAAATCCCCCTGTGTTTTGCGGCGCTCTTTAAGCAATCCCGGCGTCGTGTAAAACCACGGCAAGATTGATTTTCCAGTTAATCAAAACCGCGCTTCTATTGTTACCCTTTAACAATCCCTGCCACTTTAATTATGATCTATTGCTGCAGAGATATACTCTCATTTCCAGAAATTAGACTATTTAAAATCGCGCCCCCCGCCCTCGCCCCACAGATAGTATTAGGCGCTCAAAATGCAGAAAGGATTATTCTTAAAGTTAATTAACGGTCTTTTTTCCCACGCAGTTAGCGTAATGAGACTCCACTGTAACGAGAGTTTCTGACACGGAGAAAACGAGTCGTTTGCAGTCTGTTAACAAACGGGTTGGATGTCTATTTTCAGCCAGGAAGTTTAGATCGGGCATGAGCTAGGAAGTTACTTTTTTACTTTCCTTATATACATAATGTATAAGGAAAGTATTGTGACGGGATCGAAAATTCGAATTCGAGTTTTCGACGGGAGAGCACGTTTCAAGCATCCCTGATCACGAATCAAACATTTTTGAAGTGATGTCTGTGTGTGTGTGTGTGTGTGTGTGTGTGTGTGTGTGTGTGTGTGTGTGTGTGTGTGTGTGAAAGTATGTGTGTGTGTCAGTGGGTCTGTGGAGACGATAACTGACGAACGAATGGACCGATTCGAACCAAATTTGGTACAAAAATCACAATCTGTAAACACTGGAAGTCTATTGTTTTCATACGCAATCGAATGTTCAGAACCCCCCTAAATTTTCGAATGAAATTTTGAAAAAATCGTCAAAAAATCAACACCAATAATAAATTTACATAAATAGACATTTCTTATGTAACTTTTCATTAGAAAACGATTGACATAAATTTTAGAACGCTAACATGAACCGTTCTCGAGATATTGCACATTTTTCAAAAAAATTATCAAAAAGCCATATAAAATAGAAAAAAAAAATTTGCTATTGAGAAACATGTTCACTTTTCATATATAATATCATGCGATAAATTGGGTGACATCATTCTCGCGGATCTAGCTCATTCCATTCATGAAAAAAGATACTTTAAGTAATACTTTTGCATTTGAACGCCAATTTATCTGCTGTAAGAATAACTTATTTCTTCGTCCATAACGCTTCGCGAAATTTTGGCGACGAAATTGGCGGAATGTCGCCAACTTGGCGACTTTTTGAAATGTTGCCAAATTAACGAAAATCTTGCTAAATGGATAAAAATGACGCTAAATCAATGAAAATGACGACTAATTGTGGAAAATTCAATATTTAATAAGTTATATAATATATAAATATATAATAGCTATATAATATATGTCGAAAATTCAATATCTAATAAGTTATATATATATATATATATATATATATATATATATATATATATATATATATATATATATATATATATATATACAACTTATTTCTTCGTCCATAACGCTTGGCGAGATTTTGGCGACGAAATTGGCGGAATGTCGCCAACTTGGCGACTTTTTGAAATGTTGCCACATTAACGAAAATCTCGCCAAATGGATAAAAATGACGATAAATCAATGAAAATGACGACTAAATGTCGAAAATTCAATATCTTGGAAAGGATATTAGTATCTACTAGAAGAAAAACCTATTTATTTTACTGTAAAAGTAGTAAATTCATTTCATTATCTAAGGAAAGTCATGTGTTGCCCACATCAGATTTTTTTCTTTGCATCGGATATAAAATAAAGTTTCGTAAAAATGTCGTATGTTTAAAAAATTATAAAAATTCATATGTGTCAAACACACAATTTTTTCGGCAAATTATAAAATTTAAAATTTTGCACAAAACTAAAAATGCTTTTTGTAATTCGATATATCTAAAATGGTCAGATGTTAAAATAACCATACTCAATTTCATTTCAAAAGAAGTTGCGCTCTTTGCGGGCAAAATCTTTAATATTTTGAGAGCAGCTTGGTTCCACTCCTAATAGAGCCAGTGACGATTTCACTTACCTCATCAAGTACAAAAAGTTTGAAGTCGTGGTAGAACTTCATATGGCAGCGACGATCCTTGGGTCTGAGAGCCCCTTCATGGGACATAAGCACTGGGCGGATTTTTGAAGTGCACAAAAACTGACATTCATATCCCTTTTCGTAAGATTTTACGGTTTTATTTATCATTTTACGTAAGATATTAAGTTTAGCGAAGTCTATCAGTTTGTGTAGAGTCAACTACTCTGCATCCTTTCGGTGAACTTGGGTAATAAATAAATAAATAAATAAAAAATCTGGCAGTCGTTCCAGATGGCAGATTGGATGCTAGAGGCCTCAAAATTTGAAATTTTGAAACTGTAAACAATTTTACTTTAAAAACGTTCAAAATTCAACAGCATATTATCCAAGGCATTTTCATTTCGGGGTACCTGTGAGTAACCAGTAGGAGTACAGTTTTCACAGATGGTGATATTGTACCCAATTTCAGCTCTCTCGCTTCCCATATTTTACATAATAAAAGATGTCTGTAGCTGGAAATCTAAGCCTCGTATGAACACGAAGTTTTGTGCAAAGATTAGAAAATATTGTGTGATTAGATGCTCAATTAGAGCGAGCATGTGCTCATGTATTTTGTAATTTAAGCATCTTACGTAGCAGGCGACTAAGCTCTAAAAATGTAGTTAATCCCTGCAATAAATCAAGGGCAAGGTCGGGTACAGTTTCTAGTTTTTCCAATATTAATTTTACACACAAATACACATACACTCACGCAGACATGCATGCATAAGCGTACTCGCACACGCGTACTACTCGCATACGCTACTACTCGCATACGTACACACACGTATCTGAAACGTTCGATTCTAAATATTCGATTCTCAAAGCGTGTTCAACCCCATTACAGCTTTTCCTTCATAAATATGTACATTTCTTATACACACTATTTCCTTGTACCACGTAAGCGGATACGGTAACATCTAACAACTTCCCATTTAATTTCTGCTAAATCCGTCCAATCTTCCTACCCAAACGATTCGATATGGATACTCCCATTTCTCTCCCAGGAACTGTCACTTTCGATGGGGTGCCTCACTTTGTTTGCCTCACCAGTCCATCCCGAAATCCGCAGGACAAACAGCTTAAAAGATTTTCTCCCGAAACAACGTCTTCCAGAGCTATTTCGCTGATTTATATGTGAGAAAGTAATGGGCTGTTGGTTCTATTCATCTCCAGAAACAAGGACATCGTCTGATTTACGAAAGGACATATCGCTCGGTCCTTTTCTTCTCTTCAGTTCAAATTTTTAATAAAAACGCACAATAAAACATCTGATGTCAGCAGCATGCCTTTTCATGTGAACTCGAATTCATTTTTGTGTGTGTGTGTGGATTGTGTTTTATCGGACAAAATAACGTATAAGATGGAAGTTTATTTGAAATGGTGTCGAGTTGACATATTTTGATGTGGACAACATCTATGGTTGGGGTTTCTCTAGCGGATCAGAGGAGTGTTACAAAAATTGTAAACACTTTGGACGCTTATGCCCCCATCCCGAACCTAATAGATAAAAATGTAAATAATATTCTTGTTTTGGCGAAAATAGGGTGCAGATTATGAATATATAAAAATAATTTTACTATTTTAATATTTTGAATATATTTTTTTAAAAAATACTTCAAAAATTAGTTCTCCGAGCGAGGATTATTTTCATTTTTCTTATTTTCATTTGAAATACACTACCCGACACAAGAAATGCAGCACCATGAAAGAGCGAAAAGAGTGTAATGAAAAAAGGACACATAGACAGACATGACATATATAAATAACTGATGCTAATTTCAGAAGGATAATGCAATACCGTAATGACATAGGTAGAGTGATCAGTAGGCAGTAGACCCACCTCTTGCGGCGATATAAGCAGCAACCCTTAAAGGAACAGTTGCAATGAGCTTGCGGATAATTTACTGAGGGATGGGTGACCACATGCCTTCAACCATCCTCCAAAGGACGTCCTCTGTTGGAGGCGGGGGTAGGGCAGTCAAACAATGGCCAATCACGTCCTAGACATGCTCGATTGGTAAGAGATGTTCAGGTCAAGGAAGCACCTGGATATCTTACAAGGCTCGTCTGCTGATGGTTTCCGTGTGCGGTCATGCCTTATCTTGCTGGAAAATAGCATTTTGCAGCCTCTGAAGGTAGGGCAGTGCAACCAGCCGCAGCACCTCATCCACTTATCGTCGTGCCGTCATTATGCCTCAGATACGAACCAGAAGTGACCGGCTATCGAATCCGATGACACCCCAAACCATGATGCCAAATTGTCGAGCAGTATGGTTTTCAACAGTCACAACAAGATTGGATCTGTTTCCGCGTCGCCTCCAAAGTCTCACACCGCGACTGTCATTCGACAAACAGAACCGAGACTCGTTGAACACTGTCCTGTCCCATTCCCGACACTATTGCAATCTCTCACGCTGGTGTCTTGCCGTCAATGCCAGTCTTCATAAAGGACAGTTTGAGTGCAAGCCGCTTTCGGCCAATTTTCAAAAAACTGTTTTCGCTGATATTTGAACATCCAATGTACCATGCAAATTCTGCAAAATGTCGACATTCGTTGTATATGAGGCCGTCACCACATGCCTTCGAATGCGTCGATCAACTCGTGGTGACGTACGTCTGGATTTTTATCCCGTGCTGTAATAACGTGCCCTACTTGCATTTCAAATCATTTGCATACATCGGCCAACTGCGTTTGTCTCGCAATTTGCATAATTATGCGGCCTGCATGGTGTCGCATTTTCTATGTCGGGTAGTGTATAGAGTAAACTATAAAGGATATATATAAATAGTGAGCGACAAAAATATGTATAAGGACATTTATTATCTAAATCTATATTTATTTAAAGTAAAAAATTAAAAATAATCGTCTTGTGAAGTGGAAGAAGATCGAAAATTTTACGTTTTTCAAATTTGTAGCTAACGAACTCGAAGTCATAGTCCCATAGTCATGAACCTGTTTCGTCTTTTTGACAGTGGATTTATTGGTTATCTTGCTCTGACGAAGGAGATCCCACGTATCCTCGAAAGAGCTGTATGCTGCATTTTGCCTTATTTGGGCTTAAATGCATTGCTTAAGTTTTTCTAAAAGAATATCAGTTAGTAAAATATTTGCTTCGCTTTTGAGGACAAAGAAAGTATTTTCTTACATTTTGAGAAAAAATTTGCTGAGTTATTCTAGACGTTGCTATTAGGTAATTTTCGTTCGATTGAAGGGAACCAGCAACACATAAATTATTTTAAATTAAAGGGTATCAAATTTCAATTCATCAGCTTTCTGTTTAAAATAAATTTATTGATGCCCCACGCCCCTATTTACTTACATGGGACGTAAACTATTCATACTTGCAATTCAGATAAAATAGAATATATCGAGGTTTTCAGTAATCAACACCTCAGCTACTTTTTCAACAAAAGGTACTGGATAAGTATATTTCGCTCTAATTAAATGCAGCATACATTTTAATTGATATATATATATTTTTTTTATTGGAGGACTGTATAAAATCAATTTTGTATTTTTGCAGAATGTTCAGCTCCGGGAGAATGTAACTATCATAGATTATTTCTTCTCTGTTGATTATTTTTCATATTCATCTTTACTTCTACATCCAACCGTTGATTTCGTATTCCTTTCGGATACTCTTAATAAAATACACTGTTTAATTCCTAGTATGACAGAATCTATGGAGTCGACCTTCATAACTGGATACCCTTTCCACAATTCTCTCCACTCTGTCACTTGGAAGGGCATTCCATTGTTTGCTTACCACCATCCTCCTCTCGGCGACCGCAAGCCAAACAAGCTTAAGAGATTTCTGCCAAAAACAATGTCATCGGCAGCCATTCCGCTGATTTATATCTGCCAAAGTAATGGGCTGTAGGAAGTATTCGTCTTTGCGTACAAGAGCATCTCCTGATTTAGGGACAGTTGTCATCATTTGTCTCCCTTTCCATCCCTTCCGTTACGATCTTTAATAAGTCGTGGCTGCTGTAATGTAAACATTGTGTATATTTTGTTCATCTCAGTTGCAACTGGATCGTTTGTATATTAATTTGAAACTTTTTAGGTATAATGAATTATTTAAAATATTTAATAGAATTATCCGTTTATATGTATATATATATAAATATATATATATATATATATATTGTTTATGATATTCTAAAGAAATAATACTGATAAACAATAACACCTAGATAAAGCCAAAAAATAATCATTTGAGAAAGTAGCAGAAAATATTAGATTAATACTCACTAATAGACAATAACTACAGAAAAGAAAATTGCAAGCATTAAGCATTATGATTTTCTAAATCGTAAATAAAAGATGCAACATTTAAGATGAATATAAAATTGAAAAAGAGTTAAATATCTAAAAATCAATGAATAAACAATAGATAACATTAACGTGAATTTGAAAATATAAAAATTGTATATATATATATATATATATATATATATATATATATATATATATATATATATATATATATATATATATAAACTTCAATTTAAAATTTAAAACAGTTCTATACAAACTCAAAAGCGTTCTATTGAAACCCATGTCTTTATAAATATAGATAGAAGATGAAATTCAGTGAATAATTATTACAAGCATTTTATTTTATGTTTTTTTTGTTTTTTTGACACAAAAGTTTAATTTCAGATACAATTTAAAAAATATCGTTTTTCCTACATTTTGGCTGAGATTCTGATGGAAAACTCCTGTTTTGAGAGAATATCTAAAATAATTTGCATCCTTGTATGAATGAGTGGGTAAACCCGATAGAATTAAGGCCTAAATGTGCGATAACTTACAAAAGAGGCATGGGTATACATTACGTAAAAAAATAGAGTTAGCTGAAATATTGAAGAGCAAATGCTGATAAAGATTGAAGAACAAATACGAGAATGATTTAAGAACAAATGCCGATAGATAATGACAGAACTGAAGTCATATGAATGTAGGAGCAAAATGAAGCTAACTTTAACATTCGAATGCGTGATTGGAATTAAAATATATTTCTTTTGCAGGGATTTAACATTATCCGCTAGTTTGCCTAAGTGTTTCACAGTACGTGTATAATTTTTAAATCTGTTTTGTTCGTTTTATTATCATTTTATTACACTAATATAATGAATCCTTTTCTGAGCCCTACTCCTCTCCTCTACTCTTTTCTAAAAGTGAAGTTAGACACTTGTATAATCTTTGTGTGTATAATCTTTGTGAAATTAATATTAACTACTTGTAATTATTAGTAATCATATTACAAATAATTACTTTGTGAAAATAATTATTTTATTAAATAAACTAATAATATCTTAGGATCAAGTGATGTTCCCAAAATGACGAAATATAAAGTTTTTTATCTAAAGTATATAAATCCGATCACTGGAGTTTAAATAAATGTGATTTATAAAATAATTATTAGAAAAAATTTTTTTGGCATATTACAAAAACAAATTATTCTATTTAACGCGCATTTAAGAGCACGGAAATATGTTTGTTGTCTTAGTTATAAGAAAACATTTATTGTTTAAAATTAGATAATTGACTGACAGGAAAATAGTTATACGTATCATGTAAATACCCATTTAAATTATATAAATTTCAAACGTAAAGATCTACTTAAATTTTTATTCATTTAAAATAAAACAGAATGTTTCAAAATAGAAAAATTTAAGCTATTGAAATATAAACATATATTTTAAAATGTAAATTATTTCAGATTAAATAAAATATCTAAATAAATCATACTAATTCAATAAAAGGACATCAGAAAACGGAGTGATCAGAGTGGGCAAAATTATTTTAAATTGAGTTAAAAATAAACAAAACATAAATATTTATATATCTAATTAAACAAACAAGAAAGATCAATCATTGATTATGAAACACTTTCCAACTGAAATGCAATTTTATTTAAACAGCTCTAATATACGATACATTCAGCACTGATATTTTTTAAATTATTACCACAGTACTACAATAATTTATCTTCACTTCAGCCTTCAAACTTCAAACTTCATCAGAAAAGACAATTCTAAAAATCGTCTGTTTCTCAATGTAAAATCAGTGAAAATTTCATTCATATCACTTATATTCCAGACTCTAGAACTAAATGATTTTGCATGAAAAAAATTCACAATTCTTATACAATTCAGCTTTCAATCGCTTGATTTGTTTGCATTATGCATGCTATAGAAATTAGGTTTCGTTGTAGACATAATCAAAGTTTAATGATCATTTAAAATAAAAAATATTGTAATTGAGTTGGAACAGAATTTAGTTACACAGATTATATAAAAAAATAAAACGGTTTTATGACGGATGCAACACTAAATGTAAATTTAAACGATCTTTAAAGATCACGATTTTTACACAGGGGACAAAAATGAATGCCATATATTATTTTGCAATGAGTCACATGATCTGTTCCTTAATATGGGTCTAATTATTATTACAATTTTCATTTAAAAAACTAAAAAACTACTTAACATATTTTTCTGAAATTTTTTACACATTTTACGTGATAATTTGAATATTTTCTGAAATTTTTATAGCAATTTGTGAATTTTAACTCCTCTTAAAAAATGTTTGAATAATTAGATCCCATAGGGTCCAATGTATTCCATTTCTTCAACCCGTGTTAAATCCGAAACTAATTGGGGGATACTATGTATTTATGTCCATTCCCATATGTCCCACAAATTGTCTGAACAATAGAATTTCATTTTGATAATATCATTTTTATGGCAGTTGTTAGGCGAACGAACAGACAGACAGACAGGCAGAATGAGCAAACTCATTAACACATTACAACTATGTTGGAAATATTACAAGAAGAACACATATGTTTTGATGATGAAAATAGGTAGTCAAGCCTACAAAATGTTCTTATTGAATTAAAATATATAACAGAAATGAAAAAGAAACTATTTTAAAACTAGACGGCGGACGTAAATACGACGTTTTTTAATCTTAATTTATAAGCAATACCAGGCGCCGATTAGTCATATATAGCTTTTGGAATTTTCATGTGTAGACATATCAAAAATGTGGCTTGGAGAACATAAAACTTGGAAAACAGTGAGCAGATCCCCTGTATATATATAAAAAAATAGCATGTTTAATGCAAAACCTTGTTTGCATATGCCCATACTACGCGTAACTTGTTTTACCGCATTCATTATTCCCTAAGGGAGAAACAACATTTACAGGAATTACCTGAAGCTGAAGTCATACAAATAAGGCCTCGCTCACATTCATGTAGTGAATTTCGAGTGGGTTGTATTTGACTTGAATATTCCCGATTGAGAAGTAAGATATTATATATCATATGTATATGTACCGGGTGGTCAGTCATTTGCGTCCTCGCCCGGCTGAACTCCAAGATGTCCAGTTTTCTCGAATCGAGCTATCATTCTCCTGAAAGCTTGTGGAAGTAATGGTCCTTTGCGCAAATACTTAAGTCGACGAAACTCTCAAAGTGCAGCTGCAGCATGTCCTTTGTTTTCATAAAACAGCTTCACAAGCAAAGCGCGTTCTGGCAATGTGACAGCCATCGCTGATAAGAATGAAAATTTCTCAATTTTATGCCCTTTTATGCCCAGAACATAGTAGCTGCAAACCAAGGGTTTATGCAAATTTTTGTGCTTATAGTGCGAAATTGCATTTACAATGACAGTTTAAGTTTCTTCACTTTTTTAACACTTTACAACAAAGTTGAAAAGTGTTTATGACTTTGTTCATTCTGTCTGTCTGTCTGTCTGTCTGTCTGTCCGTTAGCACGATAACTGCCGTAAAAATGACTTTATCAAAATGAAATTTTAGTATGTTTTTCAGACGGTCTGTGGGACCTATGGGAATATAAATAAATAATATCACCCCATTAGTTTTTTATTGAACCCGGGTTGAAAACATGAAATACATTGAACCCTATGGGACCTAATTTTTCAAACATTTTTTAAGTAAATTTAAAATTCACGAATTCCTTCAAAATTTTTAGGAAATATTCACATTATCCCATAGAATATATAAAAAAAATTCAGTAAAATATGTTGAGTAGTTTTTTAATTAAAAATTATTTAATATAGGGAAAAAAACAAATTCAATGAAATTCTGACATTGGGATATCCTCCAGAAAGAAAAGAGAGATATATTATATAATAAATATCTTTCCAAGTGTTTAATCCGTTTTGCATATGAAAGAGGCTTCACATTTTAAAATAAATTTAGTAGATAACAATTTTTCATTTTTAACACTTTACAACAAAGTTGAAAAGTGTTTATGACTTTGTTCATTCTGTCTGTCTGTCTGTCTGTCTGTCTGTCTGTCTGTCTGTCCGTTAGCACGGTAACTGCCGTAAAAATGACTTAATCAAAATGAAATTTTAGTATGTTGTTCAGACGGTCTATAGGACCTATGGGAATATAAATGAATAATATCACCCAATTAGTTTTGGATTGAACCCGGGTTGAAAAAATGGAATACATTGAGCCCTATGGGACCTAATTTTTCAAGCATTTTTTAAGCGGATTTAAAATTCACAAATTGCTTTGAAAAGTTTAGGCAATCTTCAAATTGTTCCATAAAATATATAAAAAGAAAATTCAGCGAAATATATTCAGTAGTTTATTAAATAAAAATTAAAATAATAATAACACCTCTTATATGAAGCGATCACGTGTCCATGATATGAAACGATCACATGACCCACTTCAAAATGATATATGGCATCCATCTTGTCTCAAAATCGTGATTTTTAAAGTTCTTTTTAATTCATATTGAGTGTTGTATCCGTCCTAAAACTACTTTATTTTTGCCTAAATTCTGTGCATCTACATACTTTAACAACGCAATGACAATATATTTCAATTTAAATGCTCATCCAAATTTGATTATTTCTGCTATTAAGCCTATTTTTCACCTATGTAAAATGTAAAGAGCAAAATATGTAGAATGAGTTGTATTAGAATCGCTGTAATTCTTTAACATAAAATCATTTAGTCCATGGAGTCTGCATGGCTAATATGAATGAAATATTCATTGATTTTAGAAAGAGAAGGACGATAATTTTCGATGAAGTTTCACGCATAGAGTTTTACTTACTTGTAGCTCCATGGTCTTAATTTTTAAATAATATAAATTATTATAGTATTGTGATGAATGACATGAATGGGGGAATTATTTATGAATGAAATGTTGCTTTTATAGAGCTAGGCGTGTTATTTTTTTATGACGTCATTTGAATGAATTTCAGTTGTTTTCGATAAAATTTTCAAATATAATAAATTATCGTAGTATTATGATAATTATAAAATTATTACCGAGGAATGTATCACATTTTAGAGATGTTTAAACCAGGCAATTTATATTTTAATGTCGTCATTTGAATGAAGTTAATTTTTTTCGATGAAGGTTTAAGGTTTCAAATATAATAAATTAATGTAGTATTGTGATAAGTTTTAAAATATTACCGAGGAATGTATTGCATTTTAGACATGTTTAAATAAAATTGCATTGAAGTTGGAAAGTGTTTCATAATCAATGCTTTAAGCATGATTGATCTTTCTTGTTTTTTTTTAATTTTATATAACTCTTCATGATATGCTTATTTGATGGCATTTTTAATGCACTTTCCTACGTCCTAGAGAGTTACAAGTTGGTACACAGCTTAAATTTGTTGAACATTTTATTCGACAAATATTTGATGGATCTTTAAATATAGATCATACATTTTTTTCGAAATGGCCTGAAAATAATCCCCGTGCACTTCTATAAATCATTGTTGTAATATTGTTAAAAATTCTGATGTGGACAGCACATGTCTTACCCTGCAGACTCATATTCGTTCTCTTTATTTCTTCAATAATAATTTGAGTTTATCTGCACAAAATAACAACCATAAGTATTTTAAATGACATTGAATTTACACGTTAAACTTAAATTTGGTTCTCATTTGATAGCTGGACTTATTGTCAAAGGTGATGTAGGGAAAACGCGAAAAAACTAGAATATCTCAAGAACGGCTAGTCCTAAAGTAATGAGGTTAGTCTTATTCTTTTTGTTGTCAAAAATCACGTATAAAATAGGAATTTAATTGATATAATTGAACACACGTAGTCTTATTTTTATATTTAACGATTTTTGCGGGCCATTTCGCAAAAACAGCCCGTTCCTTTTTACCAAATCGTACTAGAATAACCTACAAGTGATTTATATACCAAATTTTGTTAAATTTGGTATATAAATCACTTGTATGTTATTGAAATATTATACACCAAATTTTGTTAAATTTGTTCCATTAGTTTTTAGCTAGAGTGGATAAAGGTAATTTCTTCGGCCATTTCACAAAGAAGGCAGATTTTTTTATTACGAATCGTACTATAATCTAATGAACATCAGGATTTCGCAAAAGATATCACCACTGAATGTATCACATTTTAGAAATTTTTAAATGAAATTACATTTCAGTTGGAAAGTGTTTCATAATCAATGCTGATGCGTGATTGATCTTTCTTGTTATCTTCTTTGTTTTTTCATATCAGCAAAATAAATAAAAAGGAAAAATTCCATATCGCATGTGTTTGTTTTTTTTGTGATTATTTTGTGTCTTTTCAGCATATTTTCTATTGTACATCGCCACCTGTCTGTGTTTCTGGAACTAATTTTTTTTTTCGCTTAATCCCTTTCCCCATGTCTTGAATAGTAGGGTCAACAATTTTGGAGACTTTCTGTTGGCCATCTCGGGTGCGGTATCCCCGTGGTTTGCGCGCTAGATTTGCACGCTGCCACAAATGCCGCCGTGTTCATGCGGAGTACGATCACGTTAAACATGTGGGTCCGTAAGTCCTTCCGAGAGGTTGGTGGTAGGGGAAGGAGGGTACGGTCCCTGTGGATGCCTCCCCCACTGGGTTCCGATCTAAATTGGGTGGCACTTCCCGGCCGTCCATACAGTTACCTTACACCTTTCTGGTAGGTCGGACGGTCTGGGTCTCAACAACAACAACTGAGTAGTTCGATGTATAGGGAGCTCAGAGTAGGGGTGTTTTAATTCTGACCACCCGGTATATATATTATTATGTTAACTCACTTCCCTTTAAGTGTTCGCGTCTTGCACTGACTGGCAATAGCAAGACCACGAATTTTTCCGACATGTACCTCCAGAGTGGAAATTTTGCAAAAACCCCTTTTTACTTCCCTTATATACATAGTATAATATATTGTGACGTGTATGACAGTAATGTATGAAAGTATTGTGACGGATCGAAAATTCGAAATCGAGTTTTCGACACGAGAGCACGTTTTAAGCAAACTGATCACGAATTGAACATTTTTGAGGTGATGTGTGTGTGTGTGTGTGTGTATCAGTGAGTCTGCGGGGACGATATCTCACGAACGAATCGCGCGATTCGAAAGAAATTTGGTACAAAAATTACAATCCGTGAATACGGGATGCTAATTGTTTTTAAACACAATCTAATGTTTAGAACCCACCTAAATTTTTGAGTGAAACTTTGAAAAAATCATCAAAAATCAAAGCCTTTCATAAAGTTACGCAACGAGACATTTCTTATGTAATTATTCCTTAGAAAACGATTGACATAAACGTTAAAATGCTAACATGAACCGTTCCCGAGATATTGCACATTTTTCAAATAAATTTATCAAAAAATCCCACAAATTAAAAAAAATATTAACTGTTGAGAAACATTTTCACTTTTTATATGTAATATCATACGATAAATTTTTTGACATCATTCTGGTGGATCTAGCTCCTCAGTCATGAGAAAAGATACTTTGAGTAATACTTTTGTATTTGAACGCCAATAGTGATTTATCTGCTATAAGAATAACTTATTTCTCAGTCTATAACGCTTGGCGAGATTATGGCAACGAATTTTGCAAGATGTCGCCAATTTGGCGACATTTTTAAATGTAACCAATTAACGATATCTCTCTAAATGGATAAAAATGATGCTAAATCAATGAAAATGACGACTCATTGACGAAAATTCAACATCTTGGACAGAATGTAAGTATCTACTATAAGAATGACCTATTTTTTTACTGTGAAAGTATTAAATTCATTGCATTTTATAAGAAAAGTCATGTGCTGCCACACATTTTTGTATTAAATTTCGATTGAGTTTATCAGTTGTTAAATTTTTTATGCATTTCTGAAGGAACATGCTTCTTCTGTATTGAAAGACTTAATAAGGTAAGTGACCCAAATTTGGGCACCCCTAAGCATTTTAATTATTATAATGCTTGTTTTAGCAGATAAAAATTTGAAAATTGGTGGATGAATTCCCCTTGCAGGGGTTAACAAGGAAAAAATTATAATTGAGTTAAAAACATCAGATAGGTGCTAATAATGGACAGTGTCCATTTTGGGAACCTATGCCCATATTTGGAACCTTTGCACCTAATGTGGGCACCCTTAAAAATTATATTAAAAAAACTTAAATCAACTTAAAACTTTAGTCAGTGTCGGCACAAGATGGACATACAAAATTATAAAAAATTGTTCTTACTTGTAAGGCCACAACATTCCTCATGTACCTAAACACGGCACGTATTACACTGTATCATGTCTTATTGTGTTTCTTAACGACACAGTACACAATAATAAGACTCTTTTGAGCTGGATACACCACTGCAGGATGGCTGAGCTGCAACAGTTGATATTACATTTGTCTTGGGTTCAGGCTTGGGTGCTGCTTTAGGCGTAGCTGCTCATTTGGACTTGCCAGTTGCTTTATGCTTGGGTACCTTTTTTTTCTGGAAAAAGCGATTTCACCAGTCTTATAGCTCGATAATTTAAAGCCTTTTTACTGTTGGTCTTTTTAAAATATAGGAGATAGATAATTGATGAATACATTCGTATTTTTACAGCAGTGACCATATTAGGTGTAGTGCACATATTTGGGTCACTTACCTTTAAGTCGTGTCCATTTCCAACTTCTCTGTGATATCATAATATATTACAATATATTACTATATACAACTGAGTATACTCGGTTGAATTTATTTTAGTTGCTCTCATAATCAGAATATATTGTGACTGTGTAACAGTATATTCGCAATAAGAGATCAGGACATTAGTTTCGTAATGCTATCTAATGAAGAACAAACATATTACCAAAGTATACAATTTAAAGATGGGCGAGTAATATTATTCTCATATTCGAATATCGAATTCCATTACTAACCAAATTCCGAATATTCTAATACCTCGAACATTCAAGTACCCCGAATAGTCATTTCAAATAAATAATATTTACTTTTATTGAATTAGTAAATAAATGAAATAAAATAAAAATTAAAAGTGTCATAAAACCATATTAATTTAGAGATGTAACTTTAATTTCAAATTTTGATTATTTTACATTATATTTTTTATTTTAAGTACTCTTTGCGATAACCAAATGATTGTACATGTTTCTGACTTCCTGCAGATTTTTATTTAAGAAAATAAGCATTCGAGCATGTTCAGGATCTAGTACGCGTCCTCTTCATTTCAAATAAATCCAGAGATGCCGAAACATAACTCTTGAAAAACTGTTGACTGTTGGAGCGATTAAATACTAAAATAATCCTTTCAAGCTGTTATATTTCAAGTAGTACAACATTTCCATTGGATGGAAACAGACGTTTTTAATAATTTTCAACATAGTTGAAAAGTATCAATGACTTTGTTCATTCTGTCTGTGTATCCTTTCGTACAATAACTGCCGTAAAAATGACTTTATCAAAAGGAAATTTTAGTATGTTGTTGCAAAGATTTGTGGGACATATGGAAATTTAAATGAATAATATCACCCGATTAGTTTAATATTGAACCCTGGTTGAAAAAGTGAAATACATTGAACCCTATGGGACCTAATTTTTCAAACAACTTTTAGCGAAGTTAAAATTTATAAATTGCTTCGAAAATTTTAGGAAAGATTCAAATTATCCTATTAAATATACAAAAAAATATCAGCAAAATGAGTTAGATAGTTTTTTAAATAAAAATTAAAATAATAATTACAATCATATTATATGAAGAGATCACGTGTCTCACTTCAAAATAAAATATGGCATCTATATTTTTTCCCAGTGTAAACATCGTGATTTTTAAAATCATTTTACATTTATATTTAGTATTGCATCCGTCCTAAAATCGCTTCATTTTTGCGTATTTTCAGTGCATCTATATCTTGTTCAACGCAATTACAATATTTTTGAGTTTAATAGATCATCGAACTTAGATGATATCTACAATGAAGCCTAATTTTAATGGATGCAGAATGGAAACAAGTGATTGTAAGATGAGTTGTATGAGAATTGCTGTAAACCCAGACCTTGGCGCCCGCCACGAATGACACAGGGCTGACTCCTTATGCACAAGGCAGGGAATGAAAAATCCATTCATACAACCCATAATACAATAACAAAAAAATCTGATGTGGGCAACACATGACTTTCCTTATATAATGTAATGAATTTACTACTGTTACAGTAAAAAAATAGGTTTTTCTTATAGTAGATACTAATATGCTTTCCATGATATTGAATTTTCGACAATTAATCGTCATTTTCATTGATTTAGCGTCATTTTTATCCATTTGGCGAGATTTTCGTTAATTTGGCAACATTTTTTCGTCTCCTCCGCCAGAAGTGATATTTAGAAAACACGTCCCTTAAAACCAGATGAATGGGGGAATACCCAGGAGAACAAATAACGCTCCTTAGGGAGATGTCCTATAAGTGCCAGCGATCTTCAACAGAAAAGATCTCTGGAGGATCTGGAGCTTCCGGATCTGATCTTGTTTCAGGTCCCCCGCCCACGCTCCTGCGCAATAGGCAATTATCTTCTCCACCACGGAGAGGTACCAGATCTTAAGTAAACTCCTTTCGGTACCCTACCCAACTCTCGCAATCCTACTAAAATCAGTACTAATGACAAGGTATTTCTTCCGGAGCAAGGCAATGTGTGCCGACCACGTTCTGTTAGAGGAAATGGTCAGCCCAAATACCTCGCATCCTTAACCATCCTCACTCTCTCACCATTCGAATAAAAACTAGGAAGACGAGCCAAGACACCTGTCTTTGCAAACACCAAAGTCTGTCTCTTTTCCGCAGAAAACCTGTACGCAGAGATCCTTAAGTACCATGGCAACGGACTGTAGGCTGCGACACATCACCCCCTCCAGGGGCGCGGTAGCCCATTGGTTAGCGTGCTGGAGTTGCACTCGGTAGGCCCGGGTTCGATTCCAGCCACTGCCAAAACTGCCGCCGTGTTCATGCGGAGTACGATCACGTTAAACATGTGGGTCCGAAAGTCCTTCCGAGAGGTTGGTGGTAGGGGAAGGAGGGTACGGCCCCTGTGGATGCCTCCCCCCACTGGGTTCCGGTCTAAATTGGGTGGCACTTCCCGGCCGTGCAAACAGTTACCTTACACCTTTCTGGTAGGTCGGACGGTCTGGGTTTCAACATCAACATCACCCCCTCCAGGTCTCTGCGCATCCTGCCGTTAACTAAAACAGCTAGATCATCCGCAAAGGCCTACAGACGGCAACCTTCACCACCCAGTCAAAATCCGATTAAAATGTAATATCCATAATAAAGGGACAACTACAGAGCCATGTGGAAATCCCATGGTTACCTTCCTATCCACCAGGTCCCAATCAACCCGGTGGGCAACCATACGGTCCTGCAAATAGGAATAAATAAAACTTTAGAAACAAAAGAAGTGTCAAATAACCCTCTAAAATACTTTTTAGAATATTCCAGGCCATACTATCAAATACTGCTCGGACGTCAACAAAAACAACAGAGTGCAGATATCCACTAACCCTCTTAACTTCCTCGAGAAAGCCCCAAGAAAAACACAAGCGTCCTCAGAACTCAACAGTTCCCGAAAACCATACTGTAACGGATGAATAATATTATTGGAGGAAAGCCAGAACCTGAGACGGCCGTTATAAAGCTTTTCCAAAATTTTACCAAAAGTATGTAAAAGGCAAATAGGACGATAGGACCCTCAGGAACACGAGTTTCTTCTCGCTTTAAGCAGAAAGAAGACCCTTGCATTCCTGCAGGCCCTAGGAAAGTACCCATAAGCAAAATATTTATCAAAACGATTAACAAAAACTCCTCAATAAATTAAATAACACACTCCAAAACTGATAGTCCAACCGATCCAGGCCGGAAACCTTTCCTCCCCTTAAACCTTTATAAACCAAGTCTAACACAGAAACATCCAACCCAGTATAATCAGTGATTTTCCGAAAGGGGTAACCAAAATAATTAAAAGAAGGACTGGTCGGAAAACAGTGGGCGAGCAGCCGATCAACCTGTCCCTTAAAAGAGAGGAGGTGGTCATCCGGGTAATAAACCAGTAAGTCGTTCAGCGAGGCAGATTTACTGGTGGTCAGCTTAAAGGTGGACCCAATCTTCTCATGGTAATTTCCACAAAAATCTCGCCAGGAGGTAACTTTAGCAACCTTAACCTTCCTAACATTCGCCTGGTCCCTCGAATAGAGGAGCTGAACATCACTAATAAGGCCTGGAGAAGCCCCACTAACCCTCAAATTCTCGAGCCTCCTGGAAAAGACGGTCACATAGTTACGCAGTCTCGCTATCCCTCACAGCAAAGATCGTCACATGTGTCACAGCGACGTTGTAGTCAAATGACACCTGGGTCACAATTTGACATCATATTTGTGACTTCTATGCGACGTTACGTATTAATAACTTTGTAACTTCATTGTGACTATATTCTGTGACGTTTCCACACTGTAATTAACACGTAACAATGTGACAACATTACAATGGCAATTACAATGTGACCGCACAAACAAGTTAATATGCGACGTCACAAATGACCATGAAAATGACCAAATTGACTTCGCTATGACGTCCCGTGCTGCGACGCCCTGTGACGTCCCGTGCTGCGACGCTCTGTGACGTCCCGTGCTGCGACGTCCTGTGACGTCCCAAAGTCACAGTATGGCGTAAATCTTACGTCACTGTGAAAAAAAATGCTGTTAGGGATGCGACCAGTCCACCAGACACTATTTCTCCTCGTGCTCACCTGCTTCCGCCTAAAGGCAGAGCCGGAATTCTCAACGACAGGGGAAATAAAATGATCAGTAAAATCGTCTAAAGTCTCAATACCACCAAGTTGAGAAAGCTCCCGTCCAAACGGCGGCAAAAATCTTTTAGCCAAAGCACGCATCCTACAAGCGCCAAATCGAGTTTTGAGAAAGTAATCACCTCGAGAAATGTCTACGCGATCCCTACCCAAATTATAATGAACATACTTGTGGTCACTTAGTGACTCCACAGACGCAACCCCTCACCCTGAAATTAAATTTAAAACCCCGGAAGTTGCAAGCGTGAGGTCGGAGCAACTCGTTCCAAAATGTGAAACAAACGTAGGGCCCGCACCCACCACATTCCTAGTCCCCAATCCATTTTATAAGCAAAAATGAATAAAGAGCTTCCCCCTGACATCCTCAAATCTGTAACCCTAGTGTCCAGATCTAGCATTGAAGTCCCCCTGCAAGAGGAAATCAGCACTTGCAAAATCGATAGCACTAAGCTCATCAACATGCAAGTTGATGTCCACATGCGGCGGGGAGGGGATAGAGACAAGCAACATACAAATTTAAAAAAACCCTCAAGATTAACATTGACAATAATACAAAAATCAGATTTAAAATTAAAAATGTATTTCAAATTCAAATTACAAATAATTATCATAGTCTTAAGAGAAGAAATAAAAAAGGGAGACGAGGTGAGGGGAAAGGAATACTTCCATTCAAAGGGGGGGGGGGTCCTGAATACACGTTATATCATAACTCTTTTCTGTAGTATAAACACAAGCACTAATAAGTATATACACTCACGATAAAGTATAATTGCTAAATTTTTTTCACGCAAAATTATTTAGCTCTGGAGTCTGGAATAGAAGTGATATGAATGAAATACTCATTGCTTTTACATAGAGAGTCAGACGATTTATATTCGATGACGTCATTTGAATAAAGTTCATTTTCTTGTTTCGATAAAGTTAAGTTTTCAAATATAATAAATTTTTGTAGTACTGTGATAATTTAAAATATATCAGCGCTGAATGTATCGCATTTTAGAGATATTTAAATAAAATTGCATTTCAGTTGTAAAGTGTTGCATAATCAATGCTTTTTGCATGATTGATATTTCTTGTTCTATATACTTTCGAATTTTTCCTTCTAGAGTATTCGATTTTTTTATTCCAGAACCTGATATTAATCAAGGATCGATTATCGAAGTATTTGAATGTCTTTCAGTAGCATTGCATTCAACGTATTCAGGTATTCGCTTGTAGTATTCATCCATCAGGAATAAAGTTCCATTTCGGAGTTTTTTAAGCAATAATCTAGGCCATGAATTAGTTTTGTAAATCTGTTAACATAGTCTATTGGTTTATTGCGTTTAATAAAATATAATGCGTTTTACGCCGCGGTTTCTATATACCAGTATAACAGAATGAAGAAATAAAACGAAATAACATCATATTAGTTTGCTTCATCACCCGTCACGCTCTGACCATATCGAAATCGCTCGGGTTTATCAAAATCAATCTGGCTAAATCTGGATCTTTTAATGCGTAAAGATCCAAATTTATTATTTTGTATCTGTGTTGTTTAATAATATGTCTTTATTACTTACATAAACATGATAATTTTATGGCGTAAAGCTTTTCCATTTCGTCTCACTAAGAGTGGTTTCTCTCTGACTGGTTTTTGGAGTCCATCCTTCTTAGTCCTCAATAAACAAGAGCCTCTGTCCAAGAGCAGTATCCTGGGTGGGGACACCTTTTCTAATTTATGTCCTGGCGGGTAATGGGGTGTGTGCACCATTCATCTTCGAGTCAGATAAAATCGTCTGAGTTACGGACAAGATACTTCGTTCTCTTTCATTTGTGTAATAAATAAGGTTTTCACTTCCTAGAATCCTTTACGTATTAAATATATTATTGCGAACTATCCTCCAGATTCGTTGGGGTCTCCAACAGGGAATACAGTAATCATTTCAAATATTTGGATAACTTCAGCTTTATTCACAGAAGAACTAAGCATAAGCAGGATCAACAACTCAATTTATCTAATAAAGTCGCAAAACGAGCGACAGATACAGTAAACCGGCTATTCAATTCTGAACTCATTCACAGACAAGTTTGTAATCTCGAAACAGCGACAAACAATTTAGTTTTACTCGTTTTAGGTAACACCGCTCTCTAAGCAATGAGCATACCCTCAATGGAAGGTTCCTGAAAATTGTAAATAACTGAAAAAAATGTTTGACCCATCCATCCAGCGGCTGTTCCAACAGTCCATTCATTAAACAGTTTTTGAGGCAAATCGCTTACAGGACGAAATGAAAGTCGTACTGTTTTTCTTGTAAATAGCACACCATTGTGTCATTTTCGTCGGTCAATAAATATAGAAATTATCCATTATAAAGGCTTTCATATACAAATTGGATTCCCTATATTAGCACCTGTCGAAAATTCATGAAAGCAATATTTTTTCGAGTCATTTTTTCTTTTACATATATTCTTTACTAAATTAAATTTTGGCTGCGAAATAGCACTACAGAAGACTCTAAACTGGGATATTAGAATTCGAATCTTCACGCATATATTCTATATGCCTCATAAATTCAAATGTATATGTATTACATATAGTAATCTAATCGGATGTTTTCTTTTTCTTCAACTCAGACCCTCCGACATACCCGAAGATGTAAGGTACCTGTTTGGAAGGCCAGGAAAGTGCCACCCAATTTAGAATGGAACCCAGTGGGGGCAGCATGCACGCGTATCCTCCTCTTCCTCCTACCACCAACCTCTAAGAAGGTCTTACGGACCCACATATTAAACGTGCCCGTACTTCGTGCGAACACGGGGACGGTTTGGGTAGAGCCAGTAATCGAACTCGGGTCGTCCGAGTGCAATCTCCGCGCTAATCACTGGGCTGACCCACCTCCCAATTGGGTTTTTTAATTTCTCATAGTATTGTATCATTTTCCTATTTCATTTTGGATAAGTTATACGTTTTTAAACATGCTGGTGTTTACGAAATGTGATTAAACGGTGTTAACGAAAGGTGTTTAAACGGTGTTAATGAAAGGTGTTTAAACGGTGTTAACGAAAGATGTTTTAACGGTGTTAACGAAAGGTGTTTAAACGGTGTTAAACACCTTTCAAACACTTGCCCGTTTTAAGTTTATTCTTGAATACGTGTGTGTCTAAAATATTAATGGGATCATTTTGAAACGACTACACTGAATACAATTTTATATTAAAAATTATTTTCTAAATCTGGTGCTTATACCGCGTGATTATTCCTACATAATATAATGACTTCCTTTTGTTTCGCGGTAAAGTATTGATGCACAAGATCTGCGGCGCAGTGTTTCAAACGTTGAATTGTGCATTAACATTGGGAGCTTTTCCGGATGACAGCGTATAAAACTATTTAGAAGTATTCAATTAATTTATATTTCGCTCAAATATAACTCGACAATTAAAAATATTGCTGGAATTCGTTATGCAATAGAGTACATATATTTTAAACAATTTTAATAATTAAGAAATGTTGAATTTTAATCCATTTTGCAGTCATTTTCGTTAATGAGGCGTCATTTTTGCCAATTTGGCGACATTTAAAAAGTCGCCACGTTGGGGGATATTTCGACATGTTTATCACCAAGGTCATTGAAAGATAATCTATATTTGATTTAATTTTTCCTAATTTTCTCGACAAATGTGTATGAAAACGAACTATACTCGGAAGACGGTTCGTGCTAGCGTTCTAAAGTGGATACCTTTTGTGTTCTAATAAAAAATTACGTAAGGAATGATTATTTATTTAGCAATATTGTAGCTCCAATATTTTGTACATTTTTTTTTCAAAAATTCATCAAATCAATAGGGTTCCAGTAGTAACTGATTGTAATATTCGTATCCAATTTTTATTTTCGAATCGTTTCATTAGTTTGTCAGATATCGATTCTGCAAACTTTCGGACGCACACACATTAACATACAGGGTGTTTCACAAAGGACCCCCTAACTTTGAAATGAAACAAGTGATATGTTTATTGAGAAAGCCAATATAACACAAAAGTTTCAAAATTAGTTACAAATGTTGCTGACAGATGGCGGTGTACGCTGTAGTCGCAGAACGGATCCCTGTAAAGAGTGCTTTAAAGCACAGAGCGATCAATTTGGACGGTTCGACTGTTGAAAAATGAAAGGAGATTAGCGTACTGAAGAATGTAGATGAAGTCATGTATTTCGTGGAGCAATTTTTTTTCTTGTACTCGAGAATCACCAGTTAAATCGCAGTAATACAGCAATAAGGCGCAGTTTTCACTCCCGATTTAAAGTTGCCAAATGTCCTGATGTGAAAATAGTTCGTCAGCTTCTCGACAAATTTCAACTGACAGGCAGCTTGGCTGATGAGTTAGTTAGTGGGACATATTGATCCCAGGCAATCTGCAGTTACAACTGAAAATGTCAGGACAGTTGCTGCAGATATTCATTCTAATCCGAAGAGTTGCAGCTGAATCTATATTAACGCCATCCAGCACGTACAGAATCCTGAGGAACTTCTTGACATGTTTTCGTTCAACATCAAATGTCACCAAGCCATAACAGTTTCATCTGTGCGATAAAGAGAAGAGTTCGCGAACGATATGCTCACCATAATTGATGCTGATGTATTTGATGATGGCAGCAAATGGTTCACAGATGAGGCCCATTTTTACCTGGATGGTGTTGTGAACAGACAAAACTGGCGTTTTTGCGGTATCGAAAACCCACATTTGTGTCAAGCATGACCACTACATTCTCCAAAAGTTTCCGTTTGGGTTGCAGTATCGAGAAAAGACATCATTTGCTTTTTTTTCTTGCAAGAAATGATTACTACTGAACGGTACATTGTGATTTTGGAACAATTTGTAGCTACACTACAAGCGTTTGAGGAATCACCCAGACACGTCGTGGTTCATACAAGATGGGGCCCGACCACACCGTACTCCAGCCGTTTTTGCCTTTCTTGAGGAATACTTCGGTAATATAGTCATTGCTTTGAATTATTCCACATTTACTGGAACAGGCATGGATTGTCTGTCCTCCATATTCACTCGATCTTGCGCCCTGCGACTGCTTCTTGTGGGGAATAGTGAAGAATACTCTTTTCGGCAACAATCCTGCAACACTGGATAATGATGAAGAGTTTATCTGTCAGGCATGTGCGTCCATTTCTGTTGACACACTACAGAAGGTGACTGACAATTTTATTCGTCGTTTGCGGCTTCTCTGTGCTGTACAAGGTGCACATTTTGAATCGATTTTGATGCAATTGCAACGACTGCATTATCAAGAACAGTCTCACCACTATTTATAATCTATTTCTCGGACTCCTTACTGCGACTACAGCATACAGCGCCATCTATCAGTAACATATGTAACTAGTTTTGAAATTTTTGTATCAAATTTTTACGGCTTTCCTAATAAACATATCACTTGTTTCAGTCTTCTATCTATCACCGTTTCCCAGTTGTTTCATTTCAAAGTTAGGGAGTCCTTTGTGAAACACCCTGTACATAAACACTAACATATATACACACACTAACATATATACACACACACTAACATATATACACACACACTAACATATATGAAAAAATTCCCCAATTTTCGCCAACCCTTTGGAGAGGGCCTCGCCCAATGACTCGGTAAAGCCCAGACCCGTCACTGGATTTATTGGATTTTCAATCTATTGCGAACGAACGACAGCCATGTGGGCAGTCCCCAGGGCGTAGCCCGATTTCCGGGCTAGGGGCAAGAAGTTCAAAGAGAAGGGGTTGGAATTAAGGTTGTGAAGTGTTAACATATCCAAACATACTGAGAAGTCCGTCTCGATGAGTGCCTGCCCTCGCTGTACAATGGGTAATTCCTTTGTCCTCTTATCCGCTGTAGTCTGCGTGCCAGAAATTAGAGCGAGAAGTTTAATTATATAACTTAATTATTAAAATGCTTTAATTTTAAAACTAGAGAAAGGGATCTTAAGATTCGCAACTTAGCGAACTCTAAATTGTATTGTATAAAGTTTCATTGTGTGTGTTTTAAATTTTTAAGTAGCCAGATTCAACATATAGTTTTTTTAACATAAAAGTATTTTATTTTACCTTAATTAGTATTTATTGTGTTATTCACATGGTGCATTTTTCATCCTGGAGTTATGCTCGATAATCGAGCAAGTATCGTGCGTAGTACAATCATCGGCTAATATTTAACAGTAAGTTTTCAGCGAAGCCACGCCACATAGGTAAATGCCGTTTACCCTTGCGGGCAGGCTATAATTTAGGTATTCGTAACACTATTTTATCTTCTACAATGCAAGACTTTGCCGAAGCACCTGTGCGAAGCGCGAAACCGGTCCGTGGATGTTGTTAACTGCAACAGGGGAGGAATATTCACTCATTTATCTCTTACTTCCGAATAAAATACGTATTTTAGCGTCTGGAAGTATAGGAGAGTATTTGTCAGCAAAAATTACGGACTCGAGCAGCAATAGTGGTGGTTCGCGTAGGAAAGCATCGAGTTCTAAATCATCTCCTTAATTTGCCGGACCGCCATAAACCTTTCATCGCTCGCACGTATATCAATGAAAAGGGTGCCGTTATACACTGCTCACTGGAGAAAACAGAGACCCGAAATGTTCAGTCACCCGCGGTGGAGTAGAAAACCCGAACTTGGAGAGGAATGTATGTTTAGACAATTTTCACAGAGCGCATACTATCGAAAATATCGGAAGTGTATGGTTCCTCTCCACTTTCAATCCCAAATAGTATTTAGACTCACTTGTGTCCTAAACGGTATCAGATTAAAATAAAAAAGGCACATTTTTACTAGTTTTCGTTCGTGAGTTATTCTTTTAATATTTATATTTCATATTTTTTTTAAATTAATTTTTTACGATGGTAACAGCTTCGCGATTAAAGAAACGCCCTCTAGTAGCAAGCTGCGTGACAAAATTGCACAATTTCCGTGAAATTTGAAACGATTCTTTTTAATTGTCAAAACATGATATTTTAAGTGTAAAGGTATTACATAGGTACTTTACGCATAATATGTGACACAAATGTTATTTTAAAAAAAATTTGTGGGCAACACATGACTTTCTTTATATAATGCAATGAATTAACTACTTTTACAGTTAAAAAAAAATTTATTCTTATAGTAGATACTTATATTCTTTCCAAGATATTGAATTTTCTTCAATGAGTCGTCATTTTCATTGATTTAGCGTCATTTTTATCAATTGGGCCAGATTTTTGTTAATTTGGCAACAATTAAAAATGTCGCCAAGTTGGCGACATTCCGCCAAAATCTCGCCAAGCGTTATGGACGGAGAAATAAATTATTCTTACAGCAGAGAAATGACTATTGGCGCTCAAATACAAAAGTATTACTCAAAGTATCTTTTTCAATGAATGGAATGAGCTAGATCTACGAGAATGATGTCACCCAATTTATCGCATGGTATTACATATGAAAAGTGAACATGTTTCTCAATAAGAAATATTTTTTTTTTTATTTTATATTACTTTTTGATAATTTTTTTGAAAAATGTGCAATATCTCGAGAATGGTTCATTTTAGCGTTCTAAAATTTATGTCAATCGTTTTCTAATGAAAAATTACATAGGAAATGTCTATTTGCGTAACTTTATTAACGGTTTTGATTTTTTGACGATTTTTTCAAAATTTCACTCGAAAATTTAGAGGGTTCTGAACATTCGATTGCGTATAAAAACAATAAACTTTCAGTGTTTGCGGATTGTGATTTTTGTACCAAATTTCGTTTGAATCGATCCATTCGTTCGTCAGTTATCGTCTCCACAGCCTCACTGACACACATACACACACATACTTTCACAAACACATACACACACACACGCACACACACACACATACACACACGCACACACACACACACGCACACACACACACGCACACACACATCACTTCAAAAATGTTTGGTTCGTTATCAGGGATGCTTGAAACGTGCTCTCCCGTCGAAAACTCGAATTCGAATCTTCGACCCCGTCACAATACTTTCCTTATACATTATGTATATAAGGAAAGTAATAAATGGCATCATGTTCAGGACTGTAACGTGCCCTTTATTGAAATGTTTTTCTAAAGCTACCAAATTCGTAAAGAAAAAATGGGCGTGCTATTCTAAAATAAGTAAATATAATAACATTATGTAACACCCCAGAATAAGATAGAATGTTTTTATTCTTAGTAGTATAGAAATTTATTTAGAGACTGGATCATTTCGAAAACAAAGGTGGCATTTATATATAGAAAATATATTTATAGAAATATTATATAGAAAATTATTATATAGAAATTATATATAGAAAATTTATATATAGAAAAATGATAGTTTGAAGTTTGCTATGGTTCAATGGGTACAAATGATTCTTTCTCAATAAAATAATATTATATAAGGGGTTATCAGATTTTACCTCATTCAAAACTGTGTTTTATTGAAGCAACTAGAAGACTCTGCCGCCTGCTATTTCGGCTCGAGCAACTCCCTTCGGTAGGTTTCGCTTCCTACTCGCTGCGCTCGCAGAGCTCGCTTCATATCTATCATTCCTAAAAATTCTACTTTCAAAAATCTCTTTTGTATCCCTGCCTATTTTCAATAGGGGGGAAAAGCAGGGATTTTTCTTAGTCCAGGAATCCAAAAACTGAATTCTTGATCATGAGCTCGTATTGCGAGCTATTTTATGCCTAACCAAAATCTAAATCGATAAACAGTTTATTTCATTGTGTTACCCTATTATTTCTCTATAAATGTACCAAATTTCATATTTTTGTATGATAGAGTTTTTGCGGTACGAGACAGAGAAATCGCTAGATGTGCCGATACGGAAAAAAAGGTCACTTCCGAAGTGCATAAAAAGTAAAATATTTCACAAACTACATCGAAATTACAAAAGGAGCTCCGTCTTGCATAAATTCATCCATGCAAGTAAATTTTATATAGCGATACATCTCTCTCTATTAAAAAAAAGTAGCTGACGCCGCAGTTGTTTGACAAATTTCTCGTTTCTCAAGATCCTTTGTTTCGCACCGCAAAAACTATTGCACATAAAAGTATGAAATTTGTCACACTTATAGAAAAGATTTTGGGGAATACGCTGAAATCAACCATTTTTACTTTCCTTATATACATAATGTATAAGGAAAGTATTGTGACGGGGTCGAAAATTCGAATTCGAGTTTTCGACGGGGGAGCACGTTTCAAGCATCCCTGATCACGAATTAAACATTTTTGAGGTGATGTCTGTGTGTGTGTATGTGTGTGTGTGTGTGTGTGTGAAAGTATGTGTGTGTGTGTGTGTGTGTGTCAGTGAGTCTGTGGAGACGATAACTGACGAACGAATGGACCGATTCGAACCAAATTTGGTACAAAAATCACAATCCGTAAACACTGGAAGCCTATTGTTTTTATACGTAATCGAATGTTCAGAACCCCCCTAAATTTTCGAATGAAATTTTGAAAAAATCGTCAAAAAATCAAAACCGCTAATAAAGTTACGCAAATAGACATTTCTTACGTAATTTTTCATTAGAAAACGATTGGCATAAATTTTAGAACGCTGACATGAACCGTTCTCGAGATATTGCACATTTTTCAAAAAAATTATGAAAAAGTCACATAAAAAAAAAAAATTCCTATTGAGAAACATGTTCACTTTTCATATGTAATACCATGCGATAAATTGGGTGACATCATTCTCGTGGATCTAGCTCGTTCCATTCATAAAAAAATATACTTTGAGTAATACTTTTGCATTTGAACACCAATTTATCTGCTGTAAGAATAACTTACTGCTTTGTCCATAATGCTTGGCGAGATTTTGGCGACGAAATTGGCGGAATGTCGCCAACTTGGCGATTTTTTGAAATGTTGCCAAATTAACGAAAATCTCGCCAAATGGATAAAAAGGACGCAAAATCAATGAAAATGACGACTAATTGTAGAAAATTCAATATCTAATAAGTTATATAATATATAAATATATAATAATAGTTATATAATATATGTCGAAAATTCAATATCTAATAAGTTAAGTTATATATATATATATATATATATATATATATCTATTTCTTCGTCCATAACGCTTGGCGAGATTTTGGCGACGAAATTGGCGGAATGTCGCCAACTTGGCGACTTTTTGAAATGGAGGACTAACAACGAACAATGGACTAGCAGGACACGCATTTTTGCAAGCAGGTACTTACATGGGTGAATTCTTGCAGAACGGAGCCCCTTCTTTAATTTCGA
>OX578135.1:176381792-176382990 GCA_951213105.1 Amaurobius ferox | reverse complement strand
TATATATATTGATAATATTAAACATTCCATTAATGATTTACAAAGATCCTTTGTTATCACCTATGTTGATAAAGCCTCTAATAATTATGCTATTATCTGTAAAAAATTTTATATTCAATTTCTGTTAGATTATTTAAAAAATAATAGTCTTTTTAAACCTGATTTACATTCCATCAATAGTATTAAATTGAAAATTATCAATATGTATAATGATTTAAATATTAAATATAAATATCTTAAATTTCCTTATATAGTGCTTATTCCAAAATTTCATAAAAATCCTATTAAATTTAGAACAGTTACTAGTGGCCATAATACTTACTCTACTACTGCGAGTAAATTATTACTAAATTCTTTAAATCTAATAAATAATAGTTTAAGCCAGACTAGCAATAACTACCATATTCTAGATAATAGTAAAGAATTAAAGAATAAATTAACATCTCTTAGAAAAATAATAGGATTTCAAACTTTTGATTTTAAAGATCTTTTTAATAATATTAAGATATCTGATCTATATGATGTAATTTTAGCTCTATATAATGCTTATATTACACCTCTTTCAAATCAAATTAAATTTAAAAATTTTCCTAAACTTCTTCACTTTGTTATTTTCAATAATTATATTTTTCAAGGAAATAAATTATACTTACAAGTCTCAGGAGTTCCACAGGGTGGCTGTAGTAGCAGTATGCTAGCTAATTTATACCTTTATCATTATGAAATGTCATTTACTTCAATAGATTATACTTTTTGCAGATATGTTGATGATCTGATTTGCTTAGTACATACAGAAAATTATCTCATAGATATAGATTACTATCCAGACAATTTGGAATTAATACCTAATGAAGCTAATATTAATAAAAATGTTAATTTTTTGGATTTAAATCTTTTTATTGATCCTTCTAATAGAATTGTTACAAATTTATATGATAAAAAAGACTTTTATAATTTTAATATTAATAAAATCTTACCTTTTAATTCCTGTAACTCGATTCAATTGTTTAGAAATATTATACTCAATCAGCTTTTTAGAATTTATAGATTATCTGATAAAAAATTTCATGCTATGCATATCAATAATCTCAAAATTACTAGTAATTTATATAAATATCCCACTTATTTAGTAAATAGTATTGTTAAAAAATTTAAAATAGCTGGATTTTTATAATTCTTTCCATAGTATCATATAATT
>OX578135.1:176239292-176374292 GCA_951213105.1 Amaurobius ferox | reverse complement strand
TTTAAAACAGGCAGGAGTCAAGTTAAATATATCAATATCAGCACAATAGGTATTATATAGATCAACAAATTTATAGATAGAATAGCATTTAATGTAGTTGTGTTTAACAGTAGCATTGTGAAAAAGAATTTTTTTCCTGGTATTATTGACAGGTTTGTGAAATTCCAGCTTCTTCTTTTTTTAAGAGACATTGAACTATATTTCTGTCTGAGTTCCCTTGTATGCATATCATAAGGATAATAGCCAGTCAATCTGTAATCAATAATACGTAATAGTTTATTTTGCACGATTTCTATCCGTTGAGAATGCAGATTGTAAACAGGGTCCCAAATCATTCCACAATATTCCAAAATTGGTTTAACAAGGGTATTATAAATACAAATAATCGTATCAGAACTGGCAAAAACATGAGATCGTCTTAAGGTGAAACCAAATCTTTGGTAGGCTCTTTTAATAATATTATCGATATGTATCTGAAAGTTAAAAGTATCATTGAAAGTGGCACCTAAATCGATAATATGAGTACATCGAAATAGAGATGTGAATTATTTAAAATATAATTCTAATTAAGAATATTATGGATCCCAGCAATGCTCATAACATAGCATTTAGAAATATTTAAATGGAGTTTATTTAGTACAGACCAGTTATACAGTTCATCTAGATCTCTCTGCATCAGTTCACAATCAGTTAATGAGTTGATTTTCATATAAGGCTTCAAATCGTCTGCAAACATAAGACATTTAGCCGTTTTAAAAATCCGGGGAATTTCATTAATAACAAGAAAGATCAATCATGCTTAAAGCATTGATTATGAAACACTTTCCAACTTCAATGCAATTTTATTTAAAAAAGTCGAAAATGCAATACATTCCTCGGTAATATTTTAAAACTTATCACAATACTACATTGATTTATTATATTTGAAAACTAAAACATTCATCGAAAAAAATGAACTTCATTCAAATGACGGCATTGAAATATAAATTGCGTGGTTTAAATATCTCTAAAATGCAATACATTCCACGGTAATATTTTTAAATCTATCATAATATTACGATAATTTATTATATTTGAAAACTTCATCGAAAACAACTGAAATTCATTCAAATGACGTCATAGAAAAAATAACACGCCTGGATCTCTCTATAAAAGCAGGATTTCATTCATAACTTTCTCCATTTCATTCATCACAATACTATAATAATTTATTTTATTTAAAAATTAAGACCATGGAGCTACAATTCATAAACTTTATGCTTAAAACTTCATCGACAAAAATCGTCCTTCTGTTTATAAAATCAATTAATATTTCATTCATATCAGCCATGCAGACTCCATGGACTGAATTATTTTGAGTTAAAGAAATACAGTAATTCTAATACAACTCATTCTACATATTTTGCTTTTTACATTTTACATAGGTGAAAATAGGCTTAGTTGTAGAAATAATCAAATTTGAATGAGAATTTAAACTCAAATATATTGTCATTGTGTTGTTTTAGTATGTAGATACACAGAATTTAAGCAGAAATAAAGTAGTTTTAGGATGGATACAACACTCAATATGAATTAAAAAGAACTTTAAAAAATCACGAATTTGAAACAAGATGGATGCCATATATCATTTTGAAGTGGGTCATGTGATCGTTTCATATCATGGTCACGTGATCGTGTCATATAAGATGTGTAATTATTATTTTAATTTTTATTTAAAAAACTACTGAATATATTTAGCTGAATTTTTTTTTATATATTTTATGGAACAATTTGACTATTACCTAAAATTTTCGAAGCAATTTGTGAATTTTAAATCCGCTTAAAATATGTTAGAAAAATTAGGTCCCATAGGGCTCAATGTATTTCATTTTTTCAACCCGGGTTCAATCCAAAACTAATTGTGTGATATTATTCATTTATATTCCCATAGGTCCTACAGACCGTCTGAACAACATATTAAAATTTCATTTTGATTAAGTCATTTTTACGGCAGTTATCGTGCTAACGGACAGACAGACAGACAGACAGAATGAACAAAGTCATAAACACTTTTCAACTTTGTTGTAAAGTGTTAAAAATTTAAAAAAGGAGTGGGCCAAGATTAGAACCCTGAGAAACACCAGAGGAATTACTGTATAGTCTAGAATTTACACCACAGTACTTTACAGAATACAGTCTATCTGAAATATAAGAGTATAACCTAGTCGATAAATCAACACTAAAGCTGCTAGTAATCAGTTTATGGGTTAATAACCCCAGATCGATGTGATCAAAAGCTTTACTAACGTCAGTATAAATAACATCAAGTTGTCTCTTGGTTTTAATAGCATCAGCAATATCACTGGTAAGACAAGCTAGATTAGTTACAGTTGTTCGTCTTGGCATAAACCCATGCTGGTACGGAGAAATCCATTGCTTAATTTGGGAAAATATCCTTTCATGCATAACACATTCAAAAAATTTTGAAAAAGGTGAAAGAATGGTAATAGGCCTGTAGTTCGAAATATCATGCTTGTTGTTCTTTTTATGTACAAGAATAACTTGACCATATTTCCAGACATTGGGAAAAGCGGTAGTTTTAATCGAAATATTAAACAAAATAAGCAAAGGGTAAGTTAGAGAGTCAACACAACCTTTGATAATGAAATAAGGAATATCATCACAGTTTAAAGACTGGCTGGATTTTAACTTCTTTAAGGCTTTGGCAACATAATTTTCAGTAATATATTTAAACTTAATTAAGTCAATGTTATTGAGTTCACAATACTTGGTTAGCAGTTCAAAATCAACAGGTTGACTACTTTGGATATAAACAAATTCAAAGAAAGCAACAAAGCAGTTTGCAATATCATTTACAGTAGCATAATCAGTATTATTATAACTCATTGTTGAGTTCCCATGACTACCAGGTCACCTTTACAAAAATTCCAGAAAGCCTTAGGGTTCTTATTGAGTTCTTGTTTCATGATAGCAACATGATTGGTAAAATCAGTTTTGATTCCATCTTTCACAGATTTGCGTAGTCTATGAAATTCCTGTAGATCACTTATATCACCACCTATAATAGATTTTTTGCGATATTTTTTTTTAATTTAATATTATGGATAGTGCTAGAAGAATACCACGATTTATATCTCCGCTTAGTAGGAATATATTTTGGTATACATAAGTCAAATATCCCATAGACACACTCATAAAAACTCGATATAGCATCATTAACATTTGTATATGTATTTAGAAAGTTCCAGTCTGTATTATAAAAGTAGTCATATAGCATAGGATAATTGGCCTTTCTGAAGTTATATTTCATATTATTATTAACTCGATGATTTCTGCCCATCTTCTTAATCAATATAGTTCCCTCCAGAACAGGATGGTATGGATCCTCTTTAACGAAACTGAAGGTAGAATGTTCAATAATGATGCGTTTATAGTTAGTCAAGACAAGATCAAGAATTTTGCCATATTTATTACAAACAGTGTTTAATTGATCAAGATTTAAGAACTGCATAAAGTTAGAAATAGCATACTCAACTTGAATTTGGCCAGATAGGGTACCTACAGTATTGGAATGATTGAAATTTACAGATGAAATATTAAAGTCTCCAAATGTAAATATATGATCCGGCGAAGTACAGAATTTTTTTTCAGTGCTTTTAAAGAAATTAATTTTCATATTTATCAACAGTAGTATTAGGCACAAAGTAAATGACACAAATACAGAATTTGGAGGTATGAGAAACGCAGACAGGAATCCATAAGCACTCATTTTCAAATGACACATCAGTTAGTTCAATAGAATCAAAGTATTTTTTTACGGCAATAAGTACACCTCCGCCCAGATTTAGCCCAGTAGTAACCGGATCTCTATCACACCTAAAAACATTATAGTCCTTATCGAAGATTTCACAACTACCAATATCACCATTCAACCATGTTTAAGTTAGGCAAATGATATCAAAGTCATGTGTTAAGGTATTGGCATAAAACTCGTTTGTTTTAGTTCTCAATCCACGTACATTTTGATAATACAATGTGAACTCCTTTTTTATATCCCTCATTACATTGACATGCCTGCCAGGCATAGGAACTGAAGTGTAATTATATTCATTTGAGTAATTTGCTGTTGGATTATCTGATAGTCACTTACTTTCTGTTGAGCTATCACCAGTAACCTGGTCACATGCATCATTAGTATTAATAATGAGTATAAATGAGTAATAATATACATTCAATAGGCTCAATATTTTGAAATATCCTTCAATTTTTACCAAGTTTGAATTCTGTAATTGATTTACTCTTAGTCCTGATCTCTGCCGTAAGGAAAAGCTAAAGTTGGTAGAAAGTATCTTATTTTAGACACCAACTTTTTAAAACCGTACTTTTCATTTTATTAATATTTGTTATTTGGTCCTATTGTGTTTAAGTTATATAATTACCAATAGCGCAGTTCAGTTTATGATGAATGAAAATTATCCGTTAGATTGTATTCCATGTCTATTGTAATTTTTCGAATAATGAGCATCTTTGAAATATCATGCAGCCTACAAATTTTAAACATTTAATCTTTCATTTGGATCCGTCATGTCTTTTAAAATATTTCCCTTTTTTATTGATATCAGTATTCTAACATCTACTATGCTGTCTTATTGTAGAACGTTTCCAATTCCAAACACATTTTTTAATATTGAGTTGATTTTAAACACGAACATTCTAATTTTCTTAAATTTATTCATTCAATGTTGCTTTATATTAAGAGAGCCTATGTAGAACACGCAGCTAATACTTTTTAATTCTTTTCAAAACTGAAATTTTAATGAGACGTTTTGTTCTTAGAAATGTTTTTTTATTTTCTGCGCGTATGCTCATGTGTGTGTTGGGGTAATTTTAAAATATAGAACCGTGTTCTCTAATTTTTCTCCCTTCGGCTTCATTATTTTCCTCCGATATTAAAATTGCATGTCTTGAAAAATCCTTCTATAATCCAGAGTTACATTTAGAACATGTCAGTTTAAGCTTCTTTAATCCAGGGATTATACTATACGAGAATCGGCGGGAAAGGAGTGAACAGTTTGTAAAGAAAGCTGCAAAAATGAACATTATCTTTTGTTTTTGAAATAAATATTTCGGGAGCCATAAATACGGTAATAAGAATTTTTTCTAACACATTTCTCTCTCTATTTCTCTCGCTCAAAAATATTCTGTATGAAACGAAGCGGCAAGTGCAAATTTAATTAACATTTTAAAACTATTAACTACTAACGCAAGTAGAGAGTTAAATCTCTTGATAGCCTCTAAATTAAGTTTAGAAAATCTGATGTGGGCAGCAGATAACTTTTCATACGTCAAGAATATTACTCCCCTTCCCCCAATAAGAAAGGGACAAGAGATATCAAAAAATTGAACTTAATTACACGTTATTTTCGTTCACTAAACGTCAATTTTGCTTATTCCCACGCTAGATAGCATCCCACGGTACAACTCGGCACACCCGAAGCCGCGCAAGCGCCCCAGGGCACTGCTGTGGCGACCCCTGAAAGATGCATTCTTCCGCCCCACTCGGGGTCGGCCCATCTAGCATTGTTTTATATCTGCTCTACCCCCCCCCCCCCCCTCCCTTCGTTTTTCTTTGAACTCTAGCTTACTCCGTGCCCCTCCCTGGCTTTTCGGATCTCGCGTTTCTTCGACGAACCTTTTTAAACTCTGTGGTTAGGTGTTTGTTACCCTCCCCTGTCCTCAAGCTCAAGGCCCTGCGCCCCCTGGGCTCGCTTCTATCACCCCTCTTTCCTCTTTCTTTCCGCTGGGTGCCTGCTTGGGCACCAGCACTCTCCTATTTCTGTAAGACTTGGGGAAGGGATGATCTCGGTCGCCCCCCTCCCCACAAGCAAACTCTAGATCTAAACTTTCACTTATGCTTTTCTCCTTAGTATTTCTTTTTCCTTTTCGCTCGGAGTTTAAAGGGAGGAATTCTTTCCTCTCCTGGGCACTCCGTAAAACCCTTTCCTTGAGACTTTGAAGAATTTTGCTGATCTGGCGACATTTCCAAAAGTCAGTGATATTTCGTTGCCAGGGTCGCCAAATTGCCCCTGAATTTGTGGCATTTACTTAAAGTAAGCAAAAGGAGGAGAATCACTTTTATTCTATGATTTCAGTTGTAAGGAATAGATGTCTTCTTTCATGAATGGAATGAGCTAGATCCACGAGAATAATGTTAGTAAATTTGTCCCATAACATTACACATGGAGTATCAACCTATTTAACGATGTTTACTTATTTTTAATCTTATGTAAATTTTTGACAAATTAATTTAAAAACTGTGCAATATCTTGAGGAAAGGCTTATGTTAACGTTCTAAAAATTGTTTGATTCGTTTTGTAATGAAAAATTGCATATAAAATTATTATTTATTTAGACTTATTGAAGGTTCTTGTTTTTAATGATTTCTCAAACATTCCTTCAAAACTTTGGGGATCATTCAAACGTTTGATCACGTTTAAAATTAATAGTATTTCATTATTCACTTATTAAAATAATCTTACCAATTCTTTTAAATGCTCCATTTGTTCGTAAGATATATCCACAGACTCACGAACACATGCACACACTAACATAAGCACACACTAACATGAATACGTACAGATACACAGACATCATCTCAAACACGTTCTATTTGAGTCCAGGTAT
Source organism: Amaurobius ferox (assembly GCA_951213105.1). Taxonomy (NCBI): domain Eukaryota; kingdom Metazoa; phylum Arthropoda; class Arachnida; order Araneae; family Amaurobiidae; genus Amaurobius; species Amaurobius ferox. Next base: position 176,367,608 of record OX578135.1, on the reverse strand, counting down.
GCTTCAAACGAGCTGTTCCATCGATAGGACTTGTTAAAATTTTCAAACCCCCATTACAATACTTTTCCTATACATTATTGACTATTTAAGTGAGAAAAGCAATAAACGGTAAAATTTTGGAGCATTTAAATTAAAGACAAACAAAATAGATTTCAAAAATCATTTAATAAAATGCCTTCGTTGATTCATAAATTTACAAAATCCAAGCGCTTTCGCCCTTCATCACTGGAGCTTTTAAATTAAAAACAGCCAAAATAGGTTTAAAAAGTCGTTTAATAATTCCTCAATAACTCCTCCTTTTTTTACCCATGTTAATACCTAAAAGCGCTTTGGCTTTGTAAATTTATGTACGTTGGGGGAACGAGTTTTATTAAATGACTTTTTAAACTTATTTTGGTTGTCTTTAATTTAAAAGTTTATTAAAATTGACCTGTATCCATTCTATTTCTATTTATTTTAGAGCATTGTTAAGAAGTTCCTCATTTCATTAATGAGTAAAAAAGATGGAAATGCCTAATGTTGTTGACATGGCCTCAAGTGTTTAATAAACCTAATTTTGGCAAACGAATGGCTGGCAAAATTGTTTTCTAGAAGCAGTCTCCGTCTCTTTTCTACAGACCAGCTATCTTGATTTAGGATTTTTTAAGACACAAAGATTCAAACGTGATCAGATATTTCACGAGTTGCCTCCAAAATACGAAAAATAGGGAGAAAGGAGAAGTTTATAGCATTTAAAAGCAATTAAATTAATATTAATTAGTTGGTCGCAGATTTTTGCAGTGTGTATTTTTAATATTTTTCGAAGTTCTGGGCCATTTTTCTACAACATGTTATACTACAGAAGTTTATACTACAGAAGTTTATACTACAGATGTTTATACACCATGTTTATACTACACAACATACAGTGTTGGCACTGTCTGCTGTCTAGTAGAAACAAGGTGATTCTCTCCAGAAGTATGCAATCCCTTTTAACTCCACTTCGTTAAACATTTCTTAAAAACTCACTTTACCGAATTGTAATGACTGTTGAGATGAAATACCTTCCTAGATTTATCACAAATACAGGCACAATTAGTACAAAATAATTAATGTATATTTACTTAGAAATTTGTAATTAAATTTAATTTTTCTAATTCTTTCCTTAAAAGGTAATGACACAATAAACATATAATTTTGATACTTTAATAGTAACACAGTTTACACTAAAAGCGAAAAAGATCATAATAGTATATGTAGTACAATAGAAAATAAAATATATAATTATACATAGTAATTTATTTAACCAAATACGCTTATTATCCTTAATTACATGCAGATTAAATGCTAATAGTTGGGATATATTTATAAGCTTGTAAGCCAACACCGTAAAATAGTCTAATTGAATTCTACTAGTGTAGCATTCCCAGCTGGCTACAGGATTGCAATATGAAGTTCTTGCTTGCCAAATTAGTTTAAACAGTTCTAACTAAAATTCAGATACACATAATTTTTCAGGCATACATTTATAAATACGGAGATAAATAAAATGGAATAAAATTAGGAAGTAATATGTTTTAATTATTAATGTTTTTGTATATCGTAAATTCATAGAGAATCTTACAGCCTGATTCATATCAGATTTAGTGAAGTTATCGTGAATTATATTTGGTTACAAAAAATCATACACAGTAATACCTGATATTATGAAATTAATAACCAATTAAATTTATTTCACAAAGTAAATACATGTCGAAATAACTTTCAAAACCATCTCAATAGTATCGTACATCTCAAACTGATTCTAAAGTAATACAACTAAAATAATAGTATTGATCGGTTTCGATGGCAGAAACATATTTCCGCTTCAGAACACGAGAAGCGCAACTTTCACTCGTGAAAGAAAGATCGACGACGGATAAACAAACAAAAACCGTAACTAAAACAGAGAAAGAGTGTTGCCAATGTCGAGAAAAAGTAGGTAAAATAACCCAGGAGGAAGAAACAAGTGATGGGACACAGTAAAATATCAAGGAGAAAAGTGAACATCCAACGCAGGATTCAAATCACTTGTAGTTGTTCATAAAAGCCTAATTTAAATAACATGACCAAACCAGCAAAAATAATACATATTTTAAATTAAATACGAAAAATAAGGGGAACAAAAAATGGTTATTGGAAGCTGAAATTACATAGGCCGCAAAAACAATAAAACTGAAAATAAAAAAAGGATGAAAATTACCGAAAATGAAGGAGCCAAACGAAATTCAAAAATTAAAGCAGCTATTTCTAGACGAGGAGAAAGGATAATTATCATTAATAAGGGCGTTTGAATGAGAAACAATTTAAGAAAATTTCAGGAAATTCCAATTCAAAAATTAAATTAGGGGTCAAAATGAATTCGTGGCAATACTTGACTTCACAGCTGCGGGACCCACTTCCTACATTCAAATCTCCTTAGTCATAACCTTGTGAAAACAATCTGCATAAAAGTAGACTGAAGAAAAAAGTAGAAAGCATAAAAGTAGGAAGCATCTGCATAAAAGTAGAAAAGTAGACTGATCTAACCTTGTTATTTAAAAAGTGCTTCACCGAAACAAATGGTGCATTTCATTCCAGGACGCTAATGTTACCTGAATCAATGTCAAAATCGAAGGGAAAATTCGTAGGCAAACAGTGCTTATGTTTGTCCCAATTTTAATGTTTTTTAGTTAAGTTAAAACCAATTAAAACTAGCAGCAAACAATATTATGTCAAAATTTCTCTTCAATCTTCCTTTATTCGGGTCTTCAATCATCACTAATAACTGTTGACATACACAAAAAGGATTCAATGGCAATTACTAACAGCTTAGCCTCCCCGAGAGACATTAACAACCCCTGACGAGCCCCAGATGGGTGTTCCCAGAGCCAAATAGCCCCGGGAATTATAATTAATAAGCAACTAGGGCCATTTAAATGCAACGCAACATAAAAATTAGAGCTCAGATATATTGATTGAAGGATCATTTGAGGATGAGAAACGAGTTTTAAGCAACATTCTAAAGAAAGTTCGTTTATTCCGGGTATTGTTCGGCAGATCTCCGTTTCAGTCTATTTATTATATATTTATACAAAATGTATAGTAAATAAATCAAAAATCCAAGTAAAGAGAATAAAACATTCTGTAGATGCAAAATAATTGTGTTTATTTCCCTACATATTAAGAAATTTCTATTCTGCGAAAAATACAAAACTGAAGTTTAAGAAAAATACAAGGCGCGAAAGAAAAGCAAAAAGGGCAAAAATACAAATTAGAGCGAAAATTACAAGACTGACAAAATACAATTAGAGCGAAAAATACAAGACTGACACAGACTGAAGTTTAGCTGCTGCAAAACAAAGGTTATTTGTAGAAATTTGTTTAATAAATCAACGTGTAACAATTTTGATACTATATACTATTTCGGAAGTAATGTGAGCTTCCTTTACCGGGATAAGGGAAATAGAAAGCTACACCAACAACGGTTTTCTGACGCAGAATGTTTCAATTTATACTAATGTAGCTACATTGCTTTAACGATATCCAAAAACTTTAACTTGGCTTTTGGCATTTAAATGAAGGAAGTTTGTTTTGCATTTGTAAATTATTGATGCTTTTTAATGTTGTTACGTGCTAATCTATTGGTATATATTCAAGGATAATAAGTGGAGCGACTTTTTAAATCCTAATATAAACTCTTTTTTAACACTTTCTAAACCAGTTGTAAAGTGCTTATGACTTTGTTCATTCTGTCTGTCTGTCTGTCCGTTTGCACTATAACTGCCATAGAACTAACTTTATCGAAATGAAATTTTAGTATGTTGTTGCGACGGTCTGTGCGACGGTCCTCGCCGACAGAAACATTGCAGTGCAATGTTTCTGTCGGCGAGGACGCCAATGCCTTCAAACGGAGATCGCACTGTTTGGGATAGGGTTAAATACCTGTCTTTTTGAGAGGTTCTTCGTTAGGGATGGACGCTGTTCCACCCATAAGCAAAAAGTTAAAGTGCTTAGGGGCATTTCTATAAAACTTATACATGGTATAGCAGGAATAGAAATATCTATAATCGTATATTTAAAATACAAATGCATGTGTATCCTCCAAAATTTTCTCAGGATCAGTTTCAGAAGGTTTCATTTACTTAAAGATCAAGTTCACTTGCAGCTAGTTTAAATACTATCGAAGTAATTCAAACTTGCTGCGTTTAAAATTTATATAAGATCTTTGACATTTAGAGTGGAGTGAATAGTTTATTTTCGACGATGCGCTATTTATCCGAGCATCCTTGATGAAACGAATTCGAATGCGCCGGGAAACACCGAATGCTTAATTAACGCAAGGCGTTGTTTACTTTACCCGATTTATTTTTCTGGATGCAGTTGTTGATTCGAGGAGAATTCTGTTGTTGAATCTTCTAGGGGCATAGCGACACGATAATGTAAACGAGAAATTCCGCCTTTATTTTAAGAGTATTTGAAACTTTGCAGTGGCAACGCAGGTAGAAAATAGATGACTCAATTTCAATTACTTTTAAGTCAATGTAAATAATGAAACACAACGAGGAATTCGATGCACTTTTATTCAAAGTATGCAGAGAATGAGAAAGTATTAGCATTCGATTGGGAAATTTGCTACATGGTTTCGAATAGAATTCTACACAAAATATAAAAATTCGCTCAAACTTCTGTTTAAAATAATTTGTCATTAAAATACTTCGTGACTAATTATGTAGTAAATAGTTTATCAACTGGTTTCGATTGAATAAACAATCTTTTTCTTCAGGATAAATCAACGCTACCAGCAAAGGTAACCCCCTAACAGCATTTTTTTTCACAGTGACGTAAGATTTACGTCACACTGTGACTTTGGGACTTCACAAGACGTCACAGTACGTCTCGGCAATGTCATATTGAGGTCACAGCGAAGTCATTTTCATGGTCGTTTTTGACGTCGTATATTAACTTGTTTGTGACGTCACATTGTGGTTGCCATTGCAATGTCGTCACATTGTTATGTGTTAATTAAATAGTGGAAACGCCACAGAATATAATCGCAATGAAGCTACAAAGTTACTAATACTTAACGTTGCATAGAAGTCACAAATATGATATCACATTGTGACGCAGGTGTCACGTGACTACAACGTCACTGTCACACAGGTGACGATCTTTGCTGTGAGGGACAAGGCGCATGTCCTTGCCATGACATTTATCTTCGGTTCCACGGTGTTTACAGCAGCTTGAACAGATGCCCTCGTTAAATGCAAACGTCCTTCTTTACATACAGTATTCCTTTCCTGAAGATGTTTTTATTCGTGATTTTTGAGGGAAAATAAATCCCCAAATTAAAAAAAATCCCCGAACACATTTACATACTTAGAAGATGTTCAGCTGTGCATGTATGTCTGCGTTAATATACGCGATAAATATTGTAAAATATAGAAATTAAGATTTTTGTAACATTGTGTTTTTGAAGAAATGAGCATAAAACTTAGAAGTATAGGGAGGAAAAAATACAGTTTAAGCTACGCTAAGTGTGTAAAGGGTATTAAAATAAGTATTGAAATTAATAAGCCAAATGAGTATGATTCTCTAATCTGAACTAACTTGAAATATTAAAATTTTACAGAATTAAGAAAATTAAAAAAAAATATTTTGCAAACAGAAAGCCATAAAAATACATTATTTTATTCTATTGGTGGCTGATGCATGTGGACCTATCGAATTCCACACGAAATTGTTATGCATCTGTAATATTTATGTATAAGAGGGTCAAGTGTAACCCCACATTTCAAATATTTATTCGTTCTAACTCCTAGTACACCTTCCACTAAAAACCCCAATTTATTGTATCGAGTTTCCTAAAACGAATCTTCATCTTGCCCCCTTTTCTGTCGCTTCCAAAATGCTTAAATTTAAAAGACGAGATTTTGGTTTTGTAAGATGTAAAACAAGGATCAAATTGCAAGTGGGCGCCGCAGTAGGAAATGTGTTTGCTACTTTTATTCCGATGATACGGGCATTTATCGTACAGAAAAAATAAGAGAATATCTTTTGACCATTTTATCTTTCAAAATCTCGGGAATAAAACTATTCTAGGATTTTGGTACGAAAGAAGATTTGTGCTTTTGTTTGTATCCTCTTTTTTAAATGCTTTTTTCTAAAAGCTTTGCGAAAGCAGGGTAGGCCAGAGTCTGACAAAATCGGATCTCTTATTCACCTACTGCTTCAAAATCAGTTGAAACATAAAGCTAGGTTTTCTTATCATAAAGTTTAAATATTTCACAGTGATCATGGTGTCCAAAATTTGCTGAAAATGTAACAAATATTTTAGTTGCAAATTAAAAAAAGATGAGTACCCTGTTTAATACCACAGTGGAATTGAATCGGGTACGTAAAAAACCAATCAATCACTTTTTAATAAATTGTAAAGAAATACATAAAAAATATATGATGTCCTCATTATTAATACTAGTGATAATTCTTAACATACTGAAGTTGGCGGGTCAAAACAGACTTACGAGAAATATTCCATAGGACCCCGTTATCTCGAATTGAAGAAAATATTACGTCGTTAAAGTTTTACTCAATCGAAATGCATTGAATTTATAGCTGAGTAACTAAAGATTGCAACATTATACATGCTATATGTTTCTCTGTAGCATATTTGTTAAAATGCCACAACAAAATTAAAGTAAATATCGTAACATTTTTGTCAAATGTTTTTCATTGAATCTCTACTAGAAAAACTGGTACGGTTGAGATACAGACGTTTTAAACCTTTAATATAAAATGTTTTATAAAATATTCATTTGCAAGGTTATTTTAGCCTGAAAGTCCGTTTAACACGCCTACGTGGGTTGGTCCAAAGGTTTGTAAAGTACTTCTCTGATAGGATGGCCTTTGTATGTAGGTTCTTTTTAAGTACTTCAACATCTAAGTGAAACATACTATCATTTTACTTAATGATCAGAATTCGGCGAAAGAATCAGAACACTTAATACAATAACTATTTTATTCACAGCTGTCTCGCTGGAACTCAAATGACATTTCAAACAAATCTACTATATACACTATTTACACAGATAATCATAGAAGATTTTTCCCGGGACATTACTAATATAATTCGAACCTAACTCGTTACTGAATTTCGCAGACTATAAAACTAGTTGATGCGATAACTTACTACATGACGACGATGAATATTCCTGTTATTCACAGTACACTGTCATTTCGTAGCATAACTTTCCTTCCCCGAATATGAAACCCTCTTTATTTCCCTCTTGCCAAATTTTCCTTCTTTCCTGCCGATACTCAAAGTCCTCCATATAAATATATCTGACCAACCACGAGAGTACACTGAACTTCAAGCAGGGGGAGAAGTAGGGAAGATTTGCAGAAATAATCCCTACATGTTCCCTGTATTTATTAGATGAAATTCATTTATTAAATAATAAAGGATTAAATCCGGCACAACTGATCTTTGGATGTAAACGGGTTAACGGAATGTCTAACGATAGGACTCGACATACAGATTACTCACCACATTTTTATTCGATGATTGGTACAGTAAAAATATATGTAAAACGGATTAAAAAAGAAGTCGAGGTTTTCTTTATCCAGCATACAGAAGCAAATAATGTTCAAATGTGATACCAATTAAGTTACAAGTTCATGATGTTCGTATACCATAAGTTAACCGAAAACTAGCAAAGCACAAAATGATATAGATATTTAAATACATTCAATTAGTAATGAATGCTTTAATGCATAATTTTTTACAAATCAAAATACTTCTATTAACAACTTAAATTTTAAAATCATGTTGTTTGCGTTTCAATCATTCAAATTTAATAATATTTATTGGTTTTCGATAACTTAAAGCTTTAAATATATTTTACTTACTTTCAAAGATTCAAAATTCTAAAACTTACCTTTAAAATAAAATTTCGGGAAATAAAGATATTTTATTTAGTTTTCAATATTTTTTACTTCAAAAAGTTATTGTTTACTTTACAAATATAAATATTTAAATTTCCCCAGCCCAAGCTGGGGGGGGGGGGGGGGCTCACCAAAAGGTATAGAGCAACTGTTTCCCCGGCTGTGAAAAATATATAAATTTGAAACGTTTCTGTACACGTTTAAATGATTTGAATTTTGAAAATGTGTGTTTAGCTTTCATATGAGGAGGTCACAGTTAAAAAGTGCCGTGCATCAAAATAGGTGAACCTGGAGTTAGATGAGAGGAGCTAAAACTCATATGGATGAAGAGCTTGAAAATACCATAATGCTTTGAGAAATACAAGGTAGAATCAAGCAGTTTGGAGACTGTGCTGGCATCTCCAACCCTGATTGGAGGAGAGGGGAACTATTTTACCTTGGCGTATAGAGGCACATGTGAAGCGAGATGTGAAAAGGCAGAAGCAGGTGTTTTTCCAGACAATGCGTGTCAGTGAACTGTAGTCGTTCGCGTTCGTCGAAAACGGAAATGACGTTTGAAAAACAACTTGCGAATATCGAATTCTGCTGCATTCAAAAACATTGCACCTGCTGCAGCAGGTTTCTGAATGCAACAGAATTCGATATTCGCAAGTGGCTTTTCAAACGCCATTTCCGTTTTCGGCGAAATCGAACGACTACAGTTCACTGACACGTATTATCTGGAAAAACACCTGCTTCTTCCTCTTCACATCTCGCATCACAAGTGTCACGGTAAAATAGTTCCCCTCTCCTCTAATCAAGGTTGAAGATATCAGCAGAGTCTCCGAATTTTTTTATCCTACCTTGTATATCTCGGTATCGCTCCTGTTATTAAAATATCGTGTGTTCTCATTTGGCCCAACAGAAAGACGCAGTATTTAGTACATGCATTTTTGAATACTTTTAAAGTCCCCTCATTATGAGCAGAAGTTATTTGTAGTTTTTCGTAGTTTCAGAACAAGATGCAGAATATAGGACGGCAAAAATAAATGGAAAAGTAAAATACATTTGAATAGGTGGAAATACTATTTGTCTAAATTCAAATTTATATGGCACTGATCCTTTTTTCCTGAAAAATGAACTGTTTTGATAAATATTATTCAATACGAGTTTTCGACATAAAAATGTATAAAATACGGTGGGACTTATTTTAGCCCCAGCGCCACCTGAATTGTTCGTTCACACAAAAAGTTTTTACATTTTCCCAACATGATGCTTCAACTCATCCCTTTAACTCCATCATTGGCCGGTATGGCACTGAAGTACCGTAAATATTTTACAACTAAATAAAAAACAACAGTCTTCCAGTTAAATTGGGGACGTAAACTTTTCCTGTAGTGCAAAAACATTTTCCATTAAATACGTAACTCGTCAGTTTTTATAAAAAAAAAAAAATGCTTCAACAATTTGCGATTCTTGTATTTTTTTTTTCACATTTTCACTGTTTACACAAGAAACACTCCACGTTCCTTACTGTGATGTTTCTAAAAAACAGGCATAACTTAATTTCGCTCTTTTATAAATAAATCTTACTTAAGTGATAAATCTTTAAGAGCCATTGCGGGAGAGGATGGGGGTCAGAAGTGTTATTTTGCTTTTTTTTCCTAATTTTTTTACTTCTATTTAGCTTAGGTTTAGGTTAAATACTCTGTTTTTCTAAGTTATAGCGGAGGATGGCTGGAGAAAATGTCAAAAGTTTGCATTTTTATGCGATATTTGAAGAAGAGTTTTCTAAGAAAATGTTAACTTTATTTTCTGTTAGACATTTTAGCTTTAAGACGTCAAACTTATAAACTTATTTTTATATTTTGAAGGGCACATGTTGGATATTTTAGGCTTAGAGTGTTTTTTCCAACATAAGTCTTTGTAGCGAGCGCGATTCCACTATAATGAGTTGCCTCGTCACAATGTTGGATTAGACAATCTTGACTGTTTATGAAGGGTGCTTGACGAATCTCCACGACTATCAGAAGTGTACTTTCACAACAAGATCAGACACATTGTAAGAAATTTTTTATGTTCAAAACGCAAAACGATTTAAACCATACACGTACTCATCCAAAATGAGTTGCACCTTTGGCTACGAATAACATGGCAAGGCGTCTTTGCCAACTAGCTAGGTGCGTGTGTACATTTTTTACCAGAAAGAGCACAGTCGATGGGAGCCAAAGTTTATAGTTACTACTATCTATAAAACTTGGGTTAGTTTAGTAGTATCTATAAACCTTGGGTTAGTAGTATCTATAAATCTTGGGTTAGTAGTATCTATAAACCTTGGGCGGGAGAAAAGCCCGCGGTGAAAGACTTTCACATGCTTGACGTCACAAAGCAAGTGATTTGCCAATTACGGCATTACATTCGAATTCCAATGTAATGCCATTCCAATGTAAGTATTTCCAATGTAATGCCAATATATACAATAATGGGCCAATATTAGACCAATATTAAATGCTACTAGGAATCACACGTCATTCAGCAAAATACAAAACGCAAAATCGGGTTTCAATGACTCCTAAAAACTCAACATATAATATTGTATACAAATCGGATATTTGAAACTTCAGACATTTCAAACTTAAATACAAATTAAAACTTCAAATATTTCAACTTATGATATTTCTTTTAAACTTAAGATATTACAAACGTGCATCCGTGTTTTTATTATGATAACTTGAATACACATATGAAAAACTCGAGTACACAATTTCAACACCGACATAAAACTTCATCTGCGCATTGAACTATGATATTCGTTAAAGTAAAAATATAGGTATGTTACCAATAGCGAAAATAAATCTACATTCATGAACAATATAATTACAGACTCGAAATGGTTATAAAAATTGAAGTTATCTTTAACAACATTATCAACGATTAAAATATTTTATAGGCTGTACACATGTGTCAAAATGTCATATAATCGCGACCACGACCTGTAACTAGGTGGCAAAAGTAAATATTGTCATAGCGGGTTCCGAGGGCTTCTCAAGTCACAACGGATACCGGCTAGACACGGCAGACCGAGAGTCTAACTCTCCAAATTTGTAACCCAGGTTCGAAACACACCTCTCGTCAGTTGGAGGATTCCAACTGATGACCTGTGAAGGAAAACCCAACAAATACCAAAGAAATACCTTTACCTTCAAGGATTCACCAGAAGCTGAAAACACATAAATTCAATACAAATTCAACACAAATAAGAACACCATTCTAATTCAAATCCAATATTTATTAATTATTCAAGAAATGGAGTTGCAGATCAAATACAATTACAGATTTAGTAATTTAACCACTGGACCTCACTTTACCAAGAATCATCGGCTCTTTGCCGGAAATTAATATAAATTCAATAATCAAGTAATTTCATATAAATTTCATATATTCTAATTTAGCAAAAATAAAGGTATGGTCAGAGAGAATGCACACACCCGGGGAACGTTGAAGGCTTACGTAATTACTGTATTTCAAACAATATAAACTCAATTTAGATTATTATGGCTTAGATAAAGCTTCATTATGAAGAAGGAGACTGTAGGTAAAATATATATATATAATGCTGGCAGAAGATCCCATGGATAAAAAGTTCTGCAGTGGTCGATGCACATGTCCAGTCGACAGCCCAACGGCTCGTTAAAAGGTACAAGTCTTACCTCACGAAATTCTTGGAAGGACTCATGGCAGATAGAGCACAGGCATCCACTGATAATTTCCCTCGGGGCAACATTGCCCGCTCCAGCAGGAACGGCCGAACCGCAGTTTCCGGCAAGGTGCCGGATCAGGTCAGCCGAAGGAACAGCTTCATATTTGCTTTCTCTGGTCCCGGTGCTCGACCAAGCGAGATGAGGCATCATCTCTACGTTTACACGGCGGTCGACGGTCGGCGAGGGCAAGACATCATCAGATCTCGGCAGTGGCGACGGTAACAGCAGTGGCGATGGTAACAGCAGTGGCGATGGTAACAGCAGTGGCAGGTGGCATCTCTCCCGACCCTCACAACACGGTAACTCCACCTGAGGGCTAAGTCCCGCGTCGACGTGAGTTCGAAGATGTTTCCAGGGAGAGAGCCCCGAGTTACAATTCACACAGCTTATATACATTCCAGATGGATCCAGGAGCCGTCCAATACAAAATCACATGGGCTCACATCATCTCCTCTCCACCAATCCAAAATTACTTCCAATTCAAAATCATCCACAGTTCCGCCGAACAACGGTAAAGTTTAAGGCACGTGCAGCAGCCACGTGAAGTCAAGAAGAACGCAGACACTTGTCTCCGCCAGCAACAGGTGTGACCCAGACTAACAGGCGTCATTCCCAGAGTGTGCGAGAATTATATAACGAAATAAAAATGGCACAAATTACTACTGATTTCGATACTTCAACATCTGCTAAAATATATACATTGACAAGAGGGTTCCAGGACACAGATTAATTAAATATAAGTTTAAAAGTACTGAAGTTATGTAATTTACAAAGGAGTGACGAATTCCGTCACGACAATATGAATAGATGGCATGAGCATCACCTTTAAGAAATTAGTGTGCATAGCAATTTTACAAATTAGCCTGCAGACATTTTTAGAAATTACTGTGTACCACCTTTTTAAAATATATTCCCCTTTTCATAGCAACACTCTAACCTTCCTGAAAACAGAGCAACTAACTAACAAATTGGGCATTCATAAACATAGCAAATGATACAATCCTAAGTTTTCTATTTAGATATAAGTTCAAATTGTGTTTATTAATATACACTTAGAAGAAAACACACAGTTGAGGTTGAATGTTCTAATTCCAAACAGCATTTTTTAATTTTTTCTCTCAAATTGCCTTATAATTCATTTAACAGTTTTAATCTCTATATTAAAACTTAACTTTTTTTATTCTCTGCTATTGGCGCTACAATCCCTTGGATTTGATCAGACAGGATCACTTGCATACAGATCGATCTGACGTGTACACTCTTGGCGCTTTCCTTACAAAGTTAAAAGGATACTTACGAACCCTGTACAATATAACACTTACAGTAAACTCCAATTCCTATAACATATTTTGGAAGTTGAATTATCTGTACAATTTCTTCGTATAACAGAAAACTCTGTTGTTAAGAGCAAAACTCATATATGTTTACATAAAGAAAACTTCAATCACTTGATTTTTTTTTCTTCGCAACTTCTTTAACAAATTTTTACCGTTTTCACGAAAAACATTCTTCGCTCCTATGAAAACAGTCATAACTTAATTTCCCTCTACTCTAAATAAATCTTACTTAAACAATAAATCTTTAAGAGCCATTGCAAAGGAAAAATAAATAAAAGAAATAAAGAAGGAAAACTTTTTTTTTCAATTTTATCTAGCGAGTCTTTTGGCTAAATACTTTTATTTTTCTTGATAATGGAGTGTTTTTGGGGAAAACCACAAATTTATGCACTTTTTTTCATTCTGTTTGTTTATTTTTATTCGAGATTTAACAAATGGGTTATTCAAACATTTTTTCTACTATATCCTTTTAGTTTTAATATGCCAATTTTGCAAATGCTTATGACAGTTTGAAACATGTGAAAAATAATGTAGTTGGAGTGCGAGCTTAGGATGATAGATAACTCCTTATATTGCCTCTGTTTATTAAAAAGCCTAGCAGCCTGTCATACAAAAAATTATATATTAATGAAAATATAGGCTACTTAATTTATCCATACATTGATAAATATAATGATAGGCTAACCTTTGAGTACAATAACAGCGAAGACAAATAATTGGATGTACGCAGCACTTAACTTTCACTACAGATTCAAATGCATTTTTTATGCATTGTTTTGAGTTTTATCGCTTTAAATTTATTTATCACACTAAATAACATACACAACAGGAAATGTATGAAGATGACTTGAAACGACAGTAATTGGTGTGTAGTACACTTTTCAACAGAATTTTCAACAGAATGTAATTTTCAACAGAACTAACAATAACTTTTATACTCTTTTGCACACTTATTTCGTTCAGTCATACGAATTTCCGAAAAAACTGGACTTAAGATCTCCAGAAAAACGAAAGGGACGTTGTTAGGGAACCTACTACACTACTGTCTCCTTGAATCCATATCAGTTATCATCTAAATTATCTCTATAGTGGACCCTGAGAAATAAATGCTTCAAAAAAAAAATCTTAAGAAAAACAATAGTATGACAAAATTTTTGCCATCAATGAATGCTTTTTGAAAGGAATAAAGACGTTTCTTCCTTTGCGGCCTTTCCTCTTTTGGACTTCTGGTTTGTTGGTTCCCTTGCACTGACAAAGGAGATCCAGCGTATCCCCGAAACAGCTGTATGCTGCGTTCTTGTGTTATTTGTGTATTTTTGCGTTGTTATAGTTTCCCTTATTCTTTGCGCAAAATGTACTTTACTTATTGATTTATGCTGATAATGCATTAAATTCTTAAAACTTGTGTTAGATTCTGTAAAATCTTCTACGTACGGCCTTATATAGACTTAATATTCAGTCGTAATTTAGACATATCAAGTTGTTTCAATTGTGCATCTTGCTTTAGTGGACTGTAGACCCCTATTATCTCTTATAAACGGAACAAAAGAAACTGAAAACGACGACTAAATATATTGAACTTGATTAGAGTTTTATTATACAAGACGTTATTTACATAAAACCATTTCAGCTCCATCGGACTGCAGTCATAGTCGATTTTTCTATTTTTTTTTCTTTATAATTGTTCACTTCTCAGAACCATTATTTCAATTTCCATCAAATTATGAAATTTGAAATTTTTCAGAATGATTATTCGTTTCTGTATTTCAACATGATAAAGTAGCGAAATAGAAAAGAAAAATTAAAATGAATCACTGAAGTTAATTAATTTTCGAGCCAATTTCAATAAAATATATGAAAAAGTCGTTAAAATTTTGGAATAGCTAAAACATTAGCATCAGTCATCAGTGTTTAATTTTATGGTAGCATATTTTACAACTTATGTAATATCCCATTGAATTCTCTTCTAAAATTATTTTTAACTCTGGAAGTTCCGTTTTACTTGCAAACTTATTATTCCGCAATCCATAAAATGTACCATACAGTTCTATAATTCATCTTCTTATATAGAGAAATGTTAAACATTTTGTTTTTCCTCCAACTGCACACATTTCTTACTGTTTTCATAGTCTGTCTTTTGGCTGGGGTGTTTCTAAAGAAAACAGTTAATATAATTTTGCTTTTTTGCTAAACACATTTTATTTAGGAGATAAATTTTTAACTTCTATTGCAGAAGAGTGTTGGCTGCTCATATTTGTTATTATTTTTTCAATTTTTTTAGCCAGGCGTTTTCAGCTACATATTTTATTTTCTTTATGATAATGGGGAGCGTGGCGAAACGTTTAATTTATGCATTTATTTTCTTTATTTTGATTCAATATTTTAAGAATGTTCATTTTAAATTCTTCATTTAATTCATTATTCATTTTAAGTTCTTTCTCTTTTCTGATATCTTACAAATCTAAATTTTCTAACGGTATGAAATGGAATTGTTCTATATGAACAATTTTAAAATTGCAGCATCTGAAATTGCTTCTAAAAGAACTTTAGAAATTATACGGATTGAAAACACTCATTAAAAACTATGTGAAACGCCATAATAAATATTTTACATTCTGTATATTACATATTTAATTTACTTATTTTGCATTAATTTACTTCTTTTATATATTTTATATTAAATTTACTTCTTTTACAATTCAATATTTAGTTGTTTTTACTTCCCTTATACATATATACTAATACTTATAGTACTATCATAATTAGTCAACATTGGTCAGGAATAAGAAAAAACAAGAACGATCAATCATGCTTAAAGCATTGATTATGAAACACTTTCCAACTTTAATGCAATTTTATTTAAACAAGTCTAAAATTCAGTACATTCCTTGGTAATATTTTAAAACTTATCACAATACTACATTAATTTATTATCTTTGAAAACTTGAACCTTCATCGAAAAAAATGAACTTCATTCAAATGACGGCATTGAAATACAAATTGCCTGGTTTAAACATCTCTAAAATGTTATACATTCCTCGGTAATAAGTTTAGAATTATCATAATACTACGTTAATTTATTATATTTGAAAACTATCGAAAACAACTGAAATTCATTCAAATGACGTCATAGAAAAAATAACACTCCTGGCTCTCTCTATAAAAGCAGAATTTCATTCATACATAATTTCCCATTCATGTCATTCATCACAATACTATAATAATTTATTTTATTTAAAATTTAAGACCATGGAGCTGCAATTAATTAAACTCTATGCGTAAAACTTCATCGAAAAAAATCGTCCCTCTCTTTGTAAAATCAATGAATATTATATTTCATTCATATCAGATCTGCAGACTCCATGAACTAAATGATTTTGTGTTAAAGAAATACAGCAATTCTAAGACAACTCATTCTACATATTTTGCTGTTTACATTTTATATAGGTGAAAAATAGTCTTCGTTGTAGAAATAATCAAATATGGATGAGCATTTAAACTCAAATATATTGCAATTGCGTTGTTTCAGTATGTAGATGCACAGAATTTATGCAAAAATAAAGTGGTTTTAGGACGGATACAACACTCAATATGAATTAAAAAGAACTTTAAAAATCACGATTTTGAGACGAGATGGATGCCATATATCATTTTGAATTTGGTCACGTGATCTTTTCATATCATGGTCACGTGATCGTTTCATATAGGAGGTGTTATTATTATTTTAATTTGTATTTAAAAAACTACTGAATATATTTCGCTGAATTTTTTTTTTATATATTTTATGGAACAATTTGAATATTACCTAAAATTACCGAAGCAATTTGTGAATTTTAAATCCGCTTAAAAATGTTTGAAAAATTAGGTCAATGTATTTCATCTTTTCAACCCGGGTTCAATTCAAAACTAATTAGGTGATATGATTCATTTATATTCCCATAGGTCCTACAGACTGTCTGAACAACATACTGAAATTTCATTTCGAGTAAGTCATTTTTACGGCAGTTAACGTGCTAACGGACAGACAGACAGACAGAATGAACAAATTCATAAACACGTTTCAACTTTGTTGTAAAGTGCTAATGAAATGAATGCTATGAAATACAGAAATATTTCTGTCATAAATGTGTTAATTTTAAGAGAAGTTTCAATTATAATCGGGTCGTTATTCACAGACCTAACTGACATTATAATTCTCGTTGTTCCGATGAGAAGTGTAGAAGGAAGAAACATATATTTATACATTTCCAGGATCTAGCCTCATGAAATTTTCTATAAATTTGGTTATGCATTCCAAGATATACAATGTAGGATCAAAAAGTTCGGAGACTGTGTTGATATCTTTAATCCTGATTGGAGGAGAGGGGAACTATTTTACATTGGCGTGGATGCACATATGACGCGAGATGTGAAAAGAAAGAAGCAGGTTCGCAGTGCAGGATTTTTTCAAACAATGCGTGTCAGTGAACTGTAGTCGTCCGCGTTCGTCGAAAATGGAAATGGCGTTTGAAGAACGACGTGCCAATATCAAATTCTGCCAGCGTTTGGTAAAATCGCCGTCAGAAACATTGCACCTGCTGTCTGGAGAAACACCTGTTTCTTTGTTTTCACATCTCGCGTCACATGTGCCTCTACGCCGCGGTACAATAGTTCCTTCTCCTCCAAAATTAGGGTTGGAGATATCAGCACAGTCTCCGAACTTTTTGATCCTACCTTGCATGTATATTGAAAACGTCTTTTGAAAATTTTTCTTTATTAAACATGTATAATATTTGCAATGTGCCGACACGGTGGCTGAGCAGTCAAGGCAAGCATTTCCTGGTGCTCGCTCTCGTACTGGGTTTTGGGTTCCCGTCTTGGATGCTGTGTTGTTGGGCGAAGTATGTTCCGCCTCCACTGCAAATGGAAACGTCATGTGACAGCTAAATGGTCTACTATGTTGGACGGTGAATAGGCGAATGATGCGTATAAAGTGCCTGGCCATTTTTAATAAATAAATAATATTTGAAATTTTTTACAGCTACATGCATCCATACTTTTAATTCCTTATTAAACTCAACAAATCATTGAAAACTTTAGGCAAATTCGTTGAGACGTTCTTGATTTTTAAGAGGTCATGACAGAGATTGACCGATATTCAATTCTCGTTATTCCACATTTCGCTGTATTCTGGTAAAACTCACATCAGAATATTTCGCGACCTCGAACTTATTGCCAGAAAAATATTCATAAAAACAAGCATGGCTTCTTCAGCAGATATTTAGGCTAGAAGCGTGTAACTAATTTTTCCTTTTCATATAGTAGTGAATAATGTATAATGAACAATAAAAGCTTTTTTGTAACGTAATCGAAATTTCGAATTCGATTTCTCGGAATTCTACATTATAAAACGCATGACGATCATTTTAGAATACCAGCATGAACCTTTCTCCAGGTGTTATACGTTTTAGAATCACTTTCAAAGGGTAACATTTTTATACACGACACAACCCAATTGAGATTATTAGCATTCGGACAGTACGTACCATTTCAATCTATAGAACACATTACAACAACAATAGCTACAAATCCAGTAAAGTTACCAGTCATTTCTACGTCGCGTTTTTATATCTTTTGTGAGTAATAGAAAAGTTGCCATACCAAGCACATGTGCTGTTAAAATGGTCTCCTCGTCGGAAGAGGAACGAAGTATGTGTCATCAGCTGCATGGCATAGGGCATTAGCCAAAATATGAGAAAAATTACGGAAACAGCAATAGATGAAGTTTTATTTAAAAAAAATACCAGACTAGCGTCTTAAAAACTGTATTAATAAAAGTATTTCTAATTTAAATGGTTCTCCTCGAAATGATACCCTTTAGCAGCTGCATATTGCTGTCAACGCCTTTTCCACGTCTGGAAGCACTTTCTGTAGGTACTTTCGGGAATCTCTCTTATATTATTCCTGGATTTTTTATTAATTCAATCGCTTCATAGCGGCGACATTATTTAAAAATATAATGATTAGGTTTAGTGTGTTGCCTTGGAAACGGGGATGACAACTCTTTCGAATCAGAAGACAGGCATAAGCTGATACATTGTGGTTTTGAAACAACTGGGATTTATTATTCTAACTGTTCCACCTCTTCTTCCTCACTGACTCGCGTATAGCCATTTCAAAGATTTCAGATAAAAATGTTTATCGAACAGCAGAGGTAGTACAAAAACTTCTATGGAAGGTATCAAGGGCCCAGAGCTATACAGGGACCCAAAAATAGTTAACAAAAGAGAAAAACACTTTTAGAAAAATTATTTTCTCATAACAAAATTTTGTAATATTTTTTGTGGAGCAATGCCATGGAATTCTTATATCATTCGTATATAGAGCTTAGAGGCCTTAATTAGGACTGGACATAAAATTAGCTCCCTTTCCTTTCGCGTCAGAGAAAAATGGACGTTTTCAAAAAGTCGTCTGTTTTTGTCGATGTTGACGCTCTCTCCTGTTATCCCGACGGAGGAGGTTATTATTTGCCTCCGAAACCAGTTGATACTTTTATCAACTTTATATTCTATAACCATAACCTAATGAAGCTTCTTTTTCTCTTTTTTTTTGCAAGGTATTATTAAGTATTTGTATCATGTTATTGTATTGTGTGATAAAACTCAATCTCGTAATAAAAAATAATTTGCTTGGAGTCTACAGGGTCATCGTCGCTCCTCCCTTCCCCCCAACTATCGAATTCTTTTCCTCGGACAGTTGCTCTTTCCAAATCGCAATAAAACCATTATCTCTTAAGCATTCACCTGGGTGCAATCTTTCTTCATTTATGAAAGTCCCGAGTGCCCGGGCAAGGGCATAATGGAGTAAAATTTATAAAAAAAAGCATGTTCCTCTGATAAAAGACGAGTCAGGCTCAATAGAGAAAGTTCATAAAAAGTATAAAAATCTGTCACGCACAAGCTGATATACCATAATTCGATCGATGTAGAAGGAAGAAAGAAGTTCGTAGCGGTTTTCGTTGTCTTTTAGCTGCATTTTCTCGAGAAATAATTAGGATTCAAACGTGCAGGCCCTCGTTCAGAAAATGGCTATTCGATTGAAAATGAGTGATTGCTATATTGTTTTTACGTTATACGTGAAGGCTAATTCTGTAAGTTTTGAGTATACGTTGCATGCTTTTTGGGAGTAATTTTGGGTGCTTCGTTCCATTTCACGTACATGGAAGAGTATATCAAAGGAAGGTAATATGAAGGCATTACATTTAGCGTTTTCATAGTCTTGCATGGTCGGAGCATCACATCGAAGAGATAAATCATAATTATTGATATAGAGCACACGCGAATGCAATTGATTTTTGGTGCGATCCAATGAAAGGCCGGAGTTCCGACGAATATTTTTTGAAGAAAATAAAAGGGGTAGTCTTTGCAACAATTACTAATTATATAGAGTGAAAAAAATTTTTGGTGTGGAATTTTATATATATCAAACCCGTTTTCGGAATTCATGGTTGCACCATTTCCGAGATAGTGCAGGGTTTCATGCTGGCTCATTGTAAATATCAGAAAGTGGTTACGTAATTTTGCACAAAAATAGATTGCAGGATGTCTTAGACGTCCGTTAGAGTTATTTACAATTTTCATGAAGGACATACGTGAAAAACAATAAGGAACTTAAGTATTAATAGTATTAATAATAAAAGTATTAATAATAAAAGTATTAAGTCATAAAAATGAGTCACGAACGAGCGGATATTTAATGACTCGTGGGGTATATAAGGAAGAAAAAGTTTGGAGAGATACGTAATAACAATTTCAGTCTCTAAACGTTCTTCAAAGATAGTTATGACACGTGCGAGTAGTTTTTTGCTTCGTAAGGGGTTATCTGTATTGAAAAAAAAATGGCAAAATAGTTTACATATAGTACGTGTACGAGCTATAAGAAATTTCCTGCAAAAAATATCCATTGGATCTAATTTTGATCTCATTTTATGGCTGTCTTCTGTATTAAAACAAATTTTATTCTCAAAGTGGTCTTACATACATTGGCGTTTAAAAGTGCTTAATTCATTTGTTTGTTTTTATTCAAGAGAACTTCTACATTCGATTTTGTTTTTAAGATTCTTACTAAATCTCGGATAAATCGCTGAAGAACTGTAAAAAGAAGTCAGTTATATTTTTTCAGTGTATAAAAACGGGCATGTCACACACACGAGTTTCTTGCATATTAACAAATTACTATATTTTGAGACACCAAGAAATTCTATATCTTTCAAACTTCTATCTCGCTAAAAATTAAAATTCTTATTTTTTGTTAGCATTTAGAAACAGGACATATACATATACAGAGCTCTTCAAACCGTTACAGCTATTTCTCAATATATTAGCGTGTTGCTTCATAAGAAATACTGCGATGACATTTTTAAAGTTTGAATATTTCGAATTGTAATCGTACAAATTATAATAAATGTTTTATAATTTTTGTATCTTATCATGCATCCGGATACAAAATTTAATAGCAAGTTACTGCGTCTATGATTCACTACATACACACATATATGCTTATCTGTCAGAAAATGTATAATATATTACCAGAAGTTAAGGTCTTAAACATGTAGTAAAAAAAATCTGATGTGGGCACTATATGACTTTCCTTATATAATGCAATGAATTTACTACTTTTACAATAAAAAATAGGTTTTTCTTATAGTAGATTTTTATATTCTTCCCAAGATATTGAATTTTCGTCAATTAGTCTTCATTTTTATTGATTTAGTGTCATTTTTATCCATTTAGCGAGATTTTCGTTAATTTGGCAACATTTAAAAAAGTCGCCAAGTTGGCGACATTCCGCCAAATTCGAGGCCAAAGTCTCGCCAAGCGTTATGGAGGGAGAAATAAGTTATTCTTATAGCAGAAAAATTATTGGCGTTCAAATACAAAAGTATTGCTCAAAGTATCTTTTCTCATGAATGAAATGAGATAGATCCACGAGAATGATGTCACCCAATTTATCGCATGCTATTACATATGAAACGTGAACATGTTTCTCTACAGTTGATATATTACCTTTAATTTATGGGATTTTCTGTTAAATTTATTTTAAAAATGTTCAATATCTCGAGGACGGTTCATGCTGGCGTTCTAAAGTTTATGTCAATCGTTTTCAAAGGAAAAAGTACATAAGAAATGTCTACTTGCGTAACTTTATTAAAGATATTAAATTTTTGATGATTCTTTCAATAATTCACTCGAAAATTTAGGGGGGTTCTGAACATTCGGTTGTGTTTAAAAACAATTGGCTTCCAGTACTCACGGAATGTAATTTTTTGTACCAAATTTTATTCGAATCGCTCTATTCTTTCGTGAGATATCGTCTTCACAGACTCACTGACACACTAACACTAACACATACACACACACAGACATCAGTTCAAAATGTTCTATTCTTGATCAGGTATGCTTGAAGCGTGCTCTCCCGTCGAAAACTCGAATTCGAATTTTCGACCCCGTCAAGTAATTAATAATGATTCTATTATCCCAATTTGAGCATTTATGACTTCATTGTTATCTGTAACCATCATTTGTATCGTGTTGGCCCCAGGTATGTATAGATCTTTTTTACAAATAATTCCCCAAATATAAATCAGCATCTATTTGAGAGTATCTGAACTAGATAATATCTATAAACGTGATTTGGAGAATTTGAACACTATCACATAAGTATACAACAAAGCAATATTTCGTCGTATAAATTTCCATTTTTCAGAAACAAATTCTTTGTGTGGGTGAACAAAACTATATAAAACTAAAACTACGAATCAGCAGGTCCTATTTCCGGTTGTGATCGGGGGTATCAGCGGAAACTGTAACCGTAGCGAAAAGAAACACATTTTCCATTTTCTCCCTCTAACATGCAATCCTTTCGCTACAGCAGCGAAACACGAGGCAACACATTTTCGGCCGAGTGCTTCTATTTTTCTCGTTCCCATTTTATCGCAGGGGCTCATTTTGTTTTATTCCCTCGTCCGAAGTAGGTGCTTTTAAGAAAGTGGCGGGCCACGATGCTTTTAAGGCGTTTTCACTGAAGTTCCCGAAGAGCGCTTCAAATAGGAGCGGACGGTGTAGCACAGAGGAAAACAACCCACTTTGGCGGTTTAAATAATAGTAAAAATCATTCATGCCTTAGTGCACTTGCATTTAGTTGGGTTAAAAATATGAAATAAATGTTCAATAACAGAATAAGTGTCTAGTCAAGATAAAGTAGTTTTGATTGTTTCGAATTATTTGGTATATTAATTTCCTTATATACATAATGTATAAGGAAAATATTGTGACGGGATCGAAAATTCGAATTCGAGTTTTCGACAGCAGAGCACGTTCCAAGCATCCCTGATCACGAATCAAACATTTTTAATGTGATGTGTGTGTGTGTGTGTCAGTGAGTCTGTGAAGACGATATCTCACAAACAAATAGAGCGATTAGAATGAAATTTAGTACAAAAATCACAATCTGTGAACACTGGAAGCCTCTTGTTTTTAAACGTAATCGAATGTTCAGAACCCCCCTAAATTTTCGAGTGAAATATTGAAAGAATCATCAAAAAATTAAAATCTTTAATAAAGTTACGCAAGCAGACATTTCTAATGTACTTTTTCCTTAGAAAACGATTGACATAAACTTTAGAACGCTAGCATGAACCGTTCTCGAGATATTGAACATTTTTTAAATAAATTTAACAGAAAATCTCTTTTTCAAATAAATGTATCAAAAAATCCCATAAATTAAAAAAATCTTAACTGTTGAGAAACATGTTTATTTTTCATATGTAATATCATGCGATATATTTGGTGACATTCTCGTGGATCTAGCTCGTTCCATTTATGAGAAAATATAGTTTGAGTAATCATTAGTTTTGTATTTGAACGCCAATAGTCATATTTATCTGCTATAAGAATAACTTATTTCTCCATCCATAACGCTCGGCGAGATTTTGGGGATGAGTTTGGCGGGATGTTGCCAACTTGGCGACTTTTTCAAATGCTGCCAAATTAACGAAAATCTCGCCGAATGGATAAAAATGACGCTAAATTAATGAAAATGACGACTCATTGACGAAAATTCAATATCTTGAAAATAATATAAGTAGCTACTACAAGAATAATCTATTCTTTTTACTGTAAAAGTAGTAAACCCATTGCATTATATAAGGAAAGTAATGTGCGACCCACATCAGATTTTTTTAATTATAAAGTTATTGGAAAACCTTGAAATTTTTCGACTAGCATTCCATATGCTAAAATGATTATCTTTCGTTTTCTTATGATAAAATACGTATGAAATGTTTCTGACTGTCACATCGCTATTCCGCCCCGTCCTGTGTTATTACTAAAATTCTTCTTTTTGCTTCAACCTATTTGCTTCCTGTTTTCGATTCAAAATTACAAGTTATGCAGCTCTGAATTTTCTTACTCTTTGCGCTTTTATCTGTGAGTGAGCTTCATTTTTTTACTTTCCTTATATACATAATGTATAAGGAAAGTATTGTGACGGGGTCGAAAATTCGAATTCGAGTTTTCGACAGGAGAGCACGTTTCAAGCATCCCTGATCACGAATCAAACATTTTTGAAGTGATGTCTGTGTGTGTGTGTGTGTGTGTGTGTGTGTCAGTGAACCTTTGGAGACGATAACTAACGAACGAATAGACCGATTCGTACAAAATTTGGCACAAAAATCACAATTTATAAACACTGGAAACCTGTTGTTTTTATACGCAATCGAATGTTCAGAACCCCCCTAAATTTTCGAATGAAATTTTGAAAAATCGTCAAAAAATCAAAATCGCTAATAAAGTTATGCAAATAGACATTTCTTATGTAATTTTTCATTAGAAAACGATTGACATAAATGTTAGAACGCTAACATGAATCGTTCTCGAGATATTGTACATTTTTCAAAAAAATTA
The DNA here is from genome assembly GCA_951213105.1 of Amaurobius ferox. Lineage (NCBI taxonomy): Eukaryota > Metazoa > Arthropoda > Arachnida > Araneae > Amaurobiidae > Amaurobius > Amaurobius ferox. The sequence continues at coordinate 176,342,648 of OX578135.1, read as the reverse complement.
TCAAAAAGTCATATAAAATAAAAATAAATATTTCCTATTGAGAAACATGTTCACTTTTCATGTGTAATACCATGCGATAAATTGGGTGACATCATTCTCGTGGATCTAGCTCGTTCCATTCATGAAAAAAGATACTTTGAGTAATACTTTTGTAATTGAACGCCAATAGTCATTTATCTGCTGTAAGAATAACTTATCACTCCGTCCATAACGCTTAGCGAGATTTTGGCGACAAATTTGGCGGAATGTCGCCAACTTGGCGACTTTTTGAAGTGTTGCCAAATTAACGAAAATCTCGCCAAATGGATAAAAATGACTCTAAGTCAATGAAAATGACGATTTATTGTCGAAAATTCAATATCTTCTAGATCAATTCAATATCTATAAGAATATTAGTATCTACTATAAGAAAAACCTATTTTTTTTACTGTAAAAGTTGTAAATTCATTACATTATATAAGGAAAGTCATGTGTTGCCCACATCAGATTTTTTTAATTCGTTTCTTTTTCATTTCCTGTTTTTTCGCGGGAAACATTTTTCTGTAGCTTGTGGAGTCAATTATCCAATGTGGTGAGGATATTTGTTCGAGAAGCTTCGAAAGGATGTCGAAATGTATGATGACTTTGACGGTTAACTTTAGTATAACCAATGTAGGGGTGGAACAGCCCAGTGGTTAGCCAGTAGGAATTTCACTCGGACGACAGGAGTTCGAATCTTTGAGCTGCCCAAACTGTCCCCATGTTCACTCGGAGTACGGGCACGTCAAATATGTGTCATATGCATGTTAAATATCCGGAAATCCTTCCGCGAGGTTGATGGAAGGGATAGGATAGTACGATTCCTTTGGATGCCACCCCCATTGGGTTCCGGTCTAAATTGAGTGGCACTTCTCTGTCGTCTAAGCATATACATTACACTCTCAAGTAGGTCGGACGGTCTGCGTTGAAGAAGAAGAATGACCCATGGGATCTAGTATGTCGAGCGATGCTGTTTGGGATGGTGTGAACCATTTTGTTCATAAGACAACGGCGAAATTTAAAAGGGAAAGTCGTGCATGCGGTTGCTCCATGAGGAGCTTTATCCTAAAATTAGGACGTGGACCCTGGAATTGAAAGGATAGACCTCTTACCACTATATCATCATTAATCAAATTGACAAGTAAAACAATAAAGTATACATGATGCGTAGTTAAATAAAAATTCAATTAATTCCGCATAGGATCCCCATAGGAAAATGAAGTTCAGCACTGTAAACCCCTGATCGGTCATAACACTCCCTTCTTAAAACCACGGTGTTCAAGATCCTGCCTACGCCAATGCTACTGTCCCACAGTTAATACGTGGACATTAATCACGTTTAACCCGTTTAGATGAGGGTCCTCTTCTGAATATGATTTTATGATCTGGTCAACTTTCTGACGTTTAGTAGGTGTTTGGCCTATTTTTCACTTAGTTTCTGGGGTCGGAAATTTTAGGTTGTAGATGGATCGGCTGAAGATTGTTCATTGATATTTATGAAGAGTTTAATTACAAGAATGTTTCTTCGAAGGACTGTCACCGTAATAATTGTTCTCTTAAAATAATTTTTCTTTTCGAAAAAGTATTTTTTTTCTCCAAATCTCGGGACACCCCTATAGAAACTCACAGCAAATAACACTCAAAATTGGCTTTCTGTTCAAACAACACTAAAGAAATATAAGTTTTTATTGTTCTCCTTCCTTTTTGCCTAGCAGTGTTATAGACGTTTCGTCTATCTTCAGTGACGATTCTATCGCTGATGGTGAACTGGCTTGAATAAAAGGGGCTGAGCTTTTTTGTTTGTCCTGAAAAAGAAGCATGCTTTTTGCTTTCAAAACCTGTTGAAAATTCTTATAATAATTAATTAAAATTTGATTAATGTAGAAATATATTAAGGTAAATATTTTGAAGACAAACTATGATCGCGTTGAAGTTATTCTGCGCATCGTCGGCTTACTGGGAGATGAATTGAACGCATTGGTGAGTTTTGTCCTTTTGTTCACGTAAAACTTATTTACTATTCCGGACAACTACAATTCTTTTACAAAACGTTAACTTTAATTATGTAGAAGTCTCACAGACATAGGAATACCATTAAAATGGTACCTGTTAATATTACTTTTCTACATACTGTAAGAAATAACGCAACAAACATGGTTGAGATCTTCAATTTGAGTGCTACAGTTCTCCAATTACTTGCAATCAAGAATTTAATTTTTATCACATCACAATTCATTACTTTTTACATTTAAGGCTTCAAATTCATATTTTTATGTTGTCAAATTATGTTGTCAAAATCACGAATCATGTCTATACGCGTGCTGGTAAAACAAATAAGTTCAAGTTATTCAAATATTCTCAGTAAGAAAAATAGCTGAGTGCTTCAATTACTTTACAAAAGATCATACTTTTACGAACATGTAAAATGCCTTCACTGGGCTCTTTTGAGAACCAAAAGGAAAATCCTCTTTACATGCAGCCACTTTATTACATCAATGTAGGGGTGCCACATTTGGCTATTTATCACCAATATGACGACTTTGGACTACTTCTCGATGGTAATAGAACTTTCTCGAAATAATGAATATTTTTGGAAATACCAGCTCCTTCTGAAAATTTCTATGGAGAGTAAATGAAAGGAGTCGTCGCTCAGTTGGAGCGCAGTTGACGTGATACGAACTACATTGAACGGTGAAATACGTCGATGTTTTGCGAATAATATCAGCTGTTTTGTGAAATGAGTGGATTAATTAATAACTTTTTTACTGTATCTGACAGTTAGCGATCTTGTGAGATATTTATCGAGCTATTTGTTGTATATTGTTCCTGTGTACGATGTGCTTGTAAACAAACGTGATACTTATCCAGAAATTTGAACTCATTCATGTATCGGAAGAGTACACCTACGATTTCAGAGGATGCGTCGCAACAGTACTTAATCCAACAGAAAGACGATTGCAGAAGTAATAATTGCAGCAATCAATCGTAAAATTGTGTTTATTTATATCGAAATATTATAACGAGAATTGCGCCCCCATTACCGATAACAGCATCCGTGGATCGGCTGATATATAGGTTCACCAACATTCAATAGTAAATACCTTGTTAGCAAGAAAACTTGCTACGTTCCACAATTGTGAAACCCTCTATGGAGCCTGACACACGCAATTCTACCAACAAGACGGCTTTAAATTTCTAAAAACTATTTGCAGTTTCTACAAGACTGAAATGGCCAAGTTCATACTCTCAGTATCCATGTATACTTTATCCGCATTGAAGTATGATCCTAAATTTAGGAATATCCCTTAAAAGTGTGTTCTGTGAGTGGAAACTCTGCCGTTACAACTTTGTTTACTTTGAGCTAGAGACATGGGTAGGAAAATTTTCTGCTGACAATTTTCCGGAAATGGGAACATTTTCCACTCATTTTTCTTTTTAATTAATTTGAAAATAAAGTGTAATACTCTTTCCAAACTGTTTTTCTGAAAAGTAAGTAGATTTACAAGAAGTTTTTGTTCATTGAGTTATTTAATTTTGAAAAAGAAAATGAAGGTGGAGGAGGGGGGGGGGGGCAAATGTGTGTATGTGCACTTTATAAAAAAAGAATGGATGACAACCAAAGGAGCATAAGTGACACAATAATCTGAAAGGAAAGGTACATGTTTAGGGTGCTCTAGCTGTTTAACCTTTTGCTTACGGGTGGGACAGCGTCCATCCCAAACGAAGAACGTCTCCAAAAAGCAGGAATTTGACATACCCTATCTCAAACAGTCCGATCCCCCTTTGCAAGCATTGGAGTCCACACATATGGGTGGTCGCCAATGCCTGCAATAGGGTATGTCAAATACCTGTCTTTTTGAGAGGTTCTTCGTTTTTGATGGATGCTGTCCCACCCGTAAGCAAAAGGTTAAGAAGCCTATTCTTTCAGTATTAAGTTCAGCAAAATGCATAAAAATATTAAAAAAATGGAATCCTTTCGCAATTTCTTCTGAGAGAAGATGCTTTAATAGCTCTGAATATATACTTAACTGCTTGTGAATTGTCTCTTCTTTTACATGATCCTCACTCGTTCAATGACAAGCCGGTATTTTTTAAACAATTTTTAATATTATATAAAATAATTTATATTTAACAGTGCTTGATTGCAAGCATTTTTTAATATATTTTTGTCATATAATATGCTTATATATTTAATAATTTATTTTTATAAATATAATAAACAAATATTTTAAATTGTTTTGTTTTAAGAAAAGGATAGAATGCTTCACTTTGAATTATCAGTAGGTATTCAAAGAAATGCAATAAAATATTTAATGCATTTTTCAATAATAAACAGTTTTTAATTTTTTTAGAATATTATATTTCATAATCTACTTTTTATACCTATTATAAACAGTAAATTATTTAGGATTCTGATAAGGTGTAACAAATTTTAATTACTTCTCATGCTTTCTTTTTAATTATTCCTTTTGTGTAATGCTTTAAAATTGCAATTTTGAAGACAAAAAAACATTAATATAGATGAAATAAGTTTTTTAAAAGCATATATACAAGTAGATGAAATAGAATTTTTTAAAAGCAAGTGTGTTTAAGAAAAATAATAACTTATAACTGCTAACTGCAGTATACAGATATAAGAAACTTTCATGCACAGAATGTTTTATATACTTTTAGATTTAAACTAATGTTTTGCCTTGTTATACATTACCTTGCATAATGTATGTTTTATTGTAGCTGTAATATAAGAATAAATACTTTTTCTTTTTTTTTATTCCAGCTAAAATGCAATAACAACAAAAATTTGAAAATTTTCCATAATTTTTTTCCACTGTGGAAAATCCACATCTCTACCTGGGCTTAATCTATTTTGAGGAAATTTTTAAGTTCACTTCGTGGAGGGACAGAATGGGTCGGTTTCCTTAGAAGATTACAAAATTGGGGCATGTGGCAAATTTTCTTGCTGCCAGATCATGTATCGGAAATTCCCCGCTAACTAGAGCATGATAAGGTCAAAACTGGTTCATAGAAACTGTTAACAGCAATAAGAACGCGATCCTCGTGTACTACCCTTATAGGTGGATTCTGTGAGTATGTATATACTCTTAAAATGTTTAAATGCTTTAAAAGTAAAATGCCAATATTTTAAAAACATTTTTACTTCGTTAAATAAAATGTTTAACATTTTAGTTAACGAAGTCAAAATGTTTTTAAAATATTGGTATTTTACATAAAAATAAATTTAAAAAATAAATGTAAATAAATTTAAAAATGTTTAAAAAAGTTAAAAAATAAATGTGAATGTAAATAAAATAAAATAAATGTAAAATAAATTTACGTATTTTACAATATTTAAATTAAATAAAATATGTAAATATTTTTTTCTTTTTTTTTCCAATGGCCAGGCATTGACTCTTTCATCTTCACCTATACATCGGCCAGAACAGTGAACCTCTTAGCCGTCAAATGACGCCCTAGCGCACCAGTGGAGGTGGGAACACATTGCGCCCCACAACGTGGCGGCCGATCAATCGCTGGAAACGCTCGCCTTGACCGTTCGGCCACCACGTCGACTGAAATGAGCCAACAGTACGCGGTGTTCCCTGGTGGTCACCCACCCAAGTACTAACCGAGCCCGATGCTGCTTAACCTCGGTGATCTAACGAGAATCGGTGTTTTAAGCACGGTAGAGCCGTTGGCTAAATATGTAAATATTGACTTATATAATTTAAGCAACGTCTTTAAAAGTAAATTTTACCTTGTTATAATTGCACATTCATTTATGCGCCCATATTTTAATGATAAAACGAAAATGTACTCGTCAGAAACAAAAATTAGAATATTTCAGCAGGAACTTGTCGTTTTTTTATCATAGTAGACTGCAATATTTGGTTTATACCAAACTAAAAGTGCCTCTACACTGCTTTTAATAAATATTTAATCAGACGCGCAGAGAACACATTTTTCGAATTTCTCGTATCCAAGAAAACAACGCACCTTGTCGGAAAGTCTGAAACATTCCACCGTTCGAGCCTGGCAAGAACAAATAACAACACAGCGGCGGAGTAAACATTTGCGCATTTTTCAGGTTTTCGCGATTAAATATTCAGTTCCTCGGCGAAAAATAGAAACCTGTTAATGTTAACTTAAGGAACAATGCAAGCAATTAAGGTGGGCGACGGACTTTTCAATTATTCATGAAATGGCGGGAAAGAATTGGGCGAAGAACTTCAGAGAGCTTTACGATGGTAACTGCCTGTGGAAAATTAAAGTGTAGGAATAACACTAACAAGCGAGTCGACGTTGCTATGTTTATATTAATCAGGAGAAGTTGAAAAGAATTTTTGTTCTTGTAAATAAAGAAAAAGGAATTTTATTTAATTAAACTCGGGGAATCAGAAATCAAAATAGACGGTAGATTTAGTGGAGGATAAAATCGAGATTTTTCTCAAAAGGGGTATGTAGGAATGGAATTGGAATTTCTAATAAAACGGTATGGAATCATGCTCGAATGCAGAAACAGAGATTGGATTTATTCTAGTTAGAACTAATTATCGCCGAATTGTCGCTAATTGTTTTATAAACCAGAAAACTTGTGATATGCGGCAATTTTACGGACATACCTGGTAGTAAACGAAGTTTGTTAAAACATCTAGAATGGAATTTATAAAATATTGAGCTAGAAATGCACGAGAGGAAGTTCAGGGTCTTGTTTTTATATGCGACAAGCACCAAAAGCGAGATTGACCAGCTAATAGGAAGCGGCAGCTCAGGGAACAAAGGTGGATTTTAACTCTAAGAGGACTTTCGCGCGCTTCGCGTCTTCCCATTGGCCAGTTAATTTCACTTCAACGCTCGTTGCGTTTAGTGGAAAACCTAGCTTAAATTCATTATAGCTACCATGATATTGAAATCGGGCTAGTGGTTGAAGTTCCAGCTTTAGGTTACCTCCTTGCAATGTTTTTGTCATAATGCCATTTATAACAAGACAAAAATTCAATTTTTTTGTAAATGCATTGAATTTCTTAATGATTTTGAGTACGGGGTATTTTTATGTGAGGATGATATAAAACTGAATTAATTGAACTACTTAGAGATAATGTTAATTCAATGAGAGATACTAATAAGAAACACCTCACTGTTTATTGTTTCATACTTTATCGACACATTACTAAAATCTAGAGATTGTTCATCAGTGAGATTAAAATCATCGTTCACTGTAAACTGCCTCGTTGAGGACAAATGTTTTATATATATTTTTTTAATTAACTGTGTAATACTGAACAAAGAATCAGAGTGCGAGTTATGACAACTCGTAAACTACTTTTTAAATCCGCGCTTTGACTAAAATAACCAATAATGAGCTCATTTTATCATCTCTCTATTTTTGTGGATTGTTCAGTTGTCTTCTTGAATTGCTGAAACACTTCCTATCTACAAACAAACACGGGAAAAATGGCGTGATGTTGTCCAAGACATTTTAAAATCACTTTCATTTCTTATGTCAGGAGAAAGATAGGTTTGGAAAGCGGTAGATAAATTGTTATTCTATGGGTTTACTAGCAATAAATAGAAAGTTTCAAGAACACGGGTTTAATTTAAAATCAAGAAAGATCAATTGTGCTTAAAAATTGATCATGAAACGCTTTCCAACTGAAATGCAATTTTATTTAAACATCTCTAAAATGCGATACATTCAGCGGGGATATTTTTAAATTATCACAATACTACAGAAATGTGTGATACTTTAAACTTCATCGAAAAAGAAAATGCTAGTTAAACAAAATGAATTTTATTCAAATGGCGTCATGGAAATATGAATCATCTGTTTCTCTATATAAAATCAATGAATATTTCATTCAATTCACTTATATACTCTAGAGTAAATAATTTTGCGTGAAAAATTATTCAGTAATTCTTATAGAACTCACCTTACAATCGCTGAATTTGTTTACGTTCTACATGCTACATTATAGCATTAAATATAGGCTTTTTTGTCGAAATAATCAACGTTTGATGATCATTATAAATCAAATATATTGTAATGGCTTTGCCGCAGAATTTAGATACACAGATAATACGCAAAAATAAAGCGGTTTTAGGACGAATGCAACACTAAATATAAATGTAAAAGGTCTTCAAACATCACGGTCCTACACAAGAAGATTGTACCTAAAGATCTTCAAACATCATGGGTCCTACACAACGGGAGAAAATGGATGCCATATTTTTGCAATGAGTCACGTGATTTCGTGAAATTATAATTTAAATTTTTATTTAAAAAAATACAAAACATATTTTGTTGAACATTTTTTACACATTGTATGTGATAATTAGAATGTTTCTTAAAATTTTCGATGTGATATGTGAATTTTAACTTTTGCTTAAAAAATGATTGAAAAATTAAGTCCCATAGGGTTCAATGTATTTTATTTTTCAACCCGGGTTAAATCCGAAACTAATTGGGTGATGTTACTCATTTTCATTCCAATATGTCCCATAAACCGTCTCAAAAACTTACTAAAATTTCATTTTGATAAAATCATTTTTACGACAGTTATCATGCGAGCGGACGGACAAACGGATAGAATGAACAAAGTCATAAACACTTTTCAACTATCTTGGAATGTGTTAAAAAGAACAATCGTACTCTTAGGGACAAACATCAAATTCACGTGATATAGCGCGTTTACTAAATAATGAAAGCGGAAGAATCTAAATAATTATAAAGAAATTATAATTAACAATTCATAACTAATATTTAGTTTAATAATAAAGAATGCGCATTTAGTCATAATTACAATTACTGCTTGTAAATTAATACTTAACAATTATTTTTGTTCTGGCTTGTGCATATGCCTAGTTGAGCGATTTTGCTATCACAACGATTTGTTTGTTATCTTTTGATTCTTGCCATTTCGGATAGGCCGGTAATAGCATATGCTTACCATTTACATTATAAATAATTGCAATTTCAAGTAATTTTCATTACCTTTTATTTCAATTACGTTTTAATTGCATTGCTTTAGTTTATTAATAATTCAATTTTATTTTTTAATTGATCCCAAATCTGGTAATCGGGAAAATATCCTGTGATCCACGAGATTTAAAGCGGAAACTATTGGAACGGATTTTTAAAGTCTGAATCTGGTCGACTTATCAAATCTGGATACTTGTAAAACTGCAGCACATAGAAACTTCTCCTGTTTCTGGAGAAATTAAAGGCTATTTTCTATTACTGAGCTGAAATGTAAATTAAACGGGATCGGGAATTCATTCTATTACACGGAAGTTAACAGTTTACACTATGAAAAGATTTTGTGGCAGGTTTTCACTAAACAAAAGAGTCTGTCATCAAAACACTTAAATTTTATAACATTAATTAAAGATATTGTTGTAATATTGTTATTATAATATTGTTTCCAATAATGTATTATACTGAATAAATTCACACACAGTATATCACCGGCCGTCCAAATAGTTGCTCTTAGTCCTCTGGACGAGTCGGACGGTCTGGGTCTTCAACACACAGTATATCATGAAAGAAGTGATTTGCAAGGAATGCACTATGAGCAATAGATAATAGCGAATATAGCAATGAATAACATTTGAACTTTTACTTGACGAGAAAAAAAATGTGTAATTTCGGTTAATTATCATAATCTTATATACCCAGTCGACAAGATAAAACAGTTACAAGTTAAATTTTAAGTTACTTTTTAAAAAATTCTTAGAATGTAAGAGGAAAATGTTCATCCCCGCGATGTTAGCCCATTTTGAAACAACTTCCATAACATTTACAGCCGACTTCAATTTTAGTGTTATTTGCAGAGTTGAGAAGTATCGAAAATACATGTATTTGAAATACATTTTCAAAATACATTTGTGTTTTGTATGTTGCATTTTAAACTGGAAAACCTAAAGTATTTTGGTAATGTATCGAAAATACATTTTCAGAGTATTTCGTATTTTGAAAATACTCAAAACACATTTTATCAGATTTCAGTCTATCGCGTTAAAACCGTGGATAAGCGATTCGTAAAAGAGAAAACGGCTAATCTGTATTTATCGAGTTGTGGAATTCGTTTATAGGAGTTAAATCTAAACATTCATTTTCAACCTGGCGCCGAAAAATTTGTTAATTAAGCGAATGCTTAGTATATATGGTGGCTTCTGAAAAATATAGTTTCTGATATACGTTCATATTGTAATTAAATAATGATGCAGTTTGGTAGACGGCTTCTTAACCTTTTGCTTACTGGTGGGACAGCGTCCATTCCCAGCGTCCGTCCATTCCCCTTTGCAGACATTGACGTCCTTAAGACGCCAATGTCTGCAAAGGGAGATCGAACTGTTTGGGATAGGGTATGTCAAACACCTGTCTTTTCGAGAGGTTCTTCGTTTAGGATTGACACTGTCCCACCCGTAAGCAAAAGGTTAATGTTTATGCATGTAAAGAAACGGTGCATGAAGAGAACTTGAAGTTATATTCTTTGGAAAAACAGAAGCATAGGCAATCCAACCTCTGTGCATTGTATATATATATATATATATATATATATATATATATATATATATATATATATTAAGTAAATTAAAGAGATACAATGTAGTTCGTTATTGCAAAAACATGAGAAAACATGGAGGATATTGCTGCACGTTATGCAAATGTATTTAGGGAATTAATGGATTGTGATGTGCACGGTGTGCAGTATTAGATAGAAAATGCTTTAAAGTGATGTATTTTCGTAATATAAAAAGTAAGGCGGAGTGCTATGCAAACTAAAATGTGCTGTTATAAATGGGGCTTTCTCAGCCACAATAAATTTTAAAATGCATCTAAAGGTAAGATTTTAGTTTTATGTAGTAGCACCTCGATTGGACGAGTGTTGATGCTAGTCCCTTGGCATAGATTTAATCGAAGTTAAGCTATATTATGTAATAAGTTTTATGGGTGGCAAAAATTTACCATACTAGTTTTTCGAAAAAATGTTTCTTGGGATCTGCAATAGATAAAGCTCAGATGATGACTGATTTGAAATTTGCATCCTATTTCGGAGGGGTTGGAGGTTCACTATGGATTTCTTCTGGTTCAAAAATTGTCATTTTACTTAAAACATATATAGTTTAAAATTAGCTATAGATGTTGTAAATCACAGGGGTTTTAAGTAAAATGTTTTAAGTAAAATGACAAATGATAGAGTTTAGATGATGACTAATGGCATAGATTCCGCATCAAGTTCTAAAGGCAGTAAGCTGTTCATTAAGAATTTTTATTCTACTTCCAGTTTCTTTTCCACATTTGATTCTAAAATATTTCTTAAAAAATTTATTTCTCAGAATTTTCTATAGGTAGAAATGATGACTGATATGGATGCATCATCAAATTCCAAGGTGGTTCTGGGTTTCACTAAAGATTTCCACCTCCAGTTCTTTTTCCACTTGCGATTTAAAAAGCATTTCTTGAAAATTTATTCCTTAAATATGGCTATAGATAAAGCTGAGATGATGACTGATATGAATTCAGAAATAAATTCGGGAAATTGAAAGATTTCCACTTCAGTTTTATTTTTATCACTTCTGGTTCAAAAAATTCCTTGAACATCTATTTCTAAAGATTGGCTATACAGGGTGTCCCAAAAACATTGACCTCAGTTTTTATTCCTTAAATATCGATCTTAAACATATATAATAAATTACAAAATTGAGTAAAAAAGGTACAGGATCTTATGAAATCGATTAAAATTTTCAAGGGAATTAAATTTTAAGGAATACAAAATTTAAATTTTTATACGGCCCGCGTACAAAAACATTTTCAATGAGTAAAATATACCCCATACTCTAATAAGGTGATGTACAAAATTTCAGAATTTTATCATAAAAAGTCCCTGAGATATGAAAAGACAAAAATGCTGACTTAAACCACTTTTCGATGCATCGTGATGGGTTCTCAGAGGGGAAAAATTATGTCGGAAGATCGCGTCTCAGGGGTCATACACAAATTGCGAAAGAAAACAATGATTACATGAGTAAATAATAAATTTGATATTTATTGGTTCAAAAGTACTATCTACTCTATGTAGAAATAATAGCTTTACACAAAGATTACAAAGTTTGTTCAAAATGCTTTCCATCCATGTCAAAGATCCATTAAAGATAAGAGGCAGATATAACTTGCCTATGATGCATTTCTGCGTTGCGTCATTTGTACTCTTGCTGCAAACATTTACATTTTAATGTGTGATTAATCCCTCACCAACTTTGTTTAAACATATCTCTGGGACTATTTATGATAAAATGCTTAAATATTGTACATCACTTTATTAGTGTATGGGGCACACTTTACTCATTGGAAATGTTTTTGTACGGGGGGGGCCGTATAAAAATTTAAATTTTGTATTTCTTCAAATTTAATCCCCTGAAAATTTTTATCAATTTCATAAAATTCTGTATCTTTTTTTAAGCAACTTTGTAATTTATTATATATGTCTAAGATCAATATTTAATGAATAAAAGCTAAGGTCAATGTTTTTGGGACACCCTATGGCTTAGATGTATGCATTAAGCGTCAAATTCTAGAGGGGTTTAACTAAAAGATTTTCAGCTGTCAGTTCCTGTCTATCTGAAAATTCGTATGACTGTACGAAAATGTATGTACGACTGTATGCAAAAGGGAATTATCATGCCCAATAGTTACGTCAAAAATGAAGTGTTCAACCCATTTGTCACCAGGTGAAGGTTTGTACATAACTTTCTTGTTTTTTATCTTATCTTTATCTCTTACATAAAAGGTGTTCTCTCAGAAATTCATTTATTTTTGCTTTATTAACTTGGGGATGTAAAATATCAAAGAGTTTAGTTTTTTAAGTCACACTTTTTCAATACATTCTAATCCTTTTAATATGCCTATGTTAATAAATTGCAAAGAAAAACAATATAGATAAAAAAACAATAAAATGTATGGACCAATGTATAGACAAAAACAATAAAATGTATAGACTAATGTATAGACAAAAAACAATAAAATGTATAGACAAATGTATAGACAAAAAAACAATAAAATGTATAGACTAATGTATAGACAAAAACTAATAAAATGTATAGACAAATGTTGTTTGCAATGAAAATTCAATCCAGTCAAATACACAGCAATGTTTGATTTTTTTAAATGTATTTTATATTATGAATGTATTTTGAAATTATATGCATTATGTATTTAGAATTTTAAAATTTGAAAAGTATTTTGTATTTTACGCCTTAAAACCTTTGTATTTTGTATTGAAAATACATTTTCAATATATTTTGCTGAATTCTGGTTGTTTGGTCTAATTAATTATCTTTCAAAATCTATTCGATTTAAAGAAAATTGGATCCCATTGTTTCCCTTGAAAAATCGAATGCGAAATTCCAACTTCATTGAAGAATGAATCGGTAAGAATTTCTTTTCTTTTCCGAGATTGAAATGAGTCCCTCCCTATAAAAACTCAGAGATGTCACCTGTTTTTGACATCTTCAATTAAAACATCCGAAAACTTTCTGGGCACTCTGTGTCGCGCTGACGATCCAAGAGGAAAGAAGAGGGATAAGAAAAAAGGAAAGAATATTTCTCCGGATATAACGCCGCTTTAATATAATAGTTTCCGGAAAATCTGTTCCCGAATTGTATTTAATTTTGATTTGAGAAAGAAATTTCATTATGAAATAATAGTTATAATTATTTGTTTAACTGCTATGATACGGATATTATTTTTGCTAGATGTGATTCGTATCTGTATAGTTTAAGTTTTAGGCATTTAATTATGACAGAAGTTATAATTATGTGTTGTTGAAACCCAAACCGTCCGACCTACCAGAAAGGTTTAAGGTAACTGCTTGGACGGCCGGGAAGTACCACCCAATTTAGACCGGAACCCAGTGGCGGAGGCATCCACAGGGACCGTACCTTCCTTGCCCTACCACCACCAACCTCTCGGAAGGACTTACGGACCCACATGTTTAACGTGATCGTACTCCGCATGAACACATCGGCAGTTGTGGCAGCGTGCAAATCCAGCGCGCAAACCACCGGGCTACCGCACCCGAAATGTGCCAACAGCACGCGGTGTTCCCAGATGGTCACCCACCCAAGTACTAACCGCGTCCGATGCTGCCTGACTTCGGTGATCTAACGAGAGTTATAATGTGTGAAAGCCCCAGGCCGTCCGGCTCGTCCAGAGGACTTAGAGCATCAAAATGGACGACCGGGAAGAGTTATAATGTGTGTAATACTTAAGTAACGGATATCGCTTTAGTTAGAAATCCAATCTTATTTACTTATTACTTTTATTATTTTCTGTTCTATTATTACTTTCTCATACTCTTTGCAGAAGGTTTTCTTCTTTTAGATTTTATTTATTTATTTTGACAAAGCACTTAATTGTTCAATCATTTGCTTATTTTTCAAAGTGTTAACCATTTTTCTGTGAAAACATGTAACGCTAAAGTAAGCAATTAATTCAAATTATCCAAATTCAGGATTAGGATAATTTAATCCACCCTACACAGCACGCTTTCAATTAAGCACCTTAGCACCACTTTGGTTCTAGAAGGGCTTATTTCATTTCTAAAAGGACTTAGCTCATTTCATAACTGTTTTGGAAAGAGCTTCTTGGAAAGAGCTTTTTAGAAGGAACATTTTGGAAGGAGCTTTTGGAAAGAGCTTTTTTGGAAATAACTGTTTTAGTTTATTCCATTTAGCTAGTAATATTTTTACCATGAAGTATTTACCATGAAATAGCGAGTAATATTTTTACCATTTACTTTTTTGGAAAGAGCCTTTTTTGAAAGAACTTTTTTGGAAAGAACTTTTTTGGTTTCTTCTATTTAGCGAGTAATATTTTTACCATGAAAGTCTGTTATTGGGTGAGATTTCAATACTTTTTGTAGAAACATGTGTAAAACTGATAAAGCAGACATTGAAAATTGTACATCAATCACTGAGACCCACTTAAACCTGTTTTTTTTCACTTTTTGAAATTCTAAAACAAATTTACCAGCTCAAATTTTAACAGAAAAATATACACTAACAGAACACAAAAAATGAGCCAGCCCCTTATTGAATAAATGCAGTTCAGTAGTTAAAGCAGTAGGTTTGTCGACGCTGAAGATGAAAAAACGAGGCTGGAACGATAGTCGTGAAAATGTTGAAGTGGGATAGCCCAGTGGTTAAGGCACCGGATAGCACTCGGAGGACCCGAGTTCGATTCCCGTCTCTGCTCAAACTAACCCCGTATTAATGCGGAGCATGAACACTTCGAACGAAGCTTGGATAGAAATGGCTAGTTGCCCAAATACACGACGTTAAACAAAATGATATACATATAAAAATGAACAATACGTAATGAATAATACGCAACAATAGAATTGTGAATTTAAAATTGAAAATGATTAGAGTCTGAGAAAATGATAATTTTTTTGGCTGTTCTAAAAAACCAACCGAGCATATTATGAAAACAAAATACATTTTAAAGTGAAATAGAGCCATTACGAGTACGTATGCGTACACGGTACTCGCCATCCATATCCCAGAATCAAAGTTTAATATATGAATCTGAACACCAAGAATGATCTCTTTAGCCTATCAGCTGGTGAAAAGTACCCTGTGAATAAAATATCTATGTTTATGACTCTATAAAATGCCATGCAAAGGGGTTTCTAAGCTGGAAAATCTCATGTATATTAAATAATCATTCCTATTAGAAAATAAATGTACATTCTTAATATTTTCTTTTCAGTAAAAAAAAATCTCAAGGAAATTTCTAATTTAAATCTCGGTCTCAAAACTAAAACAATTTTTCATTTCACAAGAAATTAAATTCCAATACATCATTTCCAGTGGCAAAAGTCGAGCAAACTCTTCCATTTGACAAAAACAATTTCATTTCCATATTTTCGAGAATTTTGTTGTCGGAATAATTAAAAGACAAATAATTTTGAGATAGTAATTCGTTGGTAGAACAATAATTACATTCCCCGCTGAGTTTGAAATGATTAACTTGTCGTAAACATCGAAAAACGTGTTTTTTTTTTTACCCCCACCTTGTAAGTATTAATCAACGTGCCTGGCTCTGAAAATGACAAGTTTGTTTGCTTGAAAAGGATTTTTGCTTCCCGCATATCGGAAAACTGATTATACCTCTGAATTTCTTTTCATTTTTTGGCAACGTGATGTCGTTTTAAAATATCAATCGTTCTGGAGGGTACGTCGTTTTATTCCAGTTTACTTTTTCTTAATTTCATTTTCATTTATATTTCTTACTATTGTATGAACGATTATATTTTTGTCAGGTTTTTTTTTTTTTTTTTTTTATCTTTTCGCAATGTTTTATGATTTTGAAATATCTGATAAAGTTGTGATTTATTAAATAAGAAGGTCACATATGGAGTATCATTCAAATAAAATGTTAGTTATACAGAATTTTAAAAAGCTAAAGGAAAAACATACATTGAATGTCTTCGACGCGGTGGGTAAGCGGTCAAAAGGCAAACGTTTCCTCGTGTACGCTCGGCTGCCAGGTTGTGGGTTCGATTCCCACTTGCGGGCATGGATGTTGTGGTGTTAGGCGCTGTGTGTTCCGCCCCTACTAGTGCGCCGGGGCAACGTCATGTGACGGTTCAATGGTTCACGATTCTGTCCGATGTATAAGCGAATGATAGCAGCCTGTGCTCCAATTTAATCCTTTCAGTCACATTATGCCAATTGGAATCCTATTTTCAGAATGAAAAATAAATATTTAGGACTGAAAGTGTTCATAGTTTCAATTAAAAATAACACATCAGTTTGCTCACAGTGCATATACGGTCTGGCCAATCAAATCGTGAACTTTCTTCGGATTTAATGGTCTACCGGTAGATTTTTCCTGGTAATTCACAATCTTACAGTTTAGGCTAAGTTTTTTTTCTTGAACAATTCCCCAATTATTTTATTCCAACGCCCATCGAACCCAGTCCGCATGATATCACTGGAGTTTAACAGAATGAGGCGAGTTTATATTAATTGGTAGGGTGACTTTTAGACTGCGAAATTATATTGTTGGCCTTGTTAAAGGCTTATCGTAGCATAGCTGCTTTCTCTGAGCTTTTCAATACAGAAGGTGCGTTTGTTAGACAAAGTTCACTACTTAGTCCTTCAAGAGTGTTACAAG
Organism: Amaurobius ferox; assembly: GCA_951213105.1. Classification (NCBI taxonomy): domain Eukaryota; kingdom Metazoa; phylum Arthropoda; class Arachnida; order Araneae; family Amaurobiidae; genus Amaurobius; species Amaurobius ferox. The sequence goes on along the minus strand of OX578135.1, from coordinate 176,325,450 downwards.
ACTACCCGCGTAAATGTTTCGTGGGTTTTCCTAGTTGTAATAAAATTTTGGCCAGTTCCACTTAGAAAGATCTCTAAGACCGTCTTCCACTCTCTGTTTCTTAGATTCTATGATCAACAATAGATATTGCACTCAGTGATAAGCACGCTTGATGGAGAAGGCGTAAGCACCTAGTCATCTTTCATATAGTAATGTATGTCTCCCTTCTTGAATAAAATGAATAAAATTGTAAGAGTTGAAAATAAAATAATAATTGAATAAAATTGCAAGAGTTAACCTCCCTTCAGGGAAGATAACTCTTATAATCTAGCCTACCCCCGTAAAAATCATCACGGGATCACCCCATCACGTTTCAGAGCAGAAATACAGAGTCTATTTAAGATAGAAGGTTTATGTTCTTTCTGAGGTAGTTAGTCTTAGAACTTTGGTTGCATGAGTTTCTCTGACCAGCAGAAGCTCAATTGTTCCTTATCTTAGTTCTCTTTACTTGCTCCTTACTTCATAACGTCCTAGTCTTAATGAGGATTTAGTGATCTGGTCTTAGTGGGACAACCGGAATCAATAGCAACAACACCATTGGTAAAATTCATTGTTAGTCTGCAGCATAAAATAATGATTATGATTCAAATCGGTTTCATAGGTTTTTTTATGCGTAAATAAAGCAAAGTGGTTACATTTAAAAGCCATTTTTTACTAGTGTAACTGTTGATTCAATTTTCCTGAAGAGCGTTCTTTTTGCCACCGAAATCAATTTATTTTCTGACTCTTTATATTATTCTATAAAATAATATGAAATAATGAAAATATTATCCATCGATATTTTTACAGCAGTTTGAGAAAATGCCGACAACTTTTGTGTCATTTGCATAATGTATATAACGAAAAATAAATAATTATAACCAGATGCATCATTATTTTTTCCGCACAAACTGTTGAACTTTCTAATCAATATCACCCTGGCCACTTATTCTGAAGAACACTACGGAGCGAAAATAGTCTGACACAAATTTGCATACTTCGACAAGACAAAAGAAGTATCTCTACTTCGAATAAGTTGATGTCACCCGAAAGCTCTTCGCTCTTTTAAATCCATGACAGCTACCAAAAGTCGTCTAACCCTCCATTTTGACTTAAGTCATCGAATACATGAATAACCGCTTTCAAAATTTCTGAAAGGCTTTTTAGCCATTTCTTTACTGTCAGTTTTTACATTTCCGACTTCAGAACGAGCTGACAAATCTCCTTTGTTGTCGGTTACTTTAAAGGGGTTTTAACTTACATATTCGCGAACCAATCTCAGAAAAAGAAATTATATGGCGTCAAAACGATTTTGGTCAACTCACAAAACTATTCTATTTCTGTGTGTCCAGATGATAATTCTGGTCTGTGCGTATAAATCGAATGTATTAAAAAATAATCAAAAATAAATAAAATGCTTTCACTTATCTACTGAATAATTTATTAGTGCAATTTATCCAGAAGGAACACAGTTTTACTTCTGAAACTAATTAACATAATGTTGTTCTATGCAGAAAACTAATGAGGTACTTTTCAACAGGCATTCTGCAGGTATTTTTCTATCTATTTTGTCCTAAAATATAAAGCTGAAAAAATGACCATATATTGTCTTTATTATTTTTAAGATATTTTAACTGCATATTCGATAACTCGGCTAGAGAAGCAAAATAATTTTGATTTTCTCATACGTAGTATTCAGAAAGTATTGTTTTCACGAAAATTTTTTATATCGAGATTTTGAGACCAATATATATTTTAGGACCTTCTGAACACGTTTTGTCAATTTTTGGAGTAATATTCGCCTGTCTGGGGTATACGATACAAGAAGTTGAATCCATAAATTGAACTGCCAATTTATTGTGCGAACTTGCATCGAGTAAAATAGGAATTGAACGAATCTTTGCAACAGTAAAGATCATACAATTTCTCGTCTACAACTGACCAATTAGAACGCTAATTTCGTGTGACGTCACGATTTCGTTTTAATAATTTTTCACAGATTATTGCTTTGCTCGTACATGAGTTGCGCATTTTATAACTTTATTCAGACATTTCTTATTAACCACTTTACTTACGCATTTTTAATTTATATAATTTGTATTTAGTGTATTTCAATTTCATTTTTCTGTAAAGATTGGTTTTTATTTCTTTCTCTCCGAGATTCTACATATAGAGACTCAGTTCTATCTAATTTTACGAAATCTCAAAATTAGATTTTTCAAATTTAACTTTGATAATTAATTTTAATTAAAAGACATAATTATTATAAATGTGGGACACAGAATTATAGAGCTTAAAGTTAAAGTTTTACATATTAAATTCATTTAGATTATTGACATGGCCGTTCATTCTCAAGTAATTCGTTCATTCTCAAGTCCTGTAAAGGAATAATTCATTCATAAAATGCTAAATTGATCACACCATTTAAACTTAAACAATAAAACATTTATTAACAACATTAAATCTAAATTATTTAATTACACCAATTATTCATATTATTAATTATAGGTTCAACAACAATTATTCTCATTAATTATTGCGGCGGAGGGGACATATGTGACCAGAATTATTAAAATTACTATCATATGTCTATGACCTGTGATTGTTAATGAGCACATACCTTCCAATTCGTCTTTGGCTTTGATCCATATCAAATGCTTGCATCAGTTATACACCTCTTTGTAACTCTTTGGTGTGCGGCTCCTTCTCGTACATCTGATTGCACTCACACATTATATAGATCTAGCCAGTATTTTTTGGAACATTTGCACAATTCTTTAAGTCATGTCTTCCTTATTTCTTACTGGTATGCTCTTAAGTCAAATCTCTATTATTGTCTCGTATGCTCTTAAGTCAAAATTCCATAACTCTCTGCTGGTATGCTCCTCTCCTAAGTCAAAATTCTCCATATGGTCTGCTTGATTATCGGGTCACAGGCTGTGGTTCCCTCGGTGTGTGTGTGGGGGGGGGGGAAACTCCTCCTTTTCTTCCGTTTGGCGCTTATTGGTTACTCCTTTACCCAATGGCACCTTTCCACGTCTTGTAAGGCCCAGCTCAGCCGCTCTGTCATGACCCCCCTAAATTTATGGTCTTCTGACCTTTAGGTTCACGTAATGATAAAAATCGGTGCCAGCCAGACAACACGCTTTGTCTGCCGTTTTGGCCACCATAAATATTCACATAAAAGTGTCTCATCAAATGTGAGATCTATTTCTGGTCTCACAATAAGATAATTAATTATTATTAAAAACGTCAACTATTTAGCATAAATATTAAATTTATGATGCTTTGTTTACAAGACTCATACACACTTAATGACAGCGGCACTTTTATTGTATGACAGCGGCACTTTTATTCATTTTAGACTCTATTGCATTGTGAATTAATAATTTAAAATGAGAAACTTTTTCATATTTATATATTTATCATAATTTATGCCAAATTATAAATTTTATTTAACAAACACTTATTTTCATGATATGATTTTACTTATTATTTATCAAAGCAATTGGCAAAGCCATTAATGACAGAAACTTCTAACTGATATGTGACATCACAAACGTTAGAAAGAAACGCATATATATAAATTAAACGTATAGAACATACACATAAAAAACAAACAGAAGCAACGTATTTATAAAAATAAAGAAATAAATTTACAAGTAATAACGAAGTAATCAAACATATTGTAAACAACAAGATCATCTGAGCACAAGCCAACTGTGGACGAATAACAAGAAAGTTGCATATTCAATAAGTTGATTCGTGTAAACAGAACAAGTTGTCGGGAGTGAAAAAACAGTTTGTTGAATAAATTACCTCGTGTAAATTGAAAGTTGTGCGGTCAGAACTTGAACAGTGAATTTGTTGATTCAACTTTTCTTATATTATGTACAGGGTCCTTTAATGTATTTTCACAAAACTTTATTTTCGGCTGTGTTAACGAAAAATTTAGAATTAGATAGATTATTTTGAAATTCGAACGAAAATTTCGAAATTTCATATTTTCCCAACAATGCAGCATAGCACAAAATTTGCTATAATCATGCATAAAAGGGGTTGTTAATACGCTCAATGATCACGAAACTCAACAGTTTCAATCCTTGCAGTGAAAAAAAGCTGCGATATAATTTCTGTGTTCGTAACGTTATTAGCCCCTCCGGAGGGGGGGGGGGGGGGGGAGCAAGTTACCCATGGAGATTACATTATAAAACTTGGTATTAATCGAAAGATCACTTCAAGTTCCTGAAAATGAAGGGTTACATGCTGAAACTGTAATCATTTGGAACAATGATACAGATTTTTCAAAAATGTTTTTGTAAAATTTGCAAATGAAAAATAATTCAAGCTACTTGAAAATGAATTCAAATTTAAGAAAGTCGAGTTGAGCTACTCTGCAGTTAATTTTGAATCGTATTATAAGTTGTTTCTTATAGAGTTTCTACGAATTTCTCAAACATTTTTCTTCTGAGTGGCAACATGGTAACCGGTCTAATAATAATTTTTACGTGTGTTGTCGTATAAAAGAACTAATTCTTAGTTTATTAAAAGAAATTGCTGACGATCATACATTGTTTATTGTTAAAACAGATCCAACTTTCACCATACATGTATACCAGTATATATTAAAACAAATATAGAATATTCAGTGAGATAACACTGTCTGTTGATATCTGAAAGCATATAAAATTAATTTATGACTTATATTTCTTCTGAGGTAGAGGTATCCAGCTGAAATCGGAGTGTTGCAAAAAATGTAAACACTTTAGACGCTTATATGCTCCTAATCTAATAGACAAAAATATAAATTATTTATACTTATTTTGTCAGAAATAGAATAACATTTCTTAAAATACAAAAATAATTTTAATATTTTAATATTTCGAACTATTTGTTTTATAAAAACATAAAAGTTTTTTATCAAAATATTTCCGAAATTATAAAATATGTTTTTAATACTATTTGAAACTAAAAAAAAATCCCACTGATTGAATAGTGATTGTGAATCATTTATTCTCATGTATATGCCATTATAGCTGCATGTCGATTAATTTTAACTACTAAAACATATTTCTTGACACTTTATATTCTACATATATTTTCTTTCAGTTTGTGAGTACAAATGTCACATTCTAAATTCAAAGACCTCAAATTTCTTTTCACTCCACAAAAATTGCATTGAAATGCATCATTCATAACGTAAGCATATTTCTAGAACTTTTGTTTACAGAATAATTAAGACATAAATCATTTTGGGACATTAATTTATTTGTGGAACAATAATTATACACACCGCCTACTTTGACTCTCTTTTTTACCCTAACTTGTAAGTATTAATGAACGTACGCCTTTCTGAATCTGACATGTTTGGTTTGTCCAAAATAATTTTTGCTTTGTGAGACATTGTTCATAACTCGCAGAATTTTTAATTTCATACTTTGATATGCAATTTAAAATTTAAGGTATCAAATAAATTCGAGATTTATTTGCTTTGTCTTAATTTCTATGTTTCGCAATTTAATCTTTTATGCGACCGACCCTTACTAGTTTGTTAAAATTTAATTTAAAAAATTATAAATAATATTATTTTAAATAGATGTTTGAAATCTTCTATGTATCTAAGAAAGTTTTGATTTATTTAACGTTAAAGCCACTTTTAAGATATCAATAAATTTGAATGTATTGTTTTGTGAATTCTTTAAGAAGAATGGATCAAAAATCTGTTATATCAGACAACACGATTTTTACAACATATTAAAAGTGTTATTACACGGAACAATTCCTTCCAGCAATTTTTCAGCAACACCATACATTTCAATGGGAAGAAATCTTGCTACCGAATTGTCGAAATTTTTTCGAACTCGACAATAAAAATTGCTCAATTTCGGAGCGCGAACCAATCAGAGAGCGATAAGATTGGACATCACTCCACGCCTCATTTCATCTCTTCAATTGCATTAAAGATGGAGATAGCGATGGCAAGCAGCTCAACTTTGTTAGAATCTGGAGATTGGAAAATAATAGTAGACATTCTACCAAACTTCAGATATTTGTGGGATATAAAAGATCTAAATTATACGAAAAAAAGCACTAAATGCTTCTTGGAATGATGGACATTGGCGTCCATGGACGCCAATGTCTGCAAAGGGAGATCGAACTATTTGGGATAGGGTATGTCAAATACCTGTCTTTTTGAGAGTTTCTTCGTTTGGGAAGGGCGCTGTCCCACCCGGAAGCAAAAGGTTAAAAAGAAAGTTAGCTTGTTTGTATAATTATTAGGTATCGATCTCTCGAAATGTAAGCAAAAGGTTAAGAGTCCTTCAGAGTCTCCAAAAATTTCCTATCCATATAACTAAATCAATATATTTATTTACAACGAAACACTGTATTGTTAAAAGCAACCGTAAACATGCAATTTTGATAAGAGCTAACATATTGTTTTAATATTAAACAATCATAAAGTTTTAGAAAACACGCAGCAGAAAATACCATCACATAGTACTGTTATGAACAAACTATTTCAATACATATCAATTTATATATTTTTTTAATTCACTATAAAGTTTTTTCTCAAAATAACATGAAGATATTTTTTCCCCAAAGATAAATTTAAATCCAAAGATTAAATTTAAATATATGATTCGCTCCGTAAATGTCAAGAGAACTCCTTTATTAAAAAACATACTTATTTCAATATTTCTAAAGTTCTACTTCTAGAATAATTAAGACAAATAATTTTTGGACGGTAATTTATTTGTAGAACAATAATTATATTCACCACCGACTTCGAGTTTCAAATGATTAACTTGTAAACATCGAAAAAAGCATTTTTTTCTTACCTTGTAAGTATTAATCAACGTGTGTCGTTCTGAAAATGGCATGTTTGTTTGCATAAAAAAATTTTTGTTTAGAGGGATATCGGAAAACTGATTATGTCTCAGTATTTCACTTCATGTTTTGGCAACACGATCTAAGATTTGAAATATAAAACATTTACCTAGTTTTGTTAGAGTTTAGAGGTTTAGAGTTTCCAGTTTCACAATTTAATTTTTTTTCTTAATTGTATTCTTATTGCATTAGCAATAGTCAATCTAATTTCTAGTTTTTTCAATATTATATATACACATTCATTATTTACAAAATTTTGAAGTATATATCCGAAGAGTATCTGATTTTTTTCATTAACATTTTACAACTAAAATATAATTATGCGAATAATATAAAAGGATAATCGTATGAATCCTGTTACTTACTCATACTATGTAATATAAGTAGTATAGAAAGTATTGTCAGCACGAAAATTTTCGAATTTAAGTTTTTAATGCCAATATATGTTTTAGGACCCCCTGAACGCGTTTTGACTATTTTTGGAGTAATGTATGTCTGTATATCCGCGGTCGATTTTTTTTGTGCAGGATAGCTGCCATAAATACCCTAGTAGCAATCCAATATTGGCCAAATATTGAACATATTGAGCCAAAATAAAAAAGTGAACATTTTAACGGAATTGGTTCAATATTGAATTAAAATTTTGGAACAATATTTCGCCAATATTAACGTTTCATTGGAAATATTTCCAACGTAACATCAATATTGACGTAATATTGTAATGAAAATATTTAGCTAATATTGGAGGCCAATTTAATCTCAATATTTGCCCAATATTGGGATTACATTGGAAATATTTCCAATGTAATGCCAAGATATATAATCCAATATAATATCCAATATTAAATGCTACTGGGGTAATAACGGATTTTTATAAAACTTTATATCAGGCGTTATTACAAAAAAACTTTAGAACTAGATATAATTTTTTACAATTCGAATGTAAACTTCGAACTTCGAAAAACTTCAAATGTAAACTTCGAAAAAAGGAAAAAAAAAACATATTTTTGAAGCGAGCTGTTTCAGATTAGAATTTTACATGCACGAAATTTTAGAGGAGAAAAGTTGAAGATTATATTTGCAGTTTTGTTTATGTTATGTTATAATTTCTGGTCCAGCTGTTCAAGCAGTCAAACGGTCACTTTAGTGAGACCTGAATAAGAGGGAATGTGCTATGTATAAGTATTTTGTATATTTCACACATGTTTGTATTGCGGATACTATTAAAAAAAATTAAAAAATAACACGAGAGCAAGAGAATATGTTAAAATTTAGAAAATTTTAATTTATAGCTTCATAAATTATCACTACACATAAAAGTAGGCGCCCAACTGCCTTTTAGAATGAATACGTATAAATGTACAGTAAGAAGCAAACGTTTTCTACTTGAATAAGAATAAATCAAAAAAATATTATTTGGTTGTTGATTCTCGCTGCTAAATTGGACTAGATTCGACTATTTAGGCGTTTTACTGTTCTGTTTATGAACAAGAGAGCTAGCTACTTTGACCGGGACCAACAATTTTAAGTGGTTTTCGCACCAGTACGAGCAATTATGCATACACTTGGTTCCGCATCCGGATTTAAACTCTGATCCTAAAGAACTGAGGCCACATTGAAGGAAAGTCTTCAAACTCTGGAAAAGAATGATAAAAAAGAATGATTGTGGGTTGAACATCTGCATTTTCTACTCTTCTGAAAAATGTAAAAATATATCTTAACCTTTTGCTTACGAGTGGTACAGCGTCCATCCCATACGAAGAACCTCTCAAAAAGACAGGTATTTGACATACCCAATCCCAAACAGATCAATCCCCCTTTGTGCCAATATCCGCAAAGGAGGAATTGAACTGTTTGGGATAGGGTATGTCAAATACCTGTCTTTTTGAAAGGTTCTTCGTATGGGATGCCCGTAATCAAAAGGTTAATAGATTTCTTGATTCGAAAAACTTTGTTTTTCCTAAAGGTAAACAACCGACTTTATTTAACTTTTCAATTGCAATAAAGAAATTGAAGAACATCTTTACAGTATGTGTGTCAATTACCAGTACTGACTTATTGAGAAAGCGCATTTTTCTGTAGTGTTTGTAATGGAAATGGCTGATAATTATTTTGCAGCTTTGTTTCTATGGTTCTCTCATTACAAAAATATTGACGTCAGAAATTCCTTTACAGATAGTTTTCAGCTATATTATACAAAATTTGGACAGCTTAATACATCATTTGAAACAGGATAAAATGTAGGTAATTTAGAAATGCACAATTTACAAATAAAAATAATTTGAATCACTAAAAAAGATCATACTTTAATTTATTTCAATGTGAATTTGCTCTCTTCTTTTATAGATAGGTATAGTCCTTTTTAAAGTAATCGGCTTTGACACCTAAAAGAAATGAACAACATTTATAAAGCAGCCTCATAAAACATAAGTTATCACAATTGACACTATGTATAAAAATATCAATGTTGCGTTATATGACTCTCTTAATGGAAATAAAAGTTAAACCCGTCCTATCAGTACATGAGATTGCAAAATATTATTTACCAATCATCCACTTGCAGTACTTGGGCTCTTAATATCATCCGAAACATTCTAGCTACGTACTTCTACCAAATAATATCAGTTTGCATATATATTAATTCTTATACAATACCCTATCGGAACACAATTATTATACCAAAATGCAATTAGTCACCGAAATCCTAGATCCCCTAACAAAACGTGCATGACCCATAAACAGTGAAACACACTACATTTTAAATCAAGAAATTAATTCCCTCACAGCGACAGAGATTATTATAGAAATTGTGCTTAATTTTTCAAGATATCAAATTTCCATAAATTTGGCATCCTTTTTAGGTACATTTGTCAAAACAATAGCCGATATTTTTCCATCGCAGCGTAATGTGACTTTTTTTCCTAAATGTTAGTCCTAAAATGATAGTTTTATCAGTTGCCGTTTTGATACCATCAATATCATCTAACTTTTACAGAAAAAGTTGTAAGCATCGATATAAAATCTGTCGCTATTTCCATGCAACCGTATTTAAAATATATCCATAGAATCCTAACAATAGCATATACGGGAGCGATCAAAAACGAAATAGAGGGTAGTATTCAGAATTTTTATTCCAGTGCATTATCATCCTACATCCCTAAGTATCGCGAAAGAATAGATAAATATACTCCCTCTCTCTCTTCACCCACACCAACTTTCTCCTCAGTATTCGCAAAGAGTCCGAAAGAAAGAATCGGACTTTTCGAAATAGAACATAACCCCCATTCCCCGCCACCCTCGCTCTCGTACGTATGAGCGAAAAAAAATTGGTTGCCCCAGATCCACCCTCCGGATATTGGAGATTGGGGCTGTTCCGGTACTCCTGAAAATATTGTTGCAGCCTCTTTTGCTCAGGGGCGCAGACGGAATGCAAATGTCGCTTTTCTGTAGATTTACAGAGAATGCCATTTTATTTTTTCAGATTTCAGGATTGATGCTGTATACCTTTAAGAAATGCTGGTGGAAACTCTATTCCTGTAGCTCTATTTCTGTACAGATATAAGACAAAGATACTATACAAATTCAACATCATTTCACACAATTTATTTGTCAGCTGTAACTGACTTTTCTAAAGTTAGTACAAAACCTCTAAGTTTCAGCAGTAAACTAATCTTCTGAGCTTCTAAAAAACACGAATATAATACCTGTTATCCTGGTCACATGTACAAATTGCTTGAACAAATTAAACTAATACAATGTGAAACGCTTCAACAAAAATCCAGAGTCAAAGATAGAGATAAAATTTTATGATATCATCTGTCAATGTGTGTGGCTATCGCATATAGCTGAAACTAAAAGTGCGTTAACACAAAAAAGCCAGAGGAGGTAATTTTGACTGGTAGTAAATCATCACTTTATTTATTGCATGTATTTAATATATGAGAATAATTTACATTTCAGTCCATTACATTTTCTAATAGTTAATATTTAGGGTATGGCTCACCCCGGCTTTCTCATACCAGGACCCCTTTTTAAATAGCTTGAGATTTTTTTTTTCCAAGAAATAAATTTGAAATATATCTATTATTGGTCTAGATGATCACAAGTATATGATGTTACCCTTCTTTTTAAAAGGTTTGAAAAAGCAATTTCGATTGAAACAAAGTTTGACAGTGTGCTCCGTCGGTGGGGAGGGGGGGGGGGGTAGCTAATTACGTCACAAACACAAAAATTATATCGCGGCTATTTTTCACTACAATGATTGAAACTGTTAAGTTTCGTGACCAATGAACCATAAATAACCCCTTTTATGTATAACTTTGTCAAATTTTGCTCTATGCTGCCCTATTAAGAAAAATTTAAAATGTCGAAGTTTTCGTTTGAATTTCAAAACGTTCTATCTAGTTCGAGATTTTCGGTTAACAAAGTTAAAGTTTCGTGAAAATCCAATGATATTTGTGGCTTGCACACAAGAAACCAACTACAGACATACAGACTATCACTTTAAAAATAGTCAAAATATCCTTAAAATATAATCAACGTATTCAGGAGATCCTAAAACATATATTGGCATCAAAATCTCAAAATCGAAAATTTTCGTGAAAACAATACTTTATACTGTATTACATAGTATGCGAAAGTAAAAATTACAAGTTTATTTTGCTGGCAGATTTGCAAAGCCAAACATAATTGCCTTCTTTAGGACCAATAGTTTATAACGGACGTTTTGTTACAGAAAATATAGTAACACATACAGGGTGCGGCACAAAGAACTCCCCGATTTGGGAAGCTAAAAGAAACTAAACGAAACAAGGTATAAAAATTTTTTTTATACCTGGGTAGTACGCATAATGCCGTTTGAAATCAACACGTTTTAAAAATTACATCACTTAAGTGGCGTCCTTCATTAGCGATACATTAATTGAACCTTCCCCGGTAGCTTTCCATGGCCCTGCGGGTCATTTTAGGCGGAATGGCAATAATTTCCTGAGTGATTGCCGTCTTGAGAGCTTTCAAAGTTTGGGGACGATGTTGGTATACCTTGGCTTTAAGGTGGCCCCAGAGAAAAAAATCGGACGAGTTAAAATTTGGCGAGCACGGCGACCACCCAATGTCGCCACGCAAGATGACATGGCCAGAAAACATTTCTCTCAGAATTCCGAGTGAACGACGAGATGTGTGGACTGTTGCCCCATCTTGTTGAAACTACACATTTTCTTCTCCATATTCATCGAAAATATCACCCTACCGAGAAATCGAGGCTCTCACAGAGGCCACATTTTCTGACCCTGTTGCGGTCCGAGGACGGCTTGGGGATTTCCTTTTTAATACAGAGCTTGTTTTTCTGTAGTTAGACACCCAATTGTGAATTGTTTTCCTATCAGGAACGGGATCACGTCGACCGAAACGCTCGCTGCGTCGTTATCGGCGAACCGTCATTTCCAATGAACTCCTTGATAACAAAAGCACGGTGCTCTCTTGCCCAAGCTACAATGTCTAGAACTAATAGTGTGCCGACCGCCTATACCTCCCAATGCTGGGAGATGTTCCTGAAAAGCCGCCTCCGCCAGACGGCGTTGGTCTCGAATAAGCGGTCTCAAGCGGAGGAGTTAACATTGAAACAAATGGGAATTTATTGCAAATGAAATGACTGATATCTTTCGAAATAACTGAAGAATTTGTGTGAAATTGGGTGTGATTATTGTAAGTGGTATACACAAAAAGTCATTTGATTTTCAGAGAGATTGAGCTAGGGATATATTCTTATTTTTAAAATTTTATTTAACTTGATCTGGTGTTCGTTCAAACATTTGAGCTCCAAAATAATCAGGTTCATTTATCATAGTAACGCGAAATTCGTTATGACGTTTCCTCTTGTGGCACATTTCAGTTCTTTCGATTCTGAAGCATATCGGGCTAGCCCGTCCTGGGCCCGCCATAGGACATTACCTGGTTTTAGAGAATATCTCGAAAATCAGAGAACGTTCGAAATCTAAGTTTAATATATCGTTTTCTTTTGGGGTGTATTTTAATTCTTTCAATTTTCAACCGTACCGGGTTAACTCGTCTTAGGCCCGCCTTAGAAACTCACCCGTTTTTGCGGTATAACTCGAGAACAGGTGTATCTAAAAATTCGAAGTTTAGAATATCTTTGCCATTTGCTGTATATTTTAACTCTTTGGATAAAAATTTTATCGGGCTAGCCCGTCCTGAGTTCAACAAAAGGAATATATCGTTTTCTGAGAATAACTAAAAATTCGGTGCAACTAGAATGTATGAATTTAATATGTCATTGTCCTTTGGAGTATATTACATTTCACCTCATTTCGAACCGTATCGGGTTAGCCCGTCTTGGGCCTGCCATAGAAATTTACTCGCTTTTAAAAAATAAATCGATCAATCGGAGTAGCTGAAAAATATAAATTTAGTATATCATTTCCGTTTGGATGGATTTTAATTTAGATTTTGAAGCTCGTCGGGCTAGCCCGTCTTGGATCCGCTGAAGAATGCATTAGTTTTTGAAAAATAAGACGAGAACCGAAGTAGCTAAAATTCCAAATTTAACATGTCGTTGGCTTTTGGGGTATATCTAAGTTTCTTCGGATTTGAACTTTATCGGAGTAGTCCGTCCTGGGCCCGACATAGGAATGGACCCGTTTTTTAGAATACCTGGAAAATCGGGGAAACTAGAAAATATAAATCTAGTACATCCTTATCTTTTGGGGAATATTTTAATTCCTTTGTTTTTGAACCGTATCGGGCCAACCCGTTTTGGGCCCGACTTAGAAATTCACTTTTTTAGTGGAATAACTCTAGAACCGGAGTATCAAAAAGTTTCAAGTTTAGAATGTCGTTGTCATTTGCGGTATGTCTAAGCTCATTGGATTTAAAACCTGGTCGGGCTAGCCCGTCCCGGTCCCAAAAAAAATAATGTACTCGTTTTTTAAGAATAACTCCAAAACTGTAGCAGCTAGAATATCTAAATTTAGTATATCATTGTTTTTAGGGTATATTTTATTTCTTTGGATTTTGAACCTTATCAGACTCGCCCGTCTTGGCCCGACAGAGTGGTAATGTACTCATTTTTCGAGAATAACTCGTAAATTGGAGCAGCTAAAAAATTCAAATTTAGTATATCAATTTCTTTTGGGGTTTATCATAATTTATAATTTGAACCTCATCGTCTTGAATCCGTCTTAGGAATGCGATCGTGTTTGATGAATAACTCGAGAACCGGAGTAGCTAAAAATTCCAAATTTAGCATGCTATTGTCTTTTGTGATATATTTCATTTTTTCGAATTTGAACTTCATTCAGCTAGCTCGTGCTGTGCCTGCTATAGGAATAGACTCATTTTTTTAGAATAACCCGAAAACTGGAGCAGATAGAAAATTCAAATTTAGTATATTATTTCCATTTCGGGTAGAATTTAATATTTTCGGCGTATATATAATTATAATTAGTGGCGTAGGCATGGGAGATAGGATGTGTGGTAAAAAACCTCATTTGCCGAACAATTACATTAGTTCTCAAAATTGTCTATATTTAAAAAAAAATGAATTTTGTACTATAAGCTCCATTCGATCGTCGACTCCCTTGTGTCCTAAATACACAGTTACATCCATATGCAAATGAGCTAAGAAGTGCGAAATTTGTAAACGGATGTTGGGTCGGTGCACTGGGAGTACGAGTGAAGGTTACGGTTCTGCGTGATCTGACGAAGAAGGTTTTATGCCTTCGAAACCGGTCGGTATTAGTATTTTGAGTGGTATTCTGCTTTTTACGAAGATAATTTTATTTCTTTAGCAGAAATTTGGACCGCACGTATTGATTTTATTTACTTGAAATTGAAATTTTTCAATAATTTTTAAAAGCATTATATGAATAACTTGAACGAATGCTTTAAAACCAAATTTTTGTTTTGCATTTTGATACATATTACCATGTAAACCTAAAAAAAGAATGTATGAGAATGTCTGGCAAATATTTTGTTTTATCTCATATATTCGTCTACTAGGAAAAATGCCTGTGGGTGGCCCTGTGAATTTGGAAGAAAAACATGAAACACCATTGCCGCTTGAACATTAGAACAAGGTGGGGCCTGCCTACAAGTGCTGTCTCTTTGTACGGTGAAAGATAGCGCTGATAAGAATTTCGATTGAGGGTGGACATGTAATTGACCGCTATTTTATTTCGACAGGCGCATCTCCTTTACATACGTTTCCGCAAGTTGCCACATCTCTTACACGAACAATGCTCAAAAGATCCGCAAATCAGCAGGGGCTCTGGAAATGGGTAGAACACCAGGGAAGGGCATTTTGTACTGCCTTCAGGGTGGCCTCTAGATACAATAGGAAGTATCTCATTAGCACATTGGTCATCTGAGATCGAATTTGTTTTTACTAAGAACCGTCACCTGTACAATATTCTTTTTCGTTCTAAAATTGGACAGGATGGACCCACTCAGAAAGAAAGATTTTCGAAATTGTAAGCAGCAAGCTTTCACTCATTTGATGTTTGTTGTAACTGACGTTGAAAATCTATATTTGGATTAAAAAGGGCTGTTTTTATAGCTATACCATTATCGCCTGTTCTGTGTAAAATTGCCTAGAAAAATGTATTAATTCGGTTCATCCAGCATATTACTGTATTTTGCATTTCGACGAATAGGCTAAAAAATAGCTTAACATTTCATAATCTGCGAATTTCAGCATCCAAAAATACCATCACCAGACTTTTCTTTCTATTATACTATGTAGTACGAATCACTATATTACTATGAATCCTTAAAGTGCACCGTGGACTGGTTTCGCATTATTTAATTCTCTTGCATATAAGCGTAGGCAAGATCTAGGATAAGGGGGGGGGGGTCGACGATCGAATGTGGGTTTACACAACAGTACAAAATACTTTCTCAAATGTAATCCCTAAGGAGAACTAATGTAATTGTTTGGTAAATGATAATTTTTCTCTAATTTTCGAGTTATTTTCCAAAAACGAATGCATTCCTAAGGCTGGGCAAAGATGGGGTAATCTAATAAAGTTTAAAATCCAAAGAATTAAAATATATCCCAAAAGAGAATACTATATTATAAATTAAAATCCATCCAAAAGGGAATGATATACTAAATTTACATTTTTTAGCTACTCCGACTGATCGAGTTATTCTTGAAAAGTGAGTAAATTTCTATGGCGGGCCAAGGCGGGCTAGCCCGATAAGATTCGAAATGCGATGAAATATAATATACCACAAAGGGCAATGATATATTAAATTTAGACATTCCAGATATTCCGAATTTTTAATTATTCTCAGAAAACGATATATTCCTCTTGTTGGGCTCAGGACGGGCTAGCCCGATGGGGTTCAAAATCTAAATTAAAATCCATCCAAAAGGAAATGATATACAAAATTCACATTCTTTAGCTACTTCGTTTGATCGAGATATTCTTGAAAAGCGAGTAAATTTCTTTGGCGGGCCAAGACGGGCTAGCCCGATAAGGTTCGAAATGCGATGAAATATAATATACCACAAAGGGCAATGATATATTAAATTTAGACATTCCAGATGTTCCGAATTTTGAATTATTCTCAGAAAACGATATATTCCTCTTGTTGGGCTCAGGACGGGCTGGCCCGATGGGGTTCAAAATCTAAATTAAAATCCATCCAAAAGGAAATGGTATACAAAATTCACATTCTTTAGCTATTTCGTTTGATCGATATATTCTTGAAAAGCGAGTAAATTTCTTTGGCGGGCCAAGACGGGCTAGCCCGATAAGGTTCGAAATGCGATGAAATATAATATACCACAAAAGACAATGATATATTAAATTTAGACATTGTAGATGCTCCGAATTTTGAGTTATTCTCAAAAAACGATATATTCCTCTTGTTGGGCTCAGGACGGGCTAACCCGATAAGATTTTTAATCCAAAGAGTTAAAATATACAGCAAATGACAAGCATATGCTAAACTTCGAATTTTTAGATACACCTGTTCTAGAGTTATACCAAAAAGTAAAGTCATATGGCGGGCCCAGGACGGGCTAGCCCGATAAGCTTCAAAATCGAAAGACTTGAAATGTACCACAAGAGAAAACGTCATACCGAATTTCACGTTACTGTGATGAATGAATTTGATTATTTTGGATCTCAAATGTTTGAACGACCACAGATAAAGCTAAATAAAATTTTTAAAATATGGATATATCCCTAGGTCAATCTCTCTGAAAATCAAATAACTTTTTGTGTATACCACTTGCAATAATTACACCAAATTTCAGACAAATTCTTCAATTATTTCCAAAGATATCAATCATTTCGTTTGAATTAAATTCCCATTAGTTTCAATGTTAACTCCTCCGCTTTAGACCGCTTATTCGAGACCAACGCCGTCTGGCGTAGGCGGTTTTGGGGAACCTGTTTTTCGCCTCGGTCGGCACACTATCTATTCTAGCCACTGTACCCAAGCCATAGCGTGAACTGAAAACGGCTTAAACGCATCTGTCTAACGACACACTCCCTGTTATTCTATCCCTACCCTACCCCTAGCGGCGTAGTTCCCAAATCAGGGAGTTTTGTCTGCCGCACCCTGTACTTGGTGGTCACCGTTTCTATGTCATATTCAGATTTCTAGAGAAATTGAAGCCTGAAACCCACTCAAAGATGACTCTCGGACACCGATATTAGAACAGTTGGATGTTTTTATTGCCTTAATGTATTTCTTTGGCTGTGCGAAAGGTTTGTCAGTTCCTAGTTTGTGGTCCCCAAGCTGGAGTCCATCAAGTATTCTCGATACCATGCCACGAGAAAGCTCATAGATGTTTTGCGATGTCTACGTTTTGATTTGAAATCTACATGGTCAAAAAGACTAAAATCCCTTAAAGTTTGCTTTAGTGTCTTTTGTTATTTGTGTTACAAAGTACATGAAAACATCACTGTTGGTGAACATCTTTTTTCTATGATGCACTTCCACATATGGTAATAAACCAGATAGATAGGATGATAAATTTTGGTCTATACATCATTTACATCCGCAATGCATTGAATTAGTACAAAATGCAAATTTATGTTCTCCTAATTACAGAATTTCAGGACAATATATTTTTTAAATACCATTTATTCAATTTTGACAAAAAATTTAAATTCGTGGTACTCTACAAAAGAAGAAAATTATCGTCATTAATATTCGGCAATATAAACTGTATAACAATCGTCGAGTATTTTAGGAATGAGCGAAATAATTATATACCACAGATTCCAATAAAATTTCATATATGTTTTTGGAAATGTTAGCGATATGTTAGAGATATGTTAGAGAAGTGTTAAAATGTTAATTCCATAAAAAATTTCTTTGATGAATTAATGATATTTCTCTTATTAATTACCATTAAATCCCAATACAATACTCATGTTTGTAAAAATTACAATACCATTAAAGAATCATGCGATTGAGCTGAAACTTACAGCAAATGCAAATTAGCTATGCAAATGATTAGAATTTCAGAGTCACTGCGCATGCGTGAGCTGATCAGCGCCCACAGAACTGCTGTTTTAACCGTATAAATAGAGAGCTGTATCGGGACCAGGGTTCCCACTAAGTCAGGAAAAGAGGGGGAGAATTTCTCTCCTTCCAAAAAATTTTGGGAGAGATTTTCTGTTATAAGGAGAGGCACTTAAAATTTCATTTTTTTTTTTACCATGCTAATTTAAGTAATAAAAAAGAAAGCATTAACTATAACTCATATTCATCGACATTTAAATTTTTTAATTCTTAAAACTAACATTCTTTTAACATTCTTACTAACATTCTTTTTAAAAATTAATTAGGAGTCGTTTAAGTATTAAGTAAGCAAATTTTTGGTAATTTTATAGCTCCCCCCCCCCCCACACACACACACTTGTTAGCAAAAATACTCAAATTCCTGACTTCCCCCATGCTTACGTTATGATTTTATTTGCTGACATAAAAACGTCTACATTGGTTATTTTATGTAAAATGACTCGCATGCGAATTTACGAATTTTTTGTCTGTAAACTGCAAAAGTCGAGGGCCGACTGTATTTACTTTATATTTGATTTTTAAAATCATTTTATGATCAATTTTCATGCAGCAATAGCAATTAAAAACTTTAACGATTTTTGATCGCCGAAGGCGAATATCGACGAAAACTATTTCACTAAGCAAATAGAATCTATATAAATAAAAATGAAAATCTGTCTGTCTGTCTGTCTGTCTGTCTGTTTGTCACGCCATCACGGGAGAACGGCTGAACCGAATTTGATGAAATTTTGTGGGTAGCCCAGAAATAGCCCCACTTAAAATTATATCCGTGTTTTGAGTTTCTACGACCAGTGGTTCTCGAGATATTAGTAAAAAACGAAATTTTCGTTTGTCTCATCATCACGGAAAAACGGCTGAACCGAATTTAATGAAATTTGGTGAATGGCCTTGAAATATCCCCCCATAACTTTTGTCCAAGTTTCGAGTTTCTAAGACCTGGGGTTGTCGAGATATTAATGAAAAACGGAACTTTTTCCTAGGAGTTCTACTCCCTAACTCCGTGGTTTATCCAAACGAAAAGCTTGAAAATAGTTTGAAAGTGAATTAAAATTTAATCTCTGAGTTTGATGGGAGATTTTTTGCGTTAATTAGTCACTTTCTGAAAACATGAATTGTTTGAAACATGATTTAAAGGGGAAATCTATCTCCATGGTTCATGGTTTATTTAAAACAAGCTTTTACGGAACAATGAGAAGTATAGAGAAATCAAAATCGTTATTTAATTTCGCAGTTTATGTTATAAGACATGACATATTTAACATGTTATAAGATTCTATCTTATATCATGTTACTCAGAAACGCAATTAAATTAAATCTGTCTGTTAATTTTAATAATTATTTTTTCGATTTGAATAATAAATAAATGGATATAAAAATATATTTTAGAAAAGAACGATTTGATTTTTCTTATAGCATTTTTGACTGGATAATATCAATTACGGTCTTCAGGTTTAAAAATTATTATTATTTATATTTTCGGGGATTATTGATTCAAGGATTATTGATATTTTTAAGTTATTATGCAATTATTTTATTATGACAAAAATTGTTTAAACTCATATATTGTATGTTGTACGAATCTTCTACAAATACACGTGTATATCTTTTAATCTACGAGAATATAAGTAGTACAGGTATATTGACATATGATTTGATATATATTGGCATATATTGGAATCAATTACGACCTTCTGGTATAAAGAGTACGGATATTATTGATGTTTTCAATTTATTACGTCATCTCTTTTATTTTGGCAAATATTTTTGAGACGCATATTGTAATACGGGTAATCTTCTACTAACACATTGGCATATTTTCTGATCTGCGACAATATAATTAGTACGGGGTTGCATATATTCATTCAATTCCTATTTTTTCTTCTGTAAATTTGCTTACAAAAGGGGGCAGGATGTTTTATTCTTCAGATCTGATCGTGAAGATAATTTTGCATAGTGAGAACATATATTCTTAAACTTCTCTTTAGGAGCAATAAATTTAATATTTTAACAGAATTTGCACATGATTGCGAACTTTAAGTTTCTTTAAATTATACACTCCGTACGAATAACGTGTGTGTTGTTAGTGGTTAATAAATTTTAACATTTTAGGAGGATATATCATGTTGCTCGGCATCGCAATTAAATTAAATGTGTTTGTTAATGTTTTTATTATTTTTTTTCGATTTAAATAATAAATAAATGGATAAATGGATATAAAGGTATATCTTATGAATGGACGGTTTGATTTTTCTTTTAATTATATTAATTGCTGACTGCGTACAACAATTTCATTTATTTTGGCAAAGAGTTTTCAAGCTTATATCGTATTTAGCTACTAAACTCATATATTGTGTTTAGCCAATAAATTCATATAGTCGATTGTTGAAACAGAAAAAGAGTAGAGCGGGTGTATCTTCTTATACAATTGTAGTGTTTTCATTTAGTATATTGAAACGGGATAAGCATGTTTCATTCAGATCTGCAAATTCAAAGTTACGTATTTGGAGGGATATCGCTAATTTGACAACTTTTCTTAAACTTTGCCAAATTGACGGAAATGTCGCCAAATTGATATAAACGACACACAAACAGCTGCCATAAACCTTCGGGTTGGTCGTGTGGCTTGGGTCTTCTACATATCAATGAAATTTCTTTTTGTTTTGTTAGAAGAGAGTACTGAAATGATGTTTGGTTAGCATTTATCTGTCAGACCAACCATCCTACTTAGTAATACATTTAGCGAATTTTAAAATGTCACCAAATTGATAAAAATGTTTTCAAATCTATAAAAATATCTTGAAATTGATAAAATTGCGCTACATAAATGATATTAATTGTTTTTTGTTAGGGGATAGTATTGTGATGATATTTCGTCAATTTGTCGCAAAGTGGAACTGTCAGTTCGACAGTCCCACTTGGCGATACATTTGGCAATTTTTTAAAATGTCGCTAATTTGACGAAACTGTCGCCAAATGTTCCATAGAAATATAACTATTTAGACGATATTTTTTCTACCAATTTATTTGAAGCAAATGATATCATGTCGCTTAGCAACGGATTTAAATCCAATGTGTTTATGCGGCAGACGATTTTTATTAAATCCTTTCCGATTTGAATAATGAAGATATGTATATACAATAAATTTCATTGCCATTTCATTTTGGACTGGATAATATCAATTATACTCTTCAGGTTTAAACATTATTATTATTGATGTTTTCCGGAATTATTGATTCAGGGATTATTGATATTTTTAAGTTATTACGCCATTGTTTTATTGCGGCAAAAATTGCTGACAAACGCATATTGTACGTTGTACGAGTAATCTTCTAGGAATGCACGGGTATATCTTCTAACCTACGAGAATATAAGTAGTACAGGTATATTGGCATATATTTTGACATATATTGGCATATATTTTGGAATCAAGTACAGTCTTCTGGTATGAAGATTAAGGGGATTAATTATATATTCAATTTATTACGTCGTCTGTTGTATTTTACCAAAAAACATTTGTGACTCATATTGCAAAACGGGCAATCTTCTACTAATAATCGGACATTATAAGTAGTACGTGTATATCTTCCCATATAATTTTAGCACTTTAATTTTGACATATATTGGAATAAATGACTGTCTTCAGATTTAAAGATTACGGGTTTATTGGTATTTTCAATTTATACATGTAATCTACTAATACAGGTTATATTTTAAAATATTCGCGTATATAATTAGTACGGGTCCCATACAATTTTAACGCTTTTATTTTGCATATATTGATTCAATTCCATATTTTTTTTATATTTGCTTACATAAGGGGTCCAAGATGTTTTATTCTTCAGATATGTCCATGAAGATAATTTTATATAGCGAGAACAGAGATTCTTAAACTTCTTTTTAGGAGCATTATATTAAATATTTTAACAGAATATTTTGATTAAACATGTCATTTAGTATACTATAAGAATTTGGGCATGATTATGAATTTCAAGTTTCTTTATATTATATACTCCGTACGAAGAACGGGTATGCTGCTAGTTAGGTAATAAATTTGACTTTTTGAAAATGGATTTTTTTTTTTTTTTTTTTGTATTTTTTACAAAACTTGCAAAACATAAGGATTGCATCGTCCTTTTGTTGAATCTCAAGCCAGTCATGTGATTTTAGCCATTTTGTTTGACTCGACTTTTTTCTTTTTGTTTTCAAAATAGCCCTTTATTTCATAAATAATACGTTTGTAAAATAATTTTTCTGTATAAAACGCGAAACAATTACAAACACTGTAGTCGATGCAAACAGATTGGAAAAGTGGGAAATATTTTTCAAATTAAACGAGGTATGCCGAGGATAGCGTACAAATGCAGATTTTCGTGATGCTGCTGCAAAATAACCTTTCATTTTATTAATAATACGGTAGAAAAATGGTTTGGTTTTTATTATTTGTATATTAAACGACATAATTATAAAAAAAACTCAGTCGATGCAAATATATTGTGAAAATGGCAAAAAAATATTCATTGGTCATCTCTCCTCAGAAAATGTGGGAATCGCCGTATGCGAACGCCGTTTTCGCAATTGCGGAGAAACATATTTTCAGATCATGTAAGAAAGGAATGTCTCTGATAAAAAATTCGTTGCTTTGTTCAAATTTTGTAACATTTTTTGGGCATATATGGCCAATTTCACGACATTTTCGGGATTTTTGTAACCTGCAGACATACTGTGTACGGGGGAAAGGATTTTCGTCCGCGGAAAAAAGAAAATTTCTCGAGCAAAACACAAAAAATGCGGGAAGTACGCGGAAAGAGCATAATTCAAATCCGTGAAAGAATCCTATAAAAAAAAAGCAAAACTTTATTTGATCGAATTTGCCACCCGCGCAAGCTGAGGGGACACTTATAGTTTTCTATAAAATCTCTCTCTAATTAGAAACACGTAGTACTTTAGTGTACCCAAATCGCGATTGACTGCGATTCAGACGTAGCTACGAAATCGCGGTCCGCGACCGCTCGGCAATCGGCCCGCGATTCGCAACAACGAGGGAACTGATCGCGATTTGCGGTCGCGAAGCAATCGGCCCGATCTCCGATGCCCGATCGGGATCGGACATCGGATTTCTCGGTATCCAATTTGAAGGAAAAAATAATTTTAAGCCGGAACTGGAGAGAGAGAAATTCTCGCGCAGTCTAAATTTTTACGCGAGATTTTTCATGGATTTCGCGAGAATCTCGCGGGTTCGCGCTGAAATGGGAACCCTGATCGGGACGTTGAAAATAGTCTATGTCTGCTAGCGGTAAACGTTTCATGAGAAATCGCCATGCCTCTACGACGACAGAGAGCGCCATATGAGCAAGTTACGGAGTTTTAACGGGGACGAATGATTGGCCTTCATGAAGAGGATTTTTTTATCATGCAATAGCAGCTAGTATAAGGCACAATGACACGACTGTTGAAACAGTGAACTTAGAGAATCGGACAAGTCGCAAAACCGCCAATGGATGACGAAATGCTACGTCAGCACAGAATGATATCCAACTCCTCCTCATAGTAGTGATGGACCGTACAGCTTCATCTCGACAGTTGACAGAATAATGGAGAAGTGCTACAGGTGTGTCATTGTCTGCTCCGACAATTCGTCGGCATATGCTGCACTGAGGACCGCGTGCAAGAATTCCTTTGTACAGGATTCCTCTGAAGCAAAACTGTCGACGCTTGCGGCTACAATGATCTCATCAACATGAATACTGATTTGCCGATCGGCAACAAGTCGTCTTTTCCGATGAATCCCATTTTAATTTGAGGTACAGTGATGGCCGTATCCACGTTAGAGACTATATCGGTGAACGTCACCTTCCGGAATGCGTTATCCAAGGTCATACTGGAGGAACTCCAAGCGTGATAGTCTGGGGCGCCATTGGGTATCTTGGAAGATCCCAGTGTGGCGCGGCAATATTTCACATATATACACAACTACCACTTACCATAGTGTCCCAAGTTTGCTCTGAGATCGTAGTAGTGACAGCTGAAAAATTACGTACATTGCGTTGATTTAAATACGAAACTCGGATGATTTTGTAGCAACTAATTTTATTAAAGTAACACATATATTACGAACACTAAATATATAAAACATTACATAATTAAAACATCTACATCATATGACTTCTAGGTGTATTGAATTATCCTTTACTTATGTATTATCTAAGCCATGATTGCTTAATTCACCTAACTTGAACTTGTGAAATGTAATTAGTGAGAGAGTTTTGAATATAAATTTAAATCTGACATTTAATTGCAATACTATACAATAATTATTCAATACCACGCCTTCGATATTCATGTGGAAGAGGCGTTTACTGCCCTACAATTTCTTACAACGTCCTTATATAGTACTATTTCAGGGATTGGCGATGGGGAACAGGAGCATATACTGTCAGCCCGGTTTCAGTAGTGTCTTTTCACGGAGGATTGGAGTCCAGGGATCGCTTAGAAGCAAGGTCCGCTGAGGTTTAACCTACCGTGGGTCTACTGTTCATCGCCAAGTAGTTCGCTGCGCATTTAGATGTCCGTGAAATGCACTTGACGGCCGCTGTCTATTGGAGTAGGATCCAGCTGCTCATGTAAGTTTGAATAGACCACCATTCTTAAGAAACGATGGCGCATGAGTGCCTCAGATGAGGCGTGTTACATGTTGAGTAGAAGCCTAGATTGGGTACCCCGGAAACACTCCGCCGATGCATAGTCGTCTGAGTGTGGTGACGTAGCCACTGAGATAACAACGATCCCGTTTACCATTGCAGTCCACATATTTGTCACGGCTTAGCTGTAGTGTATAGGGTCCAAAGAGGTGTACCAATACTACGCCTTTTTCCCAGAGCTGTGTGGCCCTGCGTGACAAAAGGGGCGAAGACACCGCTACTTCTATGACCGCCACTGCCCGATGAGTGTTCTCTGAAAATCTGGGCCACTCCTGCTCTATTGGCGTGGGGTTGCCATAGGACGGCATTGATGCATATCCATGTCTGGAATAGAAATCTACTTATGTAGATGGCAACAGTGCAAATAAATAGACAACAATAGTGCAAAAATAGACAACGATAGTGCATAAAATTTCTGTTCCCTTCTGTAGGTGAACTACCGCTACAGAATTGCAGAGGACACAGGTTTCCTAAATTCACGTCGAAATGCACGATGTTTGGATCGGGGTTCGATCTACTGCCGAGGAAAGTGATGAATAGAAATATGAGACCCTTTCTCAAGATGGGATCTGACTTAATTTTTTGAATTCTGATCCTTGCCCATTTCGTGAAGAGCGGAACAAATGGGGCGGGTAGTTTTCTGGCCCACTCATTTATTGGAGCACTTTTTGCGAAAATCGGGTGAGCCTTGGGGACCAATCGGGTAGACACCACACGCTTGGCAATTGTTCATTCTTCCAGGTGTTTTCATGTATTGCTGTACTGGGCGCGTGGGATTTTCATCTTGCATGGTTCTTGCTGCGTTTCCAGCCGGCGGGTGGGGAGGGGGGGCACGCTGCATGTGTTCCCTAGGGCTTCCTCCTGTAGCACCGTATTTTCGAATGAGAAGCACCAGCTATTTCTTATAACGTCCTCATTTACTGTGACATCCAGATGGCTCTGCTCCGCAGTTTCGGGTGGTAAGGTCACCCTTTTTCTCTCTTTCTGGTGACAGCTCTTTGTTCGTGTTCTCAGATTCTTCAAAGCTCATATGATGAATCTGCTCCTGCTTTTGTTTGTATTTCTTTTGTAGCTCAGCCAGTTGTAATTGTAGCTCATTCATTGCCTCCGGCGAACTCATGGCCATTTTTTCTTCTTGCTTGCCTGCATCTACATTTTTACCTCCATTGCTTCTTATATAGATATCGTCATTTTCCCACCGATACTAATGCCACTAATTTAAGTAATGTGAAGTAATTGATAATAATGCGAATTAATTGCGCCAATTAAGTAATGTGAAGTAATTGTATATGCTCAGTATATAAATATGCTAATACTATTTATATAATGATGCAAGGAATTTCTACCTCACCTCATTAATTATCATCCAACATTATCTACCGCATTCATCCCTGCCAAAAACAAAATAAATACGAAAATGCACCTTGGTTAGGAACAAAAAGTTCCCCCTTCTTACCAAAATCCATCTCTCAATATCCTTTAAAATAATTAATATTCAAACTTAAATTGCTCCTGAGAAACTTCAATAGCAGATTCACCTGAAAAATATTCTTCCAATAAATACTTCTTTGCGAAAATCTAAGCCCTGACAAAGAAAATTTATTTTCTATATCTTTTTTCTAAAAATATTCAAAATTCTTTTAGACATATATTCTTCCTATATTTATTTTCTTTTTATATTTAGATTACATTTTGAATCTTTCATCGTAGCTCCAGGCCGAAAAAAAATCAATGAATGACGGAAGTAGTGACGAGTCTGAAAAAGAAAATAATTTCGCGATTTGCTCACTATTTTATCCTCTTATTTTTATTCCGTTCAAAGTTCAATTTTATTCTGACGTAATATATCAGGATGAAAGTAATTTATGCAGTTAAAAAGTTTTTCAGAAGAAATTCTAGTCTCGCAATGGCAACCGCAGTTCTCATCTGCAGACGATTTTGAACGAGTTCTTTTGAACATCTTTACCTGGATAAAATATTTTATGTGGGCATTAAATAATTGGAATATCTCATTCTATCTTAAATATACATTGAAGTAAGCGATGTTTTATTCCAATTTTATAGTTTTCCATTAATTTACAAGATTTCACGTTTTAGTAAATTCAAATCAATGTGTAATTTTGAATCAATATGAAATAGTTGTATAAAAGTGTAGAATTCTTGAGTAAAGCTAATTTTTATGTATTCTTCAGAATCGTAGCCAGTAAAAATAATTGTATTCCGTTAATTGTATTATTATACTTCTTTGTAGTTTATTGCTGTCTAGAAGTTGAAAACAAATATATTTATATGTCTAAGATAACGGTTATTAACAACATTATTTGGTTTATTTTTAAGTCAGACCAGCGATGGTTACGCAACTTTAAAAAACAAATTTATGGAAGATTGTTTAGTATCATATTTGTTATCTACTAAAAAGACTGATATTATTTTGCTGTAGTGTGAAAAACAATATATGTTTTGACAAATGCATCGATTTACTAGTTGCAGAAATGTATTTCTCACTCAAATAAAAAATTTAATATTGTTAATAACAGCAATCACTATACATCTTAAATTGAGCTGACCCACGGAGTAACTAATTTAAAATCAATTTTCTTTGGCTAGAAAACTGAAATATTTCTACATATTTTTCATTTGTATTGATAATATTCTACTGCCCAGGCCACACTGCTCTCCATAAGGCCTAGAGCAACTTAATGTGCGGCCGGTTATTTACAATATTATTCTCCTTCAATCCAGACCGCTCAACCTACCCGAAGGTATAAGTTATCTGTTTGGACGGCCGGGAAGTGCCACCCAATTTAGACTTGAACCCAGTGGGGACAACATCCACAGGACTCCGCATGATCACGGAGACAGTTTAGGCAGGCCGTTAATCAATATTTATGATATTTAAAATTGAAGTTGAAAAGCCTGACCGAGGCGCTGGCCACGCATGGCATAAAGCTGCTTAATCCCCGACCGGGAGAGAAAAACGATCCCCAAGCACCAAGCAGGAGCAACGAGCCACACGAACCCACCAGACAGAGAAAACCGCTGACTCCACTACACAGTACGCGCACCGTCCGGGACACAAAGGGGACAGCAGACTCCACTCCATCGAGAGAAGTTAACTGCCACCACTCCCGGAGGAGAGCACCGGCGGAGACGACCGAAACCCTCACCAGCAGGCCAGAGACCCGCCCGCAAGGAAACCTACCAGGCAACCCGCGCCATTCAGAACAGCGCCGAAGAACCACCCACAGATCTTTATTTTAATTACAATAAAAGTATTACATGGGGGCAAATGCTTAGTGAAGAAAAATGTTAACAACTAATAAATTATTATCGGTAATCATAACCATTAACAAACTTCGAATTTTATACTATAAGAAACTTACAAAGTATATAAACTATTAGAAATCATAACAATAATCATATGACCACCATCACATATTGTAGTAACCAAAAATATCCATACCAATCTAAAACATAATTTTTTGCAACTGCTATTTAACAAAACAATTATGTTACACTACATACTTAAAAACTTAGATCAAAAACCTACCATATTAAAACCAAAACATCCCGAAGAAAACAAAGGGCCCCGTAATCCACGCAACACTAAATTAAAACAACAATTAAACCAAAACTATCCCCTGGGATGGAAAAATGGGAGTTAACCAAAGATACATATACATTTAAATAATAACTTTCAAACTCGTATACCAATTAACGCTTCAATTCTTCCAAAAATAATATCGGTATAATTTAAAAAGATTTGGTTTATGAAACTAAGTGCAGGTCAACCAAATTCAGCTAATTAAACGTCCATTTTTAAAACACGGTTACACTGGCCCGTTTACTCCAAAAATCAACAAACCTCTGACTTTATCGATTAAATAAATCGTACGGAAATTTATGTAATTTGGTCCTTTTTGCTTATAAGATATTGCGCTTTATCTCTGAAAAGTAAAATTTCTATTATCTCGAAAACAACCCACAATCGATTTTGAGATAATAGAAATTTATTGGGTCTATTTTGTTTTGCTATGTCTGTTTTTGCTATTTTAAAATATGTTTATTTTGCTATTTTATGCGTGAATTTAAAAATGAATGCCATAATTTACAAGAGTCTAATATGTGCTCTTCTCGAGATATTTTACTGTATTTTAATTTAAAATATAAAATGCCATAAAAAGTTTTTAAATATATTCGCCATTATCAAATGAGTGAAAATTTTGAAGTATTTTTAACCCAAAACAAAAAAATCTGATGTGGGCAGCACATGACTTTCCTTATTTAATGTAATGGATTTACTACTTTTACATTAAAAAGATAGGTTGTTCTTATAGTAGATACTAATATTCTTTCCAAGATAATGAATTTTCGACAATTAGTCGTCATTTTCATTGATTTAGGGTCATTTTTATACATTTGGTGAGATTTTCGTTAATTTGGCAACATTTCAAAAACGCGTTAAGTTGGCGACATTGCTCCAAATTCGTCGCTAAAATCTCGCCAAGCGTTATAGACGAAGGAATAAGTTATTCTTACAGCAGATAAATGACTATAGGCGTTCAAATACAAAAGTATTACTCAAACTATCTTTCTTCATGAATGGAATGAGATAGATCCACGGGAATGATGTCATCTAATTTATCGCATGGTATTACATATGAAAAGTGAACATGTTTCTCAATAGGAAATATTTTCATTTTATTTTATATGACTTTTTGATAATTTTTTTTTTAAATGTGCAATATTTCGAGAACGGTTCATGTTAGCGTTCTAAAATTTATGTCAATCGTTTTCTAATGAAAAATTACATAAGAAATGCCTATTTTCGTATCTTTATTAGTGGTTTTGATTTTTTGACGATTTTTTCAAAATTTCATTCGGAAATTTAGGGGGGGGGGTTCTGAACATTCGATTGCGTATAAAAACAAGAGGCTTCCAGTGTTTACGGATTGTGATTTGTGTACCAAATTTGGTTCGAATCGGTCCATTCGTTCGTCAGTTATAGTCTCCATAGACTCACTGACACACACACACACACACTTTAACACACACACACACTTTCACGCACACACACACAGACATCACTTCAAAAATGTTTGATTCGTGATCAGGGATGCTTGAAACATGCTCTCCCGTCGAAAAGTCGAATTCGAATTTTCGACCCCGTCACAATACTTTCCTTATACATTATGTATATAAGGAAAGTAATAGACACAATCAATTTTAATTGTCTCGAAAACAACTAACAGTCGTTGTAGAGATAATATACAGTTTCTACACAGAGAGTGATATCTCATGAACAAATTGAGCAAGTTAGATACAAGGATTATTTCAATCGATAAACATCAGAGGTTTGTTGATTTTTGGAGTAAACGTATTAGAATACCTGAACCAAAATAAAAATATAAAACATCGTTAACTTGAATATTCAAATTACTTTGCACTGACTGCACTACCATTCAACTTACTACCCCCAGTTACTTTGTACTACTAGTCAACCGATTCTAATAACTGCACACACGATTCACCAAATGACCAAATATTTAATTATGTACAAATCGTTTCCGATTACTGCCGATATGTTTGTTCATCGAATATCACCTTTTTTTAAAAATTAGAATGAATTTCAAAACAACTGGTAAATTCCGAAAAACCTCGGCAACTTTATAAAATGTTTCTATTCTTGAAAAATCCATTCCTGTTTCAATACGGAATGAGAATGGTTTTCGAGAGAGAGTAAATCACCAGAAATCAAAACTTCATTAAGAATGGATTGTCCAGGATCACTGTAACAAAGGCCATTGTCTTTTTTACCGAATAGTTGGAGTGAGGGATTACGGGTTCCTTTTAATACATTCAGATGTTTAAAAGGTTTTTGTTGTTTGTAAAATTTAGTGAATATTTATAACGTTTTTATAACGCGTACTTCTCTACAAGTCTGCAGGTTCTAATTAAAATAAAAATTGACCTTTTAGGTAAATACTAGCCGCATACCCGTTGAAAATCAACGGCCCCACATTAAGCAACCCCTGAATAATGTAAATTTTTTACTTATATATTCGACAAATCGAACATTTAGTTTTGAGGCACCCCCAAAAGTTCAAAATATCGGAAAACTGAAATTGCACATGTTCTTCCTTTCGAACTATCTACCTGTACACCAAATTTGAAGTCTGTATCTTATTTCGAAGCATGTTTTTTTTTATCAATTCACATTTCGAACGTTTTCCTCTGGAAAACCCCCTTAAACGAACATTTTTGAAAAATTATATTCGTTTTGGGTGTTTTCATCAAATGATTAGTCTATATTTAAAATTTTGAGCCTCTATCAAATTTTAAAGGGGCCGTTTCTCATTTATTCGGAAAATCGAACATTTTGGTGTGCGGCACCCCCTTGAGTAGAAAATATTGGAAATCTGAAAATGCACACTTTCTGCCTTTCGAACGATTCACCCATACACCAAATTTGAAGTTTCTACCTCATCGCAAAGCATGCTCTCCTATCATTTCACTTTTCGAACGTTTTGGTGTGCTGCACCCCCCTTAAGTAGAAAATATTGGAAATCTGAAATTGCACACTTTCTTCCTTTCGAACGATTTACCCATACACCAATTTTGAAGTCTCTATCTCATCGCAAAGCATGCTTTCCCGTCGTTTCACTTTTCGAACGTTTTGGTGTGGGGCACCCCCTCTATAGAACGTTTTCGAAAAATTCGATTTTTCCAGGGGGTTTTATCGAACGACCGAGCCGTGTACCAAATTGCAAGTCTCTATCTATTCGGGAAGTGCCTAAAAAAGGCGTGACAGACAGACAGACGGACAGACAGACAGACAGACAGACGGACACTTGGCAATTAGTATATACTAGCCGCATACCCGTTGAAAATCAACGGCCCCACATTAAGCAACCCCTGAATAATGTAAATTTTTTAATAATTCGCGTTTCTTATTTATTCGACAAATCGAACATTTAGTTTTGAGGCACCCCCAAAAGTTCAAAATATCGCAAAAGTGAAATTGCACATGTTCTTCCTTTCGAACTATCTACCTGTACACCAATTTTGAAGTCTGTATCTTATTTCGAAGCATTTTTTTTTTATCAATTCACATTTCGAACGTTTTCCTCTGGAGAACCCCCTTAAACGAACATTTTTGAAAAATTATATTCGTTTTGGGTGTTTTCATCAAATGATTAGTCTATATATAAAATCATGTGGCCTCTATCAAATTTTGAGCCTCTATCAAATTTTAAAGGGGCCGTTTCTCATTTATTCGAAAATCGAACATTTTTGTGTGCGGCACCCCCTTAAGTAGAAAATATTGGAAATCTGAAATTACACACTTTCTTCCTTTCGAACGGTTTACCTATATACCAAATTTGAAGTCCCTATCTTATCGCAAAGCAGGCTTTCCTATCATTTCACTTTTCGAACGTTTTGGTGTGCGGCACCCCCTTAAGTAGGAAATATTTGAAATCTGAAATTACACACTTTCTTCCTTTCGAACGGTTTACCCATACACCAAATTTGAAGTCTCTACCTCATCGCAAAGCATTCTTTCCTTTCATTTCACTTTTCGAACGTTTTGGTGTGCTGCACCCCCCCTTAAGTAGAAAATATTGGAAATCTGAAATGGCACACTTTCTTCCTTTCGAGTGATTTACCCATATACCAAATTTGAAGTCTCTATCTCATCGCGAAGCATGCTTTCCCGTCATTTCACTTATCGAACGTTTTGGTGTGGGGCACCCCCTCTATGGAACGTTTTCGAAAAATTCGATTTTTCCAGGGGGTTTTATCGAACGACCGAGCCGTGTACCAAATTGCAAGTCTCTATCTATTCGGGAAGTGCCTAAAAAAGCCGTGACAGACAGACGGACAGACAGACAGACAGACAGACGGACAGACGGACACTTGGCAATTAGTATATACTAGCCGAATACCCGTTGAAAATCAACGTTCTCGCAATAAGCAACCCCTGAATATTGTAATTTTTTAATAATTCGCGTTTCATATTTATTCGGCAAATCGAATATTTTAGTGTGCAGAACCCCCTTAAGTAGAAAATATTGGAAATCTGAAATTCCACACGTTCTTTGTTTCAAACGATTTACCCATACACCAAACTTGAAGTCTCTATCTCATCGCAAATCATGCTCTCCTATCATTTCACTTTTCGAACGTTTTGGTGTGCTGCACCCCCCCTTAAGTAGAAAATATTGGAAATCTGAAATTGCACACTTTCTTCCTTTCGAGTGATTTACCCATATACCAAATTTGAAGTCTCTATCTCATCGCAAAGCATGCTTTCCCGTCATTTCACTTTTCGAACGTTTTGGTGTGCGGCACAACCTTAAGTAGAAAATATTGAAAATCTGAAATTCCACACTTTCTTTCTTTCTAACGATTTATCCATACTCCAAATTTGAAGTCTCTATCTCATCGCAAAGCATGCTCTCCTATCATTTCACTTTTCGAACGTTTTGATGTGCTGCACCCCCCCCCCCCCCCTTAAGTAGAAAATATTGGAAATCTGAAATTGCACACTTTCTTCCTTTCGAGTGATTTACCCATATACCAAATTTGAAGTCTCTATCTCATCGCAAAGCATGCTTTCCCGTCATTTCACTTTTCGAACGTTTTGGTGTGCGGCACCCCCTTAAGTAGAAAATATTGAAAATCTGAAATTCCACACTTTCTTTCTTTCTAACGATTTATCCATACTCCAAATTTGAAGTCTCTATCTCATCGCAAAGCATGCTCTCCTATCATTTCACTTTTCGAACGTTTTGATGTGCTGCACCCCCCCCCCCCTTAAGTAGAAAATATTGGAAATCTGAAATTGCACTCTTTCTTTTTTTCGAGTGATTTACCCATATACCAAATTTGAAGTCTCTATCTCATCGCAAAGCATGCTTTCCCGTCATTTCACTTTTCGAACGTTTTGGTGTGGGGCACCCCCTCTATAGAACGTTTTCGAAAAATTCGATTTTTCCAGGGGGTTTTATCGAACGACCGAGCCGTGTACCAAATTGCAAGTCTCTATCTATTCGGGAAGTGCCTAAAAAAGGCGTGACAGACAGACGGACAGACAGACAGACAGACAGACAGACAGACAGACAGACGGACACTTGGCAATTAGTATATACTAGCCGCATACCCGTTGAAAATCAACGGCCCCATATTAAGCAACCCCTGAATAATGTAAATTTTTTAATAATTCGCGTTTCTCATTTATTCGACAAATCGAACATTTAGTTTTGAGGCACCCCCAAAAGTTCAAAATATCGGAAAAGTGAAATTGCACATGTTCTTCCTTTCGAACTATCTACCTGTACACCAAATTTGAAGTCTGTATCTTATTTCGAAGCATGTTTTTTTTTATCAATTCACATTTCGAACGTTTTCCTCTGGAAAAATTATATTCGTTTTGGGTGTTTTCATCAAATGATTAGTCTATATATAAAATCATGTGGCCTCTATCAAATTTTGAGCCTCTATCAAATTTTAAAGGGGCCGTTTCTCATTTATTCGGAAAATCGAACATTTTTGTATGCGGCACCCCCTTAAGTAGAAAATATTGGAAATCTGAAATTACACACTTTCTTCCTTTCGAACGGTTTACCTATATACCAAATTTGAAGTCCCTATCTTATCGCAAAGCAGGCTTTCCTATCATTTCACTTTTCGAACGTTTTGGTGTGCGGCACCCCTTAAGTAGAAAATATTGGAAATCTGAAATTGCACACTTTCTTCCTTTCGAGTGATTTACCCATATACCAAATTTGAAGTCTCTATCTCATCGCAAAGTATGCTTTCCCGTCATTTCCCTTATCGAACGTTTTGGTGTGGGGCACCCCCTCTATGGAACGTTTTCGAAAAATTCGATTTTTCCAGGGGGTTTTATCGAACGACCGAGCCGTGTACCAAATTGCAAGTCTCTATCTATTCGGGAAGTGCCTAAAAAAGGCGTGACAGACAGACGGACAGACAGACAGACGGACAGACAGACAGACAGACGGACACTTGGCAAT
The DNA here is from genome assembly GCA_951213105.1 of Amaurobius ferox. Classification (NCBI taxonomy): domain Eukaryota; kingdom Metazoa; phylum Arthropoda; class Arachnida; order Araneae; family Amaurobiidae; genus Amaurobius; species Amaurobius ferox. The sequence continues at coordinate 176,290,246 of OX578135.1, read as the reverse complement.
TAGTATATATAATAATAATAGATTTTTTGAAGAAAACTTCTGGATATACTTAATTAGTTTATCTATTTTGCTCTTCCATTGTTTTTAAACCTATCTTTGTAATCTCTTATGTTGGTTGGTGTCGTGACCCTAACATATTTATTAAGGAAGAATGTGTGCACTGCTTCTGTTTAATCAAAGACCCGGGGCACCCGAAGGTAGAAGTCTGACTTCTGCCCCAATAAAACATCACAACATCCATGTCCGCAGGCGGGACTCGAACCCGCAATCTGGCAGCCGAGCCATCACCAGGAAACGCCTGCATCTTTCACCGCTCGGCCACCACATCAACTAATCTCGTATGTGTTATGCATATTATATGTTAATCCCGTCATCCCTGTGCAAGGGTGCAAAAAATTATGAACGGATTCCCTTCTATCCGCCCGTCGCAGAACTTTTGCTCCTACTATCTCCGGACACATGCGGATCATGCACCCGGCCCACTCAATAATATTAATTATCATACAAACTCTTAACGAAATATAATTAACTCCTATCAAAATGCAATGCATTGGATCTTCTAACAAAACGTGCCTGTACCACGAAAAATGGCACTAACTATATTTGGAAGAATATTTAAGAATACTAAATTAGTAATTTAAGAATATTAAATTACTAATTCCAACAATGCGACAAGGATTATCAGATAAATGAAATTTAATTTTTCAAAATATTGAATTGTCCTGAATTCGGCGAAATTTTAATAAATTGATCTGGCTAGCAATATTGCTCCAAATTTGTCACCAAATGGAACAGCCAGATAGAAAGACTTTTTTTATAGTATAGTACAGTTGATCAAAAAACAAAATCAACATCGGGCGTTATTCCGGCTCCTTGGGCCGTACAGTAAAACCAACTGTATCAATAGTCTAGCAATAATGTCTGCTTTAAATAAATGAGTAACTAATTTGCATAAGAAGTTGTCTTCTGATTAAACTTTGCACCAAATACATTTTCTTTAAAGGATAACACTTGTTTAAATAACATATTCTGATTTTTCTGCTCAAAGCTCTCCGAATTCATATAACATTTATATTTTTCCTCAAGTCGTTTTGGAGTTATGACTGTATAAAATTTCGAGTTTCTAATGTTAAACTAATTTTTAATTTATATTGTGATACTAAATATCCCAAACAAAACGTATACCATTTTTCATCTTCAATTTTTTTAATATTAATTATTAATTAGGAAAGTCATATTTGCAAAAAATATGAATAGAAAAGTGGGTAAATTTTGACTCAAATCGATCCATTGCTGAAAACTTTCGTTGCAAGAGTTTTGTTCATTATTTTCAGTACTTATTGAAATATAGACCTATATTCAAAATTGTATCATTTTAAAGCTTTTACGGGATCATCCATCAATTATCGATGGAAAATACTCGGACGAAAAATTTCAAAATTGCAGTGCAATGTAAAGTTTGGACTCACTTGCAATGCAAAGTGTAGGAAAAAATATATGATTTTCAGCAAAGTGTTAGGGAAAATATATAATTTTCAACAAAGTGTTAGGAAAAAATATATAATTTTCAGCAAAGTGTTAGGAATAAATATATAATTTTTAGTATAATGACAAATTTAAAAGTCGATTCATCTTAGATCCATGTCAGTCTATCGTTATATAACTTTACGTTTAATATTATACAAGCTTTCTTCCTTGGAAAATACCCTTGAAGAATATGTAGGCAATGACTAAATTTGTATACTTGGGACCTTGTGTGGTTAATTGCATACCAGATATGTGGTTAATTGCAGACCATTGAAAATATAACTAATAATATTTCTTTGAAAATAGAACTAATACTATAATATATTTAATTACTTTCGAATTGTTAACTGTATTAAGAAAACATAAATATGACTACGAAAAGAATGTGTTAAACTATAAAATGTCGGTGACAGGTAGCTTTAAAGATCTGTTTATGCAGCGTGGAAATTATTTCGGCAGGATACCGAGCTTGTCCACAGCTCAATAACTTCTATGCCGCAACGCATCTAAGAAATTATTGACAGGAACGGCCACTTTACGCCCTATATTGAGTTATAATATTTTATGTATATATTTTCGATTATAATAAGTTGTATCAAATTAAATGTATTGTGCTTCTCGCTATATATTAGTAAATATTTTGAGTTTTGTCATTTAGTTAATAAGTTTGAAACAAATTGTGCCAAGCACGAAATTAAAGTGTTATCATCGTTTAATGTTTTAATGCCATACGCATTTGTGTGCTAGAAAAATAAAAGCGAACAGTCAAAGACACATTATAAAATTTCTAATTAAATCAGTCAAAATATAAATTGAAAATAAATAAATAAATTTGGAGTCTGGATAAGACGAGTCTTTTGATAAGACGTTTTCGTAAAGAATAGACCATATAATAGAAAAGGAATAACTGCAGAGTATGCGTAAACTACCATACATTTTACTACCATAAATATAGAGATCTATCCCGGGTGGCTTGTTCCGTGTATCTGCCGCATTTGTGACTGCAATCGCACGCAAATTTATATTTAGCATAATGTTGGCATGATAAATTTTGTGATGACATAAAAAGACTGGCATTTTTCTGCCATTTAAATTTTCGAAAATAATGAACAATTCAATATTAAGACGACCCATATACAAATTAGATGCACATTAGTTGTTAGTAGACATTATTCCTAGTCTAATGATACTTTTGGTTTGACTGTACAATCCGAAGAGCTAGAATAGAAAACAATGTTTGGACTTTTGCCTACTGACTGTGCATATATAACACATTTTGGTATTATAGATATAGAAATTTTAATATTTTTCTTAAGATGTGAAAATGAATACTTTAATTTAGCTTCTGGAATTAGGAGTTGAGGATCAAAAATACTTATTTACTTAGAATTAAAGTAGCACGCACTGGCCGTCAATGTTAACGGTCTCCTTTTGCTGAAACGTCTTGCCTTTATCTTTAGAAAGTTTCCTTTATCTGCATGTGGCATTAACATTTTATAGCACTTTTGTTCACGAAGCCGTAAAGTTTTATCGATCAGGTGTTTGCTCGAAAACGTGTTCCGTGTAACAAAAGTACCTTAACTAAGGCCAGAAGGAAAACGCGAAATAAATTTGAGTGTTTACTTTCTAATGAAAGTTACGATAGTTTGTATTTTATGAATTACTTAAAAGGTGTTGGTGTAGAAATTGTGGAGAATTGCATTTAATGAATATGTATATTGGATATGAAATATTAAGATAGCTGTGATTTAATAAAGAAGTCTCATAACCAAGAACAAGATGGGGGAACTTTAAATTTCTAAAAGATAAATTTTATTCTATCTAGAAGGAATTATCTGACGTTCCCCGTGTCCTAAATAAGCGTTTGTTACGTAAATAATACAGATAACACCACATACAGACAACACCTCATACAGATAAGAACATTTTTTTTTATTTTTCTGATGATGTCGAGATGTAAACTCTGTGATAATACATTCTGTTTCAAAAAGATATATGCACCCAGAAAATATTGAGCAACAGCCGCGACACTCGGCATACAAATGTTGCTTTAAGAGTTATAAAAATGATTAAACTGTCAGTGCCAATGATGTTATAGGACGCATGCAACACGCATGAGAACGACGCACCGTGGATCACTTAAAACAACCGGTGTTCTCACGGGCTATTAAAACGGAATTTTATGCTTTGATACTGTAAGTTGTGCACAAAGATGCCTTTGAGATGAACTCGACCAGCTACGAAGAATTGTCGGATTTACAAAGAAGTCACATCATATGCCTAATGGAAACTATTTGGTTCAACACACGTATCAGTTGCCATGATCAAAGTAATATGGTATTTGCATAGTGTTAGCAACAGTGGATCAGAGAAAGCACCTGTAATCGATGCAGAGGATCAAGATTCCCCAAACAGATAACTGGTCGAGAGATTCATGCAGTTAGGAGAGGAATTACGTCCACATCAATGGTATCGCTCAGTGGCGTAGCGTCCATTGACGCTAAAAAGCTGATCCCCTATTTGCCGATCCAGAATCTGTTGTTAAGCAGAACACGGCCATTACCCGTGGTGTGGCAACCATCTCGAAGAGCCATCTCGTTGGACAACCGATCACCTCTAATTGTGCTGCAAACCACTCTAGCGGCTCGCCTGTACGTCGACGATATTCTGCAGCCGATTGTTCTACCTATGCTGTCAAGTCTCCTAGGTTTCATTTACCAACACGACAACGCTCGATCACATACTGCACAACTTTCTCAACAATATCTTCGAGGATTTAATACCCTCCCATAGCCATCTATGTCCTCAGACCTATAAAGAATAAAACACGTCTGGGACTTGCTGGAACGACAATTTGCAGCCTTCTCAGAATACCACTGAATTATCTAACAAGATGCAACATGTGTGGCGGAATCTTGCATAAAGGAACATAAGTAACTTAATTGACTCTCAGCTGCACCCAATATTGGATTATGCACCTGCCAGGGAAAGATTTGCTATTTACTATTTACTAATATATGAACTTCTTGATGCGACCATTTCTTAATAAAACGATTTTTTGCTCTCAAATTCGAATCGTTTGCATATCTCCTGAAATAATAGATGCATACATTAAATTATTTTAATAATTAATTCATTAATTTGGAGTCATTTTCGTTAATTTGGCGTCATTTTTGCAATTCTGGAGATAATTTTGTAATTTAGGGCGAAATATTGCCAAATTGGCGATATTTCGCTAAATTAGTCGCTAAGTTTGCCAAATTTATCACCAAGCGTTACAGATCAAAATTTATATCTATAACTCAAAGTATCTTTTCTCGTGAATGCAGCGAACTAGATCCACGACAATGTTGTTAACACATTTATCGCATGATATTACTTATGAAAAGGGATCATGTTTCACGATAGTTAATACTTTTACTTTACAGTACATGGTAATGTATAGGAAGATTCCTAGAATCGTGTTGAAAATCGCAACTCGAGTTTTTATCAGATTGAGTTTTTGCCTAGAACACGAAAAAACTATTTTTAGCTTGACGTGTGTGTGGGAGGGGGGGGGGGGGGGCAATGTATGTATCTACTCTACCTCAAAAACTGTCCAAATGCCATAAAATGTTATAGGTAAGTCACTTGTGGGTTATCCTGGTGTTGATTCAATTTTGGCATGATTAGGGAAAAAAGAACCTGCCTTTCTTTGCAAAATGACCCGCAAAAATCTTCAAGATCTAAAATAAAATACTACGTATGCTCAAATGTAACAATTAAATGCCTATTTTATACGTAATTTTAAAATACTAACCCAATTACTCTAAAACTAGCCAGCCGGTCTCGAAATGTTTTAATTTTTATGTGTGTGTATGTGTGTGTGTGTGTGTGTGTCAGTGAGTCTTTGGAGACGATAACTGACGAACAAATGGACCGATTCGAACGAAATTTGGTACAAAAATTACAATCTGTAAACACTGGAAGCTTATTGTTTTTATACGCAATCGAATGTCTGGAACCCCCCCTAAATTTTCGAGTGAAATTTTGAAAAAATCATCAAAAAATTAAAACATTTAATACAGTTATGCAAATAGTCATGTCTTATGTAATTTTTCATTAGAAAACTATTGAAATAAATTCTAGAACGCTAACATGACCGTTCTCTAGATATTGCATATCTTTCAAAAAAATTATCAAAAAATTATATAAAATAAAAAAAATATTACCAATTGTGAAATATGTTCACTTTACATAAGTAATATTATGCGATACATTTGGTGACATCATTCTCATGTGTCTTGCTAGCTTCATTCATGTGAATCTAGCTTTATGTGTGCTATTAATGTGTGCTATTAATGTGTGCTAACTTTTCGTTTTAGGTAATACTTTTGTATTTGGAAGTTAATAGTAATTTATCTGCTACAAGAATAACTTATATCTCCGTCCATTACGCTTGGCGAGATTTTGGCGGAATGTCGCCAACTAGGCGACTTTTTTAAATGTTGCTAAATTAACTAAAATGTCGCAAAATTAATAAAAATGACGTTAAATCAATGAAAATGTGGACTGATTGATGAAAGTTCAATATCTCTGAAAGACAACTAGAAGCGTAGACTATAAAAATAACACATATATCTGTCCGTCTGAAACGTTTGGCGAGAAATTTAGCGGGATGTTGCCAACTTGGCGACTATTTTAAATGCTTCTAAAATGACAAAAATGTCGCCACATTGATAAAAATGACGCCAAATGGGAAGTAATGTTTCCCAAATTCTGATTTCGTCATATGACGAGCATACCTTCTAGTATATAAGAAATACTCTTCTCTCGGTTTGTCTGTAACACTTGGTGATGCATTTGGCTAACTCAGCGAATAATTTAGCAAAGTATTCTAAACTTAGCGATAGTTCGTCCCAGATTGACAAAAATATCGTCAAAATTGCAAAAATGACGTTAAATTTATTAAAATTACGTCTAATCGGTGACATAATTATTAACCTCATTGACATTGTAATTATTAACCTGTATTTACATTTGCGTCCATGAACGCCAACGGCTGCAAAGGGGGATTAAACTGTTTGGAATAAGGTATGTCAAATACCTGTATTTTTGAGAGGTTCTACGTTTGGGACGGACGATGTCCCACCCGTAAGCAAAAAGGTTAAGGTATTTTAATATATGGACTACATCGCTTATTGAGGATGCTATCAATATTGATGACTGTTTATTTAGAATTGCGCAAAGTATAAGGTAATTGAGTACTTTGAAATAGTTTTACATGTTGTCATCCGGAAAATCGCCGAATGTACAATTCAACGATAAAAACACAGCACCGTGGATCTTATACATTAATTTTTGACTGTAAAACTAATAAATTCATTGCATTATATAAGGAAAGTCATGTGTTACCCACATCAGATTTTTATTTTATTTTGTGATGATTTTATAAATTTATTTGAAAATTGGGCAATACCTCGAGAACGGCTCATGCCATTCGTTTTTCTAATAATAATTTTCACAATAAAGGATCATTTACGTATCATTATTGAAGGTTCTGATTTTTTAATTATTTTTCAAACTATTTACAATTCTTTCAGCTATTTATAATTCTTTAATAGAGTTAATAAAGAATCTCATATATGTCTTTACTAATTTGCGGTCACTGTGGCGTATCTCATAGTAATATTTCCGTACATAAAGAACTCAAGTTCTTTTCGTATATTTCAAATAATATTTTGAAAATTCTTCCTCGTCTTTCAATCTATTCAGTCTTTTCATGCTGAAATGCCCTTTACTTAGCCTTCAAATTCTCTCGGAGAACATAAAAGCCAAGACCGGGCATTTTAAACCTCACTTGACGCCTAATTATGACCCATTCCCTGGAAAATAGTTTCTCTTGGCAGGCTTGAGCGGCGAGTTATATCGTTTAATAAAGACAGCTCTGAGCCTATTCAGGAAGTACGCCGTTTATTGAAAATTTTCCAGGTTATCCGTGAAATATATTTTCTTTATCAACTCCCTCCAGAACAATAATAACTCCAGTTCCAAGTTTGCAGAATCCCAGTAGAGATAATATTTGAAGTTAAATAGACTAATAATGTTAGAACTTCTGCCAAATAATCTCGTAAGCGAAATAAATATTAGCATTTCGGACGTGTTGAAACGAGCAAGAAAAGAAAATTGTTTATTCATGTACTTCAGGTAAATGATTTAAGTTTTCATGCTTATCATTTTAAATTTCCTTTTGCAGTAGAAATGTTTACATTTTCCCTTAAAGGAGGCAACAGGAAAAATTCAAAATCTTAAACTATGGATACTGATATTAACCATAGTTTAAGATTCAGACTGAGCAATTATAAATCTCCCGTGACAAGTCTTCTGATATTTGTTAAAGGATTTATGGCTCGAAAATAATGGCCACGTACAAATTCGATGAGAACAGTACTTTTCCTATAGATTCATTTTTCTTTACTCCTTTTACTTTCTGTACAATACTTGAGTATAGAGGAAGTATAGCGAAGGTATTGAAATCATGTAGAAAATCGCAACTCGAATTTTTGACGGATCTACATGTTTTGTGACCTCTAAAACCCAAAAAAACTATTTTTAGCATGACGTGTGTGTGTGTGTCCTCCACTTTAACTCGAAAAGCAATCGATAAAATTTCACAGGTAAGTCACTCGTGGGTACAAGATTTTGGTTGAATGCGGTATAAAAAAGACCCTGCCTTTTTTTGCAAAATGATCCGAAAAAATCGTATCAAAAATCTAACTAACAAATGAATTGACCTAAATTTAATATGAAAGTCACTTGGGGGTTATCTCGGTGCTGATTTGTGTTTGGTATGATTGGAGAAAAAGAATCTGATATTTTGCAAAATGGTCAATAAAAATCGTTAAAATCTGAAATTAAAGACTGCATATACTCAAATGTATCTATTAAATACTTGTTTTATATGTAATATTTGACCATGAAAAGAATAGGACTAACCCCATTACTCTAAAACCAACGATTCTCGATATATTTTAAATTTCTCGCATTTTTGATACGGTGCTTTTGAAAATGCGCCCAATTAGCAAACAAAACCGAAGATTGAATCAAAAATGCAAATTCATTTCATTTCAAATAATTATGCGTGTTATATTGTGCAATTAAACTCAATTTAATAAATTATTTAAGAAATAAATAGAAAATGAATTTCAGTCTGTATGGAAAGTCATGTGTGTCCACATCAGAATTTTTACTTTAGGCATAGCAGCTATTAAGGGGAGTATTGTCATTTTTATAAAGAGATGCTGTGATTTTACCATTATTCTATGACTTATGCATTTCACCGTACGTTTGAAATACAGCATGGGACGACCTTACCGGGGCTTCGACCGCTTATAAACATCGATACCCCATTATCAATACCCCATCGATACCCCATGAACTCGTATGGTTAAATGTATATATCACGTGTTAATTTAAAAAAAAGTATCTACATAAGGCCTAGCTTTTGATGTGAATAACATCTATGTTTGGGGTATCTGTGTCGGAAATCGAAGCATTAAGAAAAATGTAGATACGTTAACTAGAATGGGGCTCACTCGACTTTCTCATACCAGAATCCGGTTTTAATTAGCTTGTATTTTCTTTTCAAATTTTACAAGAACATTTTTGAAAAATCTGTATTGTTCGTTCAAATGATCATAATTATACCATGTTGCGCTTCATTTTAAAGGTCTTAAAATTGTTTTTATTGGTACCAAGTTTGACAATGTTCCCTTCAGGGAAAGGTGTAACTTACTCCCCCAATGGGGGGAGGGGCTAATGATGTCACAAATACAATAATTTCTTCGCGACTATTTTTTACCACAGTTATTAAAACTATAAAGTTTCGTGATTATTGAGCCATAAATAAATCTTTTTAAGCATAATTATATCACATTTTGTTCTATACTGCCCTGTTAAGAAAATTTGAAATTTCGAATAAATATCGAAATGTTCGCTCAAAAATAAAAAAAAAATTGCATGTAGTTCTAAATTTATCGTTAACACTGCACACAAGAAATCGAGCACAAGCAGACGACAGACAGTCTAACATCACTCTAAAATGGTCAACGTGTTCAGGAGTAATACATAATACATATTAATACATATTCATATCAATAATATCATCTTAATAATACATATTCATATCAATAATATCATCTTATTAATACATATTCTTAATAATACATATTCATCACACATCTTCAATATTATCTTAATAATACATATTCATATCAAAATCTCAAAATCCAAAATTTTCGTAAAAATAATATTTTCTCTATACTTTCTTTTATAGTATAAGAAAGTAAAAATTTCACAGATTCCTAGAACGCAGATACTCTGTGTGGTTACAGCTGGTATATACATCATTTTAAGCGGTAGGGAAAGAAGCAGGGGAAATTGTATTCCATAAAATTCATGCCCACCGAAAATTAAATATTAATTTAGCCAAAAGCTTGACATTACCTCCTCAAAGTCATTTATTCATTAAGCCATGATGACGACGACGGCAAACGGATTATAAACACCATTAATTTCCAGTCGCGAATTTCATCTCGCATTTGCCACTACATCGCATAATTGTTTTTCACGGAGCAGTATTTCATTTCTCTGGGGCATTAAATTTCGAATTTTAAAATTAATTCAACGTTTCTCTTATTCTATGCGCATGTGGTTACGGGTATCTGAGACATGCTTTTATCTGCGTCCAACAGAAGACGCTTATCGGCTGCTCAGAATTTCAAGCGGCCCTTTGGGGAACAGCCGGTAAAAGTGTGGGAAAATCGCGGTGTTAATTTTAATTTGGGTCGAAATATACGGCACCAAAGAGACTGTAATTAGAATAAAAGCGTGGGTCCTAGGATAAATGGGGCCATGGAGAAATAGTTTACGTTACGGATAGATTGCTGCCACAGGCCGTTGCCAGAACGGCTGCCGAAATAACTCTCCGAAAACAATGTACCGAAGAAGAAAACGACATTAATTGTTCTCCCGACTCGGTTTCGCACTCTCTGGAGTTTTATAGTTCACAAATGTTTAACATTAAAGTTTATGAATTTTAGAGCTTTTATTTAATCGTTATATGCAAAACAACTTTGTGTGACAAAGATTTTGAATTTCAGAATAATTCGACATTCTGTGTACTGGAGCCTAACGAATGCATTCGAATAGCGAATTTCAGAACCGATTTTATGACATTGAGTATGCTCTAAAATGTTACAGACAAATGATTCCAACAATATATTATACTTTTATAGAAAAAGTAGGAAACTTAAAATTACTGTTTTTATTTTCCCGGCATTACATGGTAATGTATAAGAAAAGTATTGGAATCGTGTCGGAAAGCGCAACTCGAGTTTATGACGGATCAGCACGTTTCTGGACCTCTAGAACACGAAACCCAATTTTTAGAGTGACGTCTGTATGTGTGTGTCTGTGTGGGGGGTGTATGTGGAGGGGTGTGTATGTGTGTGTGTGTGTGCAATGTATGTATCCACTCTAACTCAGAAACTAATTGACCAAAATTTCATAAAATTTGGTAGGTAAGTTACTTGACCCTGGTGCTGATTAGCTTTTGTTATAATTCGAAAAAAAGGAACCTGCCTTCTTTTAAGAAATGGTTAGTTGGTTGGTGTCGTGTCCACAAGAGGTCAGATTGAACCATGTGCAGATATTACTGCCTTAGCGAGATCCACAATCTTCTCGGCCCGCATAAATCGTACTCATCTACTCTAGATAAAAATGTAATGGTCCAAATTTCACAAGATTGGGTAGTTAAGTTACTTGTGGATTACTCTGATGCTGATTAGATTTTGGTATGATTTGGGGAAAAAACTACCTTTTTTGCGAATGGCCTGCAAAAATCTCTGACCTCAAAGACATTGTATACTTAAATGTATCAATTAAATGCCTGTTTTATAAGTAATTTTGCTTATGAAAAGAATATGACTACTCCATTACTCTAGGTCTAGTCTTTCTCGAGATATTTTACACCGCCTTTGAAAATACGTCCAGTTACCAAATGAAAATGAAAATTGAAGCAAATCCAGTTTTATATTAAATAATTATGCGTGTTATGTAGTACAATTAAACTCAATTTAATGAATTATTACAGAATTAAAGAGAAAATAAATTTGAGACTGTAGGGAAAGTCATATGCTGCACACATCAGAATTTCAATCTCATTACACTAAATGTTAAACCCATCATATGACGAAATACATGAAGTCATATAAAATGTTTCCTCCTATCCAGCAGCATGCTTCACTTCCGATCCTAATATACCCTGTGGGTGCAGATCACGTAACTCGCCCAGTCGATATCACTATTATACGAACCTCTAAAGTAAGATAGTTTATATTCCATTTTTAACAAAACGTAATTTACAACCCCTCACAAAACCGTACTACCTGTCCCAAGAATAGCTAAGCTCACTCTATTTTGAATCAAAAATATTAAATTAGTAATTCTCGCAAAGCGATAAGGATTTATCAAAGGCATTAAACGTAGTAATCAGATATGTCGAATTAATGTCAATTTGACGACATATTTTTATGCTAAATTTAGTACCAAATTTAGTGTGACAGATTGGGTAGACAGAAAAGACTGATATATATTATATGTATAAAATTAAAGTACGTTTATTTGTGGCAGCTTTATAGAAGTATGGTTTCGTGGACATGCGTAAGTTTGATACCATTTAATTGTAATGCGTGTAAGGAATGCTATATAGGTATTCTTTTCAGCTGTATGAGGTAATTTTATTCCCTATGTAATTCCCCGTAATTTTGTTACTATGGTAAAGTAAAAATGCCTGACTGTTATCTCGTGTCACAAAAACTTAAATATCACGTGCTTTAAGTGGAATAATTTTTGATTCCATAGATAATTTAGTTTATAGATTTAAAATTAAAGTAGAGCTATCGTTGGTTGATGAGACATTCAGGTGGTTCGATAGAAGGGAAATTTAACGATAAGAAACTATATGTTCCGGATAAGATACGAATTATCATGTTGTGAAAGAATTTCGCACTGAAGCAATAATGAAATAGAAGTTTCGGAGTAACTATTGCAGGTGACTGAAAATCACACCGATGTGTAAGTTCTTACATTATGGCAATAAGAAGTCTTTTCATTCATATTCATCAAACCAAGTATTCATCAAATATGACGCATTAATAAAGACAAGTTTGTTATCTGTTTATATCATACACATTACAAGGAAGTATACACGCCGGTAAAAATAATAAGCTAGTGTAGACCAGATCCACTTTTACAATTTCTGTAAAGTCTGATAACTAATCATTTGGATACGAGGGATATATTATATCGAAGCATAGACTTCATAATTTTTCTAAACTTATCATAAATCTGTTTTATAAATACAGGTGGATTATCCACCACATATTCTCAAGTTCGAAACTTTTTCGAAAATGTACCTTTAAAACATCCTGAACTCATATGGAACGATCTCCCTCTGTGTGTTCTTGTAAAGTATGAAAAAGATACATTAAGAACAAAATGCACCTATCGCTTTAAATTGTTAAAATAGATTTAGATGCATGATTAGAACGAACATTATTTTAAAACTAAGATTTAAATGACATTATTTAAAGAAATATAATTCCCGAATAATTAAATCCGTCGATACCATGAAAAATCATGTTTCGGATATTTTCGACAACCTAAAGGTAACAATAATTCGACGTATTCTTTTAACATTCAGTCCATTGCACTACACCAATGAAAGGGCAGTACATGTCCACCGATGTTGATTGATGCATTGAGAGCATGATTATTAATTCTACTTCTCAGGATCATAAATTTCGAACTTTAAAATTCATTTAACGTTTCTCCCACTCTTCAAGAAAAGGATGTGACATGTATCATCAAAAGTTCTGTTTATCTGAGTTCAGCGGAAGTTATAGGCTGCTCAGGAACTGGAGCATCCCCGGGAGAAAAACGCAGTGTGGGAAAATGGCGGTGTTAATTTTAATTTGGGTCGAAATATATGGCTCGGCGGAGACTGTAATTAGTATAAAGGCATGGGTCGCTGAAAGAGAGGTTCTCGGCGGTATAGTTTACGTCACGGATAGATTGCAGTTAGCCCGATGTCAAAATGTAGCCTAAATAACTCCTGGAAACAATGTATCCAGAAAGAAAAGCAAATATTGTGTTCACTCGTCTCGGATTTGCTATCTCCAGAGAATTATGGTTTGCAAACCTTTAAATATAACCAGTTTGTGGTTTTATTTAATTACTTTAAGAAGAATACTTTCATAAAGCTTTATTTTCAATCCTATAATTAACAGAGCATTGTGTTAGATATAGCAATATTTAAAACTTGAGCGAGAATGAAATAATGTTGTTGTTGTTGAAACCCAGACCGTCCGACCTACCAGAAAGGTGTAAGGTAACAGTTTGGACGGTCGGGAAGTGCCACCCAATTTAGACCGGAACCCAGTGGGGGAGGCATCCACAGGGACCGTACCCTCCTTCCCCTACCACCAACCTCTCGGAAGGACTTTCGGACCCACATTTTTAACGTGATCGTACTCCGCATGAACACGGCGGCAGTTTTGGCAGTGGCTGGAATCGAACCCGGGCCTACCGAGTGCAACTCCAGCGCGCTAACCAATGGGCTACCGCGCCCGAATGAAATAATGTGTATGGTGCTCCTCATTAAAGCATCCATATTCAAAGCCTTCTGCAGAATTATCTTTTGGCCTAAATCCGCCACACTTGGTAGCAGTATCCGTCAAAACATACAGTAGTGATTGTTTTTAAAGAATTGATTTAGAAGAGAAAATGTGTCACTGAATTTAGTAAAAAGCACATAAAATAAGTGATCACGAGCTGCGTTATTTCGAAACAGATGAACCAGAAATTTGAACTTATAAATTGCTATAAAATTTGATTATTTTCTCGAGTTTATTTTCCAAGCATACCATCATAATAGTCGTCATTGATTTTATAAAGATGCTTCAGATCTTTTCAGCAATATGGGAGCCACCGAACTTTAACTAAAGACAAAACCCTGATGTGGGCAGCACATGACTTTCACTGCAGACTCAAATTCATTTTCTCTTTCATTCTTTTATAATATATTAAATTAAGTTTAATAGGCACTAATTAACACAGATAATTATTTAACATTACACTGAATTTTTCGGTTGATTTCAATTTTAATTTGGAGACTGGATGTATTTTCAAAATCGACGTAGCAAAAATGTGAAAATATTATAATATCTCGAGAACAGTTAATCTTAGAGTTATGAAGTTGATCTTGTTATTTTCATCGTCGAAAATTACGTGCAAAACACTCTTTTAATTGATACATTTGAGCATACGTAGTCTTTTATTTTAGATTTTGTCAATTTTTGTAGGCCATTTCGCAAAATAGGCAGGTTTCTTCTTTTCGAATCATACTAAAATTAAATCAGCATCAACGTATCCCACGACAGGTGATTTATCTGCCAAATTTTGTGAAATTTAATCAATTCGCTTATCAGCTAGAGCAGATACATACTTTTTTTCGGGTCATTTCTAAAAAAAATCAGGTTATTTTTTTACGAATCGTACCAAAATTTGATCAGCACCAAAATAACTCACAGGCGATTACCAAATTGTGTGAGATTTGGTCAATTAATTCTTCAGCTAGACTGGATACATATGAGTTTTAAGGCCAGTTGGCAAAAAAAGCAGGTTCCTTTTTTCCAAATCATACCAAAATCTTACACACAAACATACACACACACATATACAAACACACACACATAGACACACACATAAAGTCGCTCTAAAAATTGATTTTTCGTGTTCTAGAGGTCCCAAAACGTGTAGATTCCATAAAACTAAATTCTACCAAATTCCATAAAACAACATTTAAAAAGTGGCCAAGTTGGCAACATTCCGCCAAAATTCGTTGCCAAAATCTCGCCAAGCGTTATGGATGGAGAAATAAGTTATCCCTATAGTAGATAAATGATTATCGGCGTTCAAATACAAAAGTATTACTCAAAGTATCTTTTCTCATGAATGGAACGAGCTAGATCCACGAGAATGATGTCACCAAATTGATCACATGATATTTCATATGAAAAGTGAACATGTTTCTCGACAGTTAATAATTTTTTTTTAATTTATGAGATTTTTTGATAAATTTATTTGAAAAATGTGCAATATCTCAAGAACGGTTTATGATAGCGTTCTAAAGTTTATGTCAATCGTTTTCTAAGGAAAAAATACATAAGAAATGTCTGTTTGCGTAACTTTATTAAAGATTTTGGTTTTTTGATTATTTTTTCAAAATTTCACTTGAAAATTCAGGGGGATTCTGAACATTCGATTACGTTTAAAAACAATACGCTTCTAGTATTCACGGAATGTGATTTTTGTACAAAATTTCATTCAAATTGCTTCATTTGTTCGTGAGATATCGTCTCCCCAGACTCACTGACACACACACACACATACTTTTACACACACACACACAGACATTACCTCAAAAATATTTGATTCGTGATCAGAGATGCTTGAAACGTACTCTCCCGTCGAAAACTCGAATTCGAGTTTTCGACCCCGTCACAATACTTTTCTTATACATTATGTATATAGGGAAAGTAAAAAATATTCAATATGCTGAAACTTGTGGTTTTGCTGTAATAAATTTCTCCACTTCAGAATTCGTTTATTGCACATTTGCAAAGGTTAACATATAACGTTTCAAAAGTTTATGGATTCCATTTCATAGCTTATACATTTGTCCTTCTAATGACACCAAAATGAACAAAATTGGTTTATAAATAAGAAAATTATAATTGTTACAAATTTATAACCACCTTGTCCATTGACGCTATATTGTTAGATTGGAGTCGACTTTCAAAATTATCCCCTGACCTCAGTTTTGACCCAAAAATTCGAAAAAATATAACTCAACCATTTTTCGTAATCCACTTGCTGATAAAAATAATTCATAAAAATCTGTAACATAACAGCAACGGCCATTGGGTGATTTCACATAAAATAAGTAATAGTATAAATAATTTTGATAAAAACGGATTTTAATTCGATATATATTAATATTTTGAATTGTTTTGAAAATGTCTCAAGGAGACAAAAGTAAAGATATTATTTACGCAGAACCATTTCGTCTCCATTGATCTGGATGTACTGCTAATGTTTACTTTTTATTTTCAATGTAATACATGATATTATACCGAGAAACTGTTCGAATGGAGTCAAAATTTAGAATTCAAGTTTTTGCTGCATTTTCACATTTTAGGTACTCAAAATACACCTTGTTTATAATGACGCTTATATTTTGTGTAGTGCATATATTCACTCTGACTTACGGACTATCCAACGTAATTCCATGTAATTTAGTATTTAAGTCATTTATGATTTATCCTCATGCTAATCAGAATTTGGTACAGTTTTAAAATGTTTAATTAGCCCTCTTTTAAAAATATTTCTGAAAAGTCTACAAAATCTGAAATAAAAGAATATAACTAAAAAATACATGAAAGGGAAAGCACAGTTTTGAAGAAATATATTGCAGTAATCATAAGATGGAAATGTTGGAATGTAAGATAGAAATGTTGATAGCACCGCCATCTGATATTAAAAGGCGTTTTTTACTATGCATTACATAATATTTTCCCTTGAAATGTTTGCTTAATAAAACTGCAGTACATGACGTTTGGCTCAAAATCATCCCGTTATACAACTTTCAGCCACATTTGAGTCCGAGCAGCGTAAGATCTCTTGGGAATTCGTGGAAATAATTATTTTCTTCCCTTGAGTCTGACAAAAAGGTACACAGCAGTACGACAACGTACAAGCATATACCTTTATTACTAATTTAAAAAGTTGAAATTCAACAATTTAAAAATATTTATAATACAGCGTAAAAAATAATGTTTAAACAATGTAATTAATGTAAACTGTGTTTATAAATAGATTTGTTGGAGCTGAATTGTAAGAGTTAAAAAACATGATTAGAGAGAGAGTTCCTTTTCTTCAATGGTATGACCAGAAGTTAAAAACCTACGATAAAATATTTGAGGTGGCAAACGTGATAAATTGGTTTGTTAAAGTATCTAGAATGTAAATAAATTACATTATGTTAGGGGTTGGTATGGTATATATATGTTTTGATAGGGATTCGTATAAGAAAAAGTAATATTGAATAGAAGGAATGTATGGCTCGCATGTGTCTGAGTATTATAGGGGAGGATCGGTAGGTCGGCATGAGTTGATGTCCACCGGTTCCTGTTTCACTTGCATGACCGTGGTATGTTTAGACGGGCATACCGTACGCAGACGTGGATTTTTCTGGTATATATTAATTTTATGCGTAATATTTTATGACAGGATGAATAAAACCAGCTTCATTAAGCAGGGTAAACCATTCTTAAGATATTTCAGTGTTACACCGAATAAGTACCCAAATAAAAAAGTAATATTTTGAAAACTGAAAATTTGATGTAATTGAATTAAGATTTCTTTTTTGCGCTATTTTATGCAATAAAATGTATGTAGATAAAGAAAATAATTAATGAATTGGAGTCTGCATGTAAGGTAATATGTGCGTATATCAGATTTTTATATCTACATTTTATTATGGAACACCTGTCACTCACTGAACACAGTTTATTGATAACGATGATTTAATCTATTAATGGATATTACTAGTCTGAGTTAAAGGTCCCATGTCCGCAAAAAATAAAATTTCAGTCTCAAATCTACTGATTCCATTACTTTCAATTTAAAGCTACTTTCAAAATTTTGTCAGTGTTATTAGAGGAGCCGAATTTTGCGTTGCCCCACTACCACCCTTTTGTCTCTTTTTCCTAGATTTATTTTTCCTTTCAGGGAACTTTTCTTTCGGATCGAAAAATTTTTTCGGCGCGACTGGAGGACGCTGCTAACGGTAGGTGGTCGGTTGAATTCTCGGTTTATAGCTGCAGTCAATAACCATTATGAAAAGAACCGCAAGAAATTCCGGAGCAAATTTTGTTTTATAGGATGTCCCAAAGAAAAGTACCGTTTTACAGTCATTTTATGGACAAATATGGAACGTTTTTCTTTGTGAGAAAACTCCAGTAAAATCGTTTTTATTGACAAAAAAGAACAATATATTTAATGCACTTTACTTGTTTACAAAATTATCATATAAGCAGTTTCTGTGAGGTTTATATCTTAATAAAAGATCTTTGGAAGAGCGGTTATAAATTAACAAGAATCGCAGTGCGAGTAATTTGAAATAAAAAATCTGATTAGACAGAGTTTTGTGAAAATTAATTATTTAATATTCTGCATTAAAAAATAGAATAAGTTTCACCGTTCATGGAACAGGTATGTTTTGTTAGGGGAAATAACGCTCCGTTAATTACGTTTTATTAGAGGGTAGTATTGTAAATATGTTTCATTTTGAATATCGTATAATTATAGCGACCGGATGAATCTCTTGTTCTGCATACGTCAGGGGATATAGTAGTGCATGACCTGTAGGCGGGAGGTTGATAGGTAATATTTTACTAACTTGATGCATCTCAAAATATGACATTTAGTAACCGTAATAAATATAAGACTGAATAGCCAAAGAAAGTGTAAAAGCCCCCTGATGTAATGAAAATAAAAAAAATCAAAGGATATCGCATTTATTAAATAAAATTCAAACATTGAAATCAAATAACTTACTCATAAACTATGTTCTATATCGTCCCGGAGTATTTAATTTGTAAATGCAAACGATCTCTGTGAGCCTATGAATCATGCATTACACTTACCACCATTCGCAGTCAATAAATCAAAAGATTCTAAATGCATTGTTCAAATTTATCCAACTATAATCTAGAGCGTGTGTCGACTGAATCTCTCTCATTTGAAATGCTAGAAATAAATATTTGCATCTCCATGTGCACACTCGAACCCCTATATTTGATTTCATAAACCTATCGGGATTTCGGTTAGTTATGGAGCAGCAGGTGGTTGCTTGTGGCTGGGATAGCCAGTAAATTTGTTCTAAAGTCAAATTTGCCCGTGTGACTAAATCGAAACATTAAATTTTCGGATTACTCTAGCAAACCAACAGAAATGATTTTCGTATTCAATAACATAGGGTTAATTCAGACAAAAATTATAAATCCCCACAAATACTGATTGAAGAAAGTGGATCACAACAAAACCTGGTCTTTATAAAACTTTTATAAAAACAAGTGTTCCCTACATCTCGTATTAACTTCAGTTGGACTCTACTTGTTCTTTTCGAAATTTTTGACAAGCTTGTTCTTGGCTCACAAAAACACAAGCTAAAACACTGCACTTAATTTTATCTCGTGGAACATATTCATCTATCCAATCTTCACGTCATTACGTTACTATTTTACGTCCTATTTTACGTCCTATTTTACAGACTCATCCTCGGCTATCAGAGTACGTAGAGAGGTGAAACTTGGCGGCAGACAGATTCATCTTGGGAAACATTTTTATCTGTCAAACTTACATTTCGTTGCGTTATGTCATTTACATATATTATGACTCTGTTTTTGATTTTTTCATGCATTTCTATATGTTCTCTTTATCGAGTCGATCCATGTAGTATAATGCTATAGGTATTAACGTAAATTGCCCAAAATAAAAGTGAAAAATTTAAATAATAAAAAATTAACTGTGAAAAAAACAAGTTTCTTTAATGCTTTACCCTACGCAATAGTGGAGCACGGAAAAGTAGAAAATAAATTTTATTCTAGCACGAAATTGAGAATGTACACAGAACAATCTTATACACATCTTATCATTATCTGAAATTGATATTATTCAAAATGTTGAAAACTCTTCTATCTGTCCATAAGTTTATTTAGGGTCAGGGGGGTGCCTGGAAAATTGTTAATTTAATTAAAGACCAATATGATAAAAAAAATAAGGAAAATGCTTTTTGAAATAAGAGCATTAAACTGCACCTGTGTTTTCTCTCCCATGTGCATATTAATAAAAGCAATTTATACTTATACTAATTGGGAAACTTAGGATTTATTGCATTTGGTATGTTTATGAATATGCAATTTGTTAGTTTAGTTATTCTATCTCCAGGAAGGTTAACATTCTATTATGAAAGGGGAAATATTTTTTAAAGGTGTTATGCACTAATTTTTAAAAATTGGTGCATACTAATTTTTAAAAGTGCTATACACGCTACATGTTTTAAATGTGATTCTTATACCATCTATTCAGATTTACTTTGTAACAATACATATTTCAAGGTTGATAGAAATCTCTAAATTTTGAATGCAATCAATTTAACACCCCCTGGAAAAAATCCTGCAATGCATCTGACTTCACCCTCATTTCCCTTCGACCATTTTACATCATTTCAATTTGGAATAATTGAATATGCCTGCATTCTCAATTAAGTTCAATTCTATGTGTGATTAAAATTTATTTTCTATTTTACTTTGCGCCACTGTTGTGAAATTAGAGGACATGAGGAATGGGTTCTTTCTGATAATTATTCTAAAATGCAGCGTTCCTGAAGCACAGATAATAAAAATCTTCATTTTATGACAGATGGTCTTAAATTGCATACAAGTTAGTTAGAGAATTATGAATTCAGCAAAACAATATTAGTATTACTTGCTGAAATCCAGAACTCAATGCTTGGTTTTGGAACTAGGGCACGTTGAATGTCATTTTGTATTTAACATAAAAAATGGACCGATTTATGTAGGATCAGTTAAAGGCAATTTCTGTGTAAATAATATCGAATGGGTTATTTTATTTTTATTTTGTACAATTTACGTGACAACTACAAATAAAATCCAGTACAGATGAAATCCAGTTACAGTAGCCACCCCAAAATAAAAAGAACAAATATAAGATACAAGAATACTAAGTCGTATACATGTCAAGCTTATTCAAACAGGCTTTTTTAAAACAGACAGGAGTCAAATTAAGTATATCAATATCAGTACAATAGGTATTATATAGATCAACAAATTTATAGATGGAATAGTATTTAAGGTAGTTGTGTTTAACAGTAGTACTGTGAAACAAAGGTATTTTCCTTGTACGAGTATTATTAACAGGTATATGAAATTCCAGACAAGAAAGTAAGATGGGGCAATCAATAGTGTTATTTAAAACTTTATAATAAAACAAAAGGCAGGTCCATTTTCTTCTTTTTATAAGAGACATTAAACTATATTTCCGTCTGAGTTCACTCATATGCATATCATAAGGACACTTGCCAGACAATCTGTAACCCATAGTACGTAAAAGTTTATTCTGCACAATTTCTATTCGGTGAGAATGCAGACAGTAAACAGAGTCCCAGATCATTGCACAATATTCCAATATTGGCCTAACAAGGGTATAAAGATACAAATAAAATATATATGTTATAGATGTATTGAGTTTTAGGATCATTGCTATTCAATTTCAGGTCGTTTAACCTTGTTTAAACGACTTTAAATACTTGAACTTAATTTAAGAAAGCATTTTTCAATGCTTCTCAAGTTGTGAGATTTGAAACATATTTTCTTGTACTCAATTAAGCAAACATTGTAATTTAAACGTGTAATTAACTCACTAGCCATTTGAATTTATAACCCCAAGTGTCACAATTTTGCATTTTACGTTATTTAAACTTTTGATTTTGGTATATCTCATTCATTTTAAGTAAACAAGACTAAATTGCATCTCAAATATTTTTAGTAAATAAGAATATATTCTTTCGGATTTTTAATGAAATATTCGGATTTCAAATTTTGAAAGTTAGATGCGTGGAGCCATGATTTTTCCTCCATAATGCAATTACTCTACCTCTTTCAATGCGAAATAACGATGTACAATATTCACGGCACAATAATTTTAAAGTTCACAAGCATGCTGCCATTAGGCATTTTACTGGATAACGGCATATAAAACTATTACAAATACCGATTTAACTAATGTTTGGCATAAATCTAACTTCACAATTGGTAATAAGTGCTAACATTTCCTAAGGTATAGTTCATATATTAAAACATGTTAATTATTAATTCATCTATTTGCCGCCATTTTCGGAGCTTTGGCGTCATTTTGGTTAATGGGCAACATTTTCTTCAGTTTGTCCCCATTTTCTTAACGTCACTAAGCCGGTGATACTTTACTGAATTAGTCGTAAAGGTCGCCACTTTTATCGACAAGTGTTACATATATAGGAATATTTTTATCAATTTTAGATACATTTTTTTAAGACCTTCAATATCTCTCAAGATAACAATCTAAAGTTTGCGATATTCGTTTTATAAAAAAAATTACGTATAAAATGATTATTAATTTAACATTATTCAATATCATATTCAATTCGAATGCTTTTTTCAAAAATTCATTTGAAAATTTGAGAATCTTTTAAACGTTCTAACACGTTTAACATCAGTATGGTTCCAATATTCAATTATTGTAATAATCATACCTAATTGTTTTCGAATTGTTCATCAGACATTGTTTTTACAGAGTCACAGACACACACAAATACAGACACGCAGAGTATTACACATACATACACGCACACCGCGTGCTGTTGGCCATCTCGGATGCGGTATCCCCGTGGTTTGCGCGCTAGATTTGCACGCTACCACAAATGCCGCCGTGTTCATGCGGAGTACGATCACGTTAAACATGTGGGTCCGTAAGTCCTTCCGAGAGGTTGGTGGTAGGGGAAGGAGGGTACGGTCCCTGCGGATGCCTCCCCCACTGGGTTCCGGTCTAAATTAGGTGGCACTTCGCGGCCGTCCATACAGTTACCTTACACCTTTCTGGTAAGTCGGACGGTCTGGGTCTCAACAACAACATACATACACGCAGCGGCCGTCCAAATAGTTGCTCAAGTCCAATGGATGAGTCGGACGGTCTGGGTCTTCAACATACATACACGCACACTAACATACATAACGTACACTAGTATACATATACGCACACTAATATACATACATACATGATGATTACTAGCATACACATACACACACGCACACTAATGTACATGCACGCACACTAATATACATATACGTACACTAATATACATACATACATGATTACTAGCATACACATACACACACACACATAGACATCATCTCAAAAAATGTTTGAGTTCAGGCGTTCATATATGCTTGAAACGAGCTCTTCCACCGAAAACTCTATAATTTTAGAGCCAGTCACAATACTTTCCCTATACATTATACTATATATGTATTAAAAGTAAAAATTCGATAAATGTAGAATTATGCACGTATAATAGAGTCATTTGAGCACAAATTCTGTCACCAGTTACAAAATATTACATTTACTCCTTCAAAATGGACTTTTTAATTGTTTCGTACAAGAAATATTCACTTTAGTGTAATTCCTAACAATTTGTGGTTTTCATTTTTTCAAAATATCCCAAAGAGAAAGGAAGAACTTAAAAAATTAATAAATAAATATTCTTAACCTTATCAAATATGTATACTACTTTATATTATATTTATATAGCTTTATCAAGTATGTATAATGCAATGAATGTAACCACACTCATTATAACGATATATAAAAAACTTCAGATATTTGGAAAATTTACAGAAATAATTTGGATTGAAAGATAACATGTTGAAATGAATATCCGTATACCAAATGAAAAATGAAACTTATTAAAAACACACTTTGTAGAATCGAAATATGGGCTCTTTTTATAAACAAGGAAGCCCATTGTATACTTCTTACAAAGAACCAGTAAAAAGCGACGTGTAGATTACTTCTAAATTTTCTAAATCTTGCCTTGAACTTGTTTCTAAAAATGATTTTAATATTACTATTTTTAATAATACGATTATTTTTACCATTTTCTCCAAAGGTTAGTCACCAGTCTACTGAAATCAACTGTAATTTCAATAGTGTGTTAACATAACTTAGGTATTTCTATCCCAAAAATCTTATATATTTCTTATATTTTGAATATTTGCAATATGTCTTTTCAGTATGGCCTTTCATATAATGGTCAAATTCAACGTGTTCTTAAATTTCGTATTAAGGAACATGAAAACCAGTTAAACAACAGGAAGTTGATAATTCTCCGATTACTCAAAAATGTTGAAATTCTGAACAGCATTTGAGTTTTCTTCCGCATGGTTTATATACAAAAATATACGTCAATCTATGAACCTGATTTTTTTAATCCATTCATACTCAGAAAAATTCCTCTAACGACTTCTCCAGTTTTACGATTTTTCCTGCAGTCTAACTAGGTGACCTGTAGTTTTAATCTTCTTTTTATTTATTTTTTTAGTTTTTGGAGATTTTATAGTGTATTTGGATTTGCTTTCACTTTATTGGAACTCGTTTCAACTTTTTCGGAACCATGCTCGCCTTGTTGAGACATTTCTGTTACGCTTATGGAAACTCCAGCTTGTGTGTTAGCTCAACCATTTCGAATTGGCTATTTTATGTTCGGATTTTGGATAGACCCTTTGTAGTGGACTCTAAATAATCTTGCTTTAGTTTACTGTTTTCTTACTGTTGAGCTCCAAATCTATTGTCTTGAGTATGTATGCCAGTCTGGTTCCTCCATTTAGGCCCATTTAATATTTTCGACTTGGGGTTTGCTGTCTTTTTAGCATAGACTAAGGGCAGAACACAACTGAAATTATAATCAAAGCATTTTGTGTGACATTTAACTAATGAAATGCTTACACCGTTATATTTCATAATAAATAAAAAATGGTTTTTGAAGTTTTAAAATTGTTCACTCATTCGTGCAATTTTAATTTAGAAACTTGCATCTTCTCTATTGTTTTTCATTTTCGGTTAGTGAATAGTGCAAAAAACATTTATTGTTTCCAAAACTGAGCGTTACAATGTATATCAGCTTGAACAGTAATATTAAAAATCAAAGCAATCTAGCTTTTGACATACACCATTTTATTTTCATATGGATTTAGACTTTCTCCTGTAGTGCTGCGGAACAAGAAAGTAAATCACACATAAATGATGCCCGAATTTTCCCATAGGTATAAATAAATATTTTACCGCTAAAATATATAGGCGAGACCTTGGTTGCCAACTGTTTCTAACCCAAACAGTATTTAATCATGCGGCAATTAAATGACGTTATGCTAGACGCGATTCGAACCACGGATCTTCCGCTTAGCCAGTCGTCGCTTCCATTTATATATTGGTTCGTTAATCTTTTCAAGTTTAATCTTTTCAAACTCTACAACATAACGAAATGTTTTGCCAATCAATAAGAATGTCTGTGCAACATTAATAAGCAACGGATAATTGATTAAAATATTTAATTATACAAATTCGTTCAAAGTGATGTTTAAAATAATCCGAAACAACAAAAACATAAGCAGTTGGTTGGAAATATCAGCCATTTCTGGAGGTAAAAATCGCTCCTTCTCCAGATCACGCAACTCACTTTCATGCAACTCACTTCAACTCACTTTCGGACAATCCTCCGTTAACGAAAGATTGAGGATGCCAATATCTGCGAAAGTGGATGGGATAGGGTATATCAAATACCTGTCTTTTTGAGAGGTTCTTCGTTAGGGATGGACGCTTTCCCACTCGTAAGCAAAAGGTTAAGTGGTCGGCTTCCATCTTGAAAGAAGAAGCTGCTTCTCGCCTCCCAAACCAATTAACACTTTAGTGAAGTGATTTTGCTGTTATTAATGAGGTCTTAATGTTTTACAAAAATGCGTAAGCTAGAAGCGTATTAAATTTTTCTTTCCATGTAAAACAAATGATGAATATGTTGAGAAAGTCACGTTCTTGTGCAACAATTGTTTTCTTTGTATTCCTTAGATATTAAGAATGGACATGGAAACTGAGTGCTACAAATTATGGAGAATTCGGAAAACAACCCGGGAACTTTGCTATGACCGTGGTTACTTGGTGACTTCAGAGGAGTTAAACGAAACCTTCGATGCATTCATGGCTCCCATCGGTGGGAAGACGCCGTCTGGCAAATCCCTCGACTTCCTCGTGGCTCATAAGGATGATTCGACTCAGAAAATGTTTGTTTTCTTTCATAATGAACCAAAATTGCAAGTCATGGACCTACGCAGATACATCAAAATAATGGAGAAAAAAAATATTCATCGAGCTATAATTATCAATCAACAGAAAGTTGGCCCTTTTACTCTGCGTGGTATATCGGCAATTTCTAAGGAATACGTTATTGAATGCTTTCTTGAAGAGGAAATGATGTATAACGTCACACACCATGAACTTGTACCTCGCCATGTCCTCATGACACCTCAAGAAAAAATAGAAATGATGAAGAAACAACGTATGGAGGAAAGTAAATTGATGAGAATTAAAACGAGTGATCCAGTAGCTAGATATTACGGATTCAAAATAGACCAAGTTATCAAAATTATTCGCACTGGTGGACTTGGGGAGTATGTAACTTATAGACGGGTTGTGTGACCTCTGAATATAATTATGTACCCTGAAATGACTTAAAACGATAGTATTTAGTAGCAGTGGATTTTTAACTGTCTGGTTTTTTCTACGTAGACTCCAAAAAGTATTTTTTGTGTTAACGGGGGCCAATTGGTAGCTTAAATTTTTAGAAGATCTAAATACAGAACTAACATCACTAGCTAGTAATTATGTAATTATCTATATAAGTAAAATTATAAGTTGCTCTTCTATCTGTCTCTTTATTATCTCAGCATGACAGAACTCTCATCTTTTCTTTTTGTCAAAATTATTAAAAAATTAGAAAGACCTCGAATATTAAAAGTTCGCCTCAAATTGCGAATTTTATGTTTCTTTATATTATATATTCCTTACAAATCATGGGTATACACTGATAGTATAACAATAGTTCCCGGAAACTTATATCTCAAGGCCGTAACTAATATATAACCCAATCAAAAATATAATAGCGTCCATTTATAACATTTATTATCCTAATTATGCCTTTATTATCTGAAATTAAATAAACTCGTCTGCCGAATAAACACATTTGATTCAATTTCGTCGCTAAGTAGCATGATATCATTTTCTTCAAATAAGGTTTCGAAAAATCATAATATGCATAAAAGTATTCCTATGAAAGTTATTGCTCGTTTTATTAAGCTCTAGATATGTCTTAAAACCTGGAAATACGGACAGGTTTTCCCGCGGTGAAGTAGATAATGACTGTGCCAAACGTGAAAAAAAAAATACTTAAAAACTGTGGCTTTGTATACAGAATACACATGCAACTGGACTACCAATTTTATAAATTTATAGGTATGTCCTCTGTTATTACAGATATATACATTATATACAAATTTATATGTTTTATGAGTTAAAAGTTTCCCAACGAAATAATAAAATTCTATATCCATATCGAAACTTCTCAAAATATATTTTGTGGCTGTCAGGTTTGTATTTCTGCTGTTCGTGCCATTTAAATTCATAAATATATAACGAAAAAAATAAATGTGTCATCCGATACGGAGACAATAGAATAAATAGGAATTTCAAATGCGACAATATTGCTGCATTTGCAAGAAAGTAAACTAAAGTCGCTAGCCAATGGATAAAAATGCGTGGAACAAAATGTGGAAAATTCAATCTCCACAAATTCTTCCTCGTTTTTTCTTGTCTCGCCTATAGATAAATCAATATAAAATGGTATATTTTTTATTATTTTTCTGCGTATTCTTCTTCCCAGACATACATTCTTTTCCTCTATTGTCAAGATGAATGTAAATTGAGGAATCCAACAATAAAAAGGACCTCCTGCATGCTTTTTAGGGAAATTCACTTCTGACGAGCGACGCCTTTACCTTCTACTATATAAAGATTTCCTAGGAGGATTTTCTTAAGCGCTCCAATAAATTTCTAGGAGTATGCACATTAGGTCTATATAGTATACTAGAGGGAACATGCGCGATCGAATAAAAGGAATTTCAGTGCTCATGGCTGAGAATTAAAAAAGTTACAATAACAAACTCAAAAACAAAGCGAGAGAGACCATAAAATCATTTCCAAAGTGGTAGTCTAATAAAAATTGACACTAAAAGCACACAAAATGAGTATTTGAAAGGCAATAAGTGCTTATCTAAAAGTGTTATTATCAAGGCCTCTAACACTGTGATACCCTCAACTCGCATTCATTCTGCAGTTTAAATATGCATGTCTACTGACAAAGGGCATTTTGAACATGCTACATTTTAGATTTCTATGCATGCAAATGTTGTTTATTATATCATTCCTAAATGTGACAGCTATTCGTCAATAACCTCGTTGTGTCAAATAAGTGTCTCTGCTATCAATTTTAATGTTGGTTGTTACTCATTAGGGACAATACTCTACAACATTGCCATTGTTTTTTGCGTCTATGTCACTTTGTCGCTGAGTTAATAATACCAACATTTTTAATTCTTCGGTAGGGACAATCCCTTTTATACGATTGGGCATGATCAGTTTTCTGTAGATAGACCTAACTGCACACTGATGGACCTTTCGTTACAAAGTTATTGGGGTGTTTAAGAACTCTCCTAGGAATCCCGTATAAGTTATTTGACTTGTTTGTTCTTAAATAGATAAATACGTGTGCTTTATAATTCCACTTAATTTAAACGAATATATTTTCAAAGTTTAAATATTTTTAATTTTTTGTATCGAAATTATGCATATTTTATTTAAGTTACATAAGGATCGAATACGGGTAGTGTTTAATTATACATGCATCTCCTACATAACATTATTTTGTGAAAAAAACAGAAAGAAAGAAAAAAGAAAAAAAAAATCAAATTGTTTCCGATACCCTATATTATTGTGTCCATATATCGATTCTGTACATGGAAACTTCTAAAGACAGCGGTCTTCTACAGTAAAAAAGTTCGTTGATATGTCTTTGATATTAGAAACAGAAAGTTAAAAAACTCAGGTATTTTAATTTGAAAACAAAGCCTTTTGAGCCAAAGAAACTTCTTAATAAGAATCCTCCACGCAAAATAGCACAGATATCATACATATGAAATATTTTATTATCTGCACTTAGTCAAAGCCATAGCAGGCCTCCCAAGAAGATCAACTAGGGGCCAAAATTAATGACAGCAACCCCACCCGGCCGGGAAAGATGAAAGTCCTAGCATATAACACCAACTCACAGCAAAAAATCCCACAGATCTAACGGCCATTGGCCAATTAAACATTTGCACAGAAGTCATAATGTGACGCCACGGTTGTTTACAACGCTATTGTTGAACGTGTGGTGATGTAACCATCCATGATATCGTATTCAGATACCATAAAATACATGAATGTACACCTCTGAGGGAGGTATATGGAGAAATTGTACCGCATATTGTGAGCGCAACAATTTTATAATCATTGTGTATCCTTCTAAAAAATATGTAATTGTAATAGCGAAAACTTCGAACAGGGAGGATATCAACTCTAACATGGAACGGAAATGCAATCTTTGCGTTCAACGCAGGGGTGACAGAAAGTAGATTTACCGGTTGTGACGTCACGTGCAAATGAGCAATAGCCAAGGCAAAACCGAAACAATTATTTTCTTTAAACTGAGTGACATTCGAGACTCATTCTGTCATTCAGAAGGCACCATGATTTACAAAAACAATACGCTTAGGAAACATACGACTGCATCATATTCATGTTACGTATTGGGGAAAACAACCTAAAATCCAACAGGCTCAGAACAGAAGAGAGCTTACTTTATAGAGATGTTAATAGATGGTTGCCTCTTTTTCTGTTCCGATCCACCTAAAATTAAAGCATCTAACAACAATGCACCATCAAACATTTAACTTCCCTAATATAAATATATTTTTATACTTTCCCTATATACATAGTATAATGTATAAGGAAAGTATTGTGATGGGATCGAAAATTTGATTGCTATTTTTTGACGAAAGGGTCCGTTTCAAGAAAACTCTGAATTCAAATTAAATATTTTTAAGGTCTCTCTTTCTCTCTCTGTGATTCTGTGAATCTCACAAACGAAAGAAGCGTTTCGAACGAAAATTAGTGTACAAACATTACAATCGGTAAATTTTGAAAACCTATTGAATTTATAAACACGATCGAATTTCGGAAGACTCCGAATTTTTCGAATAAAATTTTAAATGAATCATTAAAAAATCAGAACTTTCAATAATGTTATATAAATTATCATTTATTATGTAATTAGAAAACGAATGAATTTATTAGAAAACGAGTGGCATAAATTTAAGATCTCTGACAGGAATCGCTCATGAGATATTGCTCTTTTTTTTTCAGATAAATTTATAAAAATATCCCATAAAATTAGAAAAATATTAGCTGTTGTGAAATATTTTCACTTTTTATATGTAATATCATGCGATACATTAGTTAACATCATTCTCATAGATTTAGCTCATTTAATCCACGGCAGAAGATACTTTCTGTAATAGTTTTGTATTTTGATGCTTAACAATTCGTAGTTTAATTTAGAATCATTTAGAAAAATATCACCAACTTGACGATATTTCGTCCTAGGAAAATATTATCAAAATTGCAAAACTGATGCTCAATTAACAAAAATGATGAATAACAGGAGAAGTTGTCTCCCACCTGAAAGTCAATGTGCCGAAAAAAGTAAAGCAAGCCTATACGCCTCTCACTATTTCAAAATAGAAAGAACCCATTCTACACCATTTTCTAAACTATCTCTGATTAGACTAGTCAGAACTAACTTTGTATTCATATTCTTAAGTAAAATAATACTCTTTCTAAGGTAATTAATTGTTTACTTTATTTTTACTAATAGTGCATTTCGTAATAACATGTACTAAAACTCTATAGGAGGTAGGATCAAAAAGTTCGGAGACTGTGCTGATATCTCCAACCCTGATTGGAGAAGAGGGGAACTATTTAACCGTGGCGTAGGGCACATGTGACGCCAGATGTGAAAAGGAAGAAGTAGGTATTTTTACAAACACTGCGTGACAGTAAACTGTAGTCGTTCGCGTTCGTCGAAAACGGAAACGACGTTTAAAGAACAACGTGAGAATCTCAAATTCTGTCAGCGTTTGGGGAAATCGCCGACAGAAATATTGCACCTGCTGCAGCAGGTTGTTCGCCAAACGCCATTTTCGTTTTCGACGAACGCGAACGACTACAGTTTACGGATACGCATTGTCTGAAAAAAAAATGCTTCTTTCTTTTCACATCTCGCGCCACATGTGCCTGTATGCCACGGTAAAATAGTTCCCCTTTTCTCCAATCAGGGTTGGAGATATCAGCACAGTCTCCTAACTTTCTGGTCCTACCTTGTATAAACCTAAACCACATCTACATTTCGCGAAACTTGTAAAACTATATTTAGAATAATATAATCACACCCATAATGGACTTTACCCACAGCAGCCTGTGTCACAATGGTTCGCTCTAGCCTGAAACCCCTAAAAATGTTGTTGTTGAGACCCAGACCGCCCTACCTACCAGAAAGGTGTAAGGTAACTGTTTGGACGGCCGGGAAGTGCCACCCAATTTAGACCGGAACCCAGTGGGGGAGGCATCCACAGGGACCGTCCATAAAAATGTGTACAATTTCTAGACATGAATTGAGAGTCGTGTGATTCGGAATACACTTCCAACTATAGCTCCAGATCGAATATCGAAGTACTTTCCATATGCATAAATATAACAGTAGATTACCAAATTAATACAGTCCACATCGAGAACTGCAATCATCGAGACTGAACTGGCAATATTTCTTTTAAATTCATCATTTAACAAGGAAATAATTGATTTCCTACGGGTTAGATGATTTTACTCATCCTCTAGAACAACTGGATGCATATTTCTAGTATAGAGTCAACCGTTTTTACAGGGTAGTATCGGTTGAAGTTTAGGTCCTTCACTATTAATTAATCAACGCTGAAATACATATTTCGGTGGCCTAAAATAAATGTAGTAATGATAGGGTTGTAACTCGGTTTTAAAGTACAGAAACATGTTAACTGGATCGAAAAATAGTATTTTACGAAACATAATACATTTTTACGGAATCACAATTTTTGTAATTCTAATCCTTATTTATAAACTGTTATTTATGTCAGACGATACTTTCCATTAATATGTAGAAAATTAATAAAAATACCGTCTATTGATTGAAACCGAACGGGGTAAATAAGGTATAGTAGGAAGAGAAATCTGCGAAAATCGAAATATTTTATCCCAAACGAGAAAATATAAAATAAAGGCAAGAATTCAAAATACTGCTGCACTTGCCAAAATAATATAGCAAAATTTGTCCTGCCATGAATAAATATGTGCAGAACACAGTGTAAGGTAAATCCTATTTCCATAATTTTAACCTCGCCATGTCTTGTCTCTTCAAAAGCTAGATAAATATCAGATTGCAGTGGATTCTATTTTCCCTTATGCGTTTCATCCAGACATGCCTTTTCCCTTTACTCCTTTTGCCGTTCCTATTTTTGTTAAAGAATATCGAAGAACATGAGCATAAATCGAATAATCTCAGGATTGAAGTGACCTGTGACGTTTGAAAGAGAAATTTGGAGACCTGACTTTGGGTGTTTTTCCTAACATCAGGAATTTTTGGAAAGATATGTTAGGTGAAATTCTATCATAATTCTATTTGTTCTTAAGAACCTAAATTCCTGAATATGACAGGTTCGTAGGTTTTATCTTTCAGAGCATGAAAATTGGAATCACAGATCGAATATTTATATTTTCACTTTTATCTTTTATATTCCACATAAGAAAATTTAATGTATCTGTCTATCTGTTGTTCACTCTTGGTAACAAATTAAGCGACTATTTGCAACCGTGGCAAAAATTTTACAATAAATTTGGCATAATATCGCCAAGTTGGCAATTTTTATGATAATTTGGCAGTAATTTAATATCTCTATAATTTAAATTTAATATTTTTGATAATCTATCAAATTCTATATATCAAATGGTTTGTAAATATGAAAGATATTTTCGAAAAAATCCCCGATTCATTGCACATTCTATAGATAAGCTTAATATTGAATTAAGTTATATTCGCTTTCAAATGAAATAGGCCAATAGCCCTATCCCCTAAATTTTCAGGTAATTGCGATATTCTATGAAAAGTACTTAAGCTCCAATTCTATTATAATTACATGACTATTGATATAAAGGTCTACATTGAATTTTGGAGGGGGAGAGACATCTAAATGGACGCTCATTTTGCAAACACTTCCAGTGAAACCATTTTTCAATTTGTCAATTATCAACACTATCCGAGAAATGATATTGGAGAGTAGGGGTAGAAATTATGAACGGAAAAGTAACATCAGATAATAATCTGTTCTTTCACTTTTCCAATTTCTTTATCTAAAACTATTCGATTGAATCACTACTACATTTAAGTGACGCCTTAATTTCTAAGAAATTGTAAGCCTTCAAAAATAAGCTAGGATTTGAGTCATAGCATTGTTAGCTTAAGAATTCTAGCGATTTATTTAAAACTGAAAGCGCTTCAAATTTGGTACATGAATCCGCAGTGTTCATCCTCTGAGTTTACTTTTCTTCCATTCTGTTATTAATGCGATCCAGCTAGAACATTTTTGATAAATTGTGTAAATGTTACTTTAAAATGTTTCCGATTTATATCGCACATGGATTGTTCCTGGAACCCAAAGGGTAAAATAAGTTAGATGACATACACATTTAAAAAGCACGACTCTTCAATACGAATTTCAGGAAACACGATGGCAGACGAATATATAATATTTCATTGCCTTATAATTTGTTTACATTTGACAAAATATTTGCCCCAGATATACTAGAGCATCTATATATTTTTAAACAATCATACGTTGATCTCCTACATTCTTGATTATCACATGCTGGAGAGTTGGTTACCATTTTTAATAGAATAATTTCCCCGTAACCTCTTGTTTCATTTTCCCCATGTTAACCTATTGGAAAATGTCACTATTCTCTCGTTCGTTTTGTCTGTAGTTTGTTTGTTTTTTGCCAAGCATATATGCTGAAAGTAGGAATGTTATTTTTTTTAATCCTTAAATAATTAGAAGTACGTACTTACTTTAACATTATTAAAAATGCTTCTAAATATTTTACAATTTTATTTTTTAAAACATAAACCTATGCTTGGCGAAACATAGTGGGGAAAACCCTAAAAATTGAGCTAGCTAACTTAGGGAAATGATTTCCAACTAGGGTTCTGCGAAACACTGGGGCTATACGAGGCTATGCATGGAGTTCCGCGAGAATTTACAAAAGTTTTCGGGAAAAAGCACAACTTGCCGTTTTCCTTTTTGTAATTGAGTAAAGAAATTAAAATTATTATTAAAGTTTTAACATGATCTATATATAACTTATTGAAGAATTTTCGAAGTATAACTAGGTTATACAAGATAGGATCTAAAAGTTCGAAGACTGTGCTGATATCTCCAACCTTAATTGGAGGAGAGGGGAACTATTTTACCGTGGCGTAGAGGTACATGTGACGCGAGATGTGAAAAGGAAGAAGCAGGTGTTTTGCCAGACAATGTGTGTCAGTGAATTGTAGTTGAATTCGCGTTCGTCGAAAATGGAAAAGGAGTTTGAAGAACCACGTGCAAATATCAAATTCTGCAAATATCAAAATCACTTCCATTTTCGACGAACGCGAATGACTACAATTCACTGACACGCATTGTCTGGAAAAACTCTGCATCGCGGACCTGCTTCTTCCTTTTCACATCTCGCGTCATATGTCCTCTACGCCAGGGTAAAATAATTTCCTTTTCTTCCAATCAGGATTGAAGATATCAACACAGTCTCCGAACCTTTTTATACTACATTGTAAATGTGTGTGATAGTTAAATTAAGTAGCGAAAGTTTTACATCGGAAGAGAAATTTGGTTAAAGGGATTTTATTACTTCAAGGTTTTATTAATTTTTATTACTGCAAGGAATTCAGTTGATAGTAATCAACATTACCAGCACTACTGATAACTATTCATAGGGTTTCAAAACAAGAATTTACTAAAAAGGCCAAACTATAATAAAAATAATTGTGCCAAAATAATTAAAATATATATTTCTTAGTCATCTCCATTAAAAACAGTATCATAAAACAATAAATGTAACATAACTTATCAATCATTTTACGAAAAACAACTTTATGAATACAAAATTATCGCAAAATATATACACAATATTTGTTCGTAACTTGGTACATCAGATGTAAAAAAAATGCCTGTCATTTTTATTAATAATAATTAATATATAGAAACAGGCAATAAAATGTAATATTGTATTCAAAAGTATGAGTTAGTAATTATTTATGAACTCTACTGCTTTAGACGTCTATTTTATAATTGGCCCCTGTCGAACCTAATATCTGTCGGCCAATTCCGGGTTCCGAGAAGTTTTACGTAATATTTAAAGGATTCCTCAACACAGAAAAGGTTAGGAATCATTGGGTTAGGGACTATTTTTCATATATTAATAAGAAATGAAACCTGTTGTTGAAAGGAGAACATCCTCTTGAGTCAGTTGAACAGAAGCAGATATTCTTTTCGGCTTATCTTCTTTGACTTTGTGCGTAAGCTTCTCTTACCGGAAGTGACGATTTCACTTGTCGGAGAAAACTATGATACTGGTACAGTGCCTAGAAGTAAGTAGTAGCCTCTCTTTTAGGCACTGTAATACTGGTATCCCGCTCAACTTACAAACACAGGAAGGGACACTCTATTACCAGGCATCCTTGTGATAGTGGTCGGAGGAAGAAAAATGGCATATAGTAACGCTATTTCGGACTCATGTGTGCAATTGTACTATACTTAAAATGTATTTTGCTGAAGCGAGGAAAATAGATGAAAATGTTTCCATATAAAAAAAATCCGTTTAAGCGAAGGACAGAAGCTGAGAGATATATTAAGCTTTTAAAATTGAACGAATCCATTTCTGCCGTTTATAGCACTTTTAGTCTGCAAGCAACCATCGAAAGCCGAAACATTTTATGCAACAATTTCAAACCAAAAGAGAAAGCAGCAGAAATTTTAAATTCTAATATATTGCTGCACTTGCAAAAGAAATAAGACGAAAATAGTCTACCATGACTCACAATGCGTGGAATAGAATGTAAATTCTATTTTCATAATTTCACTCTCGCCATGACTTGTCTGTCCAAAAGTTAGATAAATGTCTGATTGTGCTTTTCGTGTTTCATCCAGACATTCTTTCTCTTTGCACCAGGGTGTTTGTCAAAGTATATCAAACAACATGAATATAAATTGAAGATTTGGGGGATTGAAACGATCCGTGATGTTTTGGAGACATATTTGGAGAACCTCTAGCTTTCGAACACTTACAAATGCTATATGGGGCGATATGTTAGACAAAATTTCAATAAATTCCTTTGCTTAACAGTATTTTTGTAAATTTCTTTTTTACTTTCCCCATACTGCGCATAAAGGGAAAATAGTATGATGAGATCAAAAATTCGACTTTCGGATTTTGAATGATTTGCACATTTTGAGCATTCCTGAATACAAATCAATCATTTATCAACTATTTGTGTGTGTGTCTGTGTGGGCAAGTTATATCCCGATTAAATCAGTAAATTCGAATGAAACTCGGGATAATTTTAAACAGATCGTTTAAAATTAAATAATAATCAAAGGCGTTTTGATTTCTAGATTAACTGGATCGAAAACTTCAATTCTTCCAGCATTTATTTTATGAAATAGAAAAAAATACGTTATAAAACGTAATTATGCACGAAACAGTTACAAAATTTGTATAAATGTTATAAAAGTATAATTATGTATATTAATGTTATGAAAATAGAAAAAAATATATATGATCATAATTATGCATATTAATGTTATGAAAATAGAAAAAAATATATATGATCATAATTATGCATATTAATGTTATGAAAATAGGAAAAAAAATATATATATGATCCTAATTATGTATATTAACACAAGATGTAAAAATCTCGTAAATACAATATAAAACCAAAATGCAACTGGTCTACAAGTTTTAAAAACATATTACAGCTTCCTTCCTCAGGACATAAAAGGGACTGAAGAAAACGCTGCTATGTGCCTTTTAAACTAGTAAACCAGTTTTATTATGATTGTATGCTATATTTACAACGTTTTTATATATTGTGTTATTTTTGCAGCAGTTTTGAGTGATTTGAATGTTAAAGTTATGAAATTAAGTTATATAACGTTATGAAAAAGAAAAAACGCTATTAACGTTACGAAAATAAAAAAAGTTAAAACGTTATTAACGTTGCAAAATACAATAGAAAAGCTGCTATAAAAACGTTGTAAAAGTAACAAAAATAAGGAAAACGTCAAAAAACATTGTTAACGTTACTATAAGAGAAAAATCGGTATA
The DNA here is from genome assembly GCA_951213105.1 of Amaurobius ferox. Lineage (NCBI taxonomy): Eukaryota > Metazoa > Arthropoda > Arachnida > Araneae > Amaurobiidae > Amaurobius > Amaurobius ferox. The sequence continues at coordinate 176,252,326 of OX578135.1, read as the reverse complement.
AAAGCATTATTAAGGTTACGGAAAAAAGCAAAACACTTAATGTTTATAAACGTTAATAAAATAGAAGACACATTATAAAAGCGTAATTATGTTTATAAACGTAATGAAAATATCTATTGAATATGCATTTTTTAATTTAAAAGCAAATGCTATCATTTATAAGAGTCAAACATGAGCAACTTTCGAAATATTTCCTGTGTTTAAAATAATATAAAAATAATCATAAAAAATAAGCTCACTATTATCAAATGTATCGAATGAGTGAATAGTATAACAGGCATATACAAATTTTATCTGTCAGTGTTTTGATCCTTAATATCAATTATTTAGTGTTTTTTACTGTGCTAAAAATGTTTCCCATTATAATATCTAACGTTCAAAACGTACAGTCAACATAATTCAACTTGCCGTTGAAGAAAAACCTTGTAGTAAATATGGAACAAAAAATATATTTACCTGCCCCAGAACTTACATTATGTCCGTCTGCGTAAAAACAGTTTTCAGAATTTTTTGAAAATAATACTGTTTTTACTTCTTCCGCGAAAAGAATATATTGTTTAATTTTGAAAATTTAACTTTGGGAATTAGATATACTTTTACATGCGTTATACATATTTTCGATAAAACAAATATTACTAATCATAAAGAAGAGGTTATTGTAGGGGAAGTCATATATGAGTTACAGCAGAGATTTTATCATGATCTCTATTCTCGATGAAATTCATTCGCACAATTAGGCAGCAGTATTTAAATATTTCCCCAATCGTCTGCTTTATTGCTACTGTAATTCCCCATCTTCATTATTGTGTATGCATCCCAGACAAAAAGAGTAATTTCGTTTTCTTGAATTATTTACTTCACTGTAAATGATGAAGCAAATCGTCAATTTCTGACACAAAATGGCACCATCACCATAGCAACGCAAATGAAGAACTGGAACGTCTCGCATCCTTATCGTTGCGCATTGCTCTTGCACAACCTCCGATTTATTATTCACTTATGATCTTTTAGCGCAAGAGGATACCTGATAAATCCTCAATGAGCTAAAATTATAATTATTTACGTACGCTTTCCATTATTACCAATTCATGTCTGCATAATTGAAAGGTGCAGTATTTCCGTGTGGTTTGTAATCTATATTTATATCAAGTATTTTCTGAATTGGATTTTAACTTATACGCTTGACTAAAGCGAATACGCTTTCATTTGCGGAAAAGCATTCATGTACTTCGTACGTAGAATTTCAGGTCATGTTTTGAATGATTCTAAAAACATGCTTTTTTTAACTTATACGCGTGGTATAATATAGTTCGAGGATACTTTTTGCAGAGAATATACTACTTTCAATATAAAAAAAACTTCAAAAGAGTATATATTTCTGTTACTTCAGCTTTATTATCCCGGGATGGTGTAAATAACAATGGAACATAAATTCTATCAAAAAAGTTCCAATTAGAAAAAGTTATACTCAGCTAATGATTCTAAAGGAAGCTACCCAGCATAATGCGACAAGAACTGACTATAATTTCAATAACACTTTTGCCGGAATTTGTTTATCAAGTTTGGTAGTTACTATGTATCCAGCATGTCTTACATGTTATTACCTTCCCATCAGTCTCTGTAACGTTACTTAATGTATAAGAAAACGTCGCTAAATTCAGAGTTAAACACTATAACGCCTATCTACTTTTAAATCTGTATAAATACAAAAATTATTTTTTCAGTGTCCATATTTTCTTCTCTGTGACCTCGATTTTAGAGATTAGCTGCAGAATAAGAACATATCGGGACGTTCTTCTGGTTACCATGACAACGGTCTTGTACTTCAGAATTTTAACTTATTAAATTTAGTATTTTCTCCCCACTTTCGGTAACCATGTTTTCTGTCTTTTCATTTTTTTCAACGATTTATTTTTTCTCAATACGTGTCGCTGTGAACCGAACAAGTTAGAAAGAAATTGTTTGACAGTGGTGGCTTTTGTTGCAAATAAATATTTTTAGTTTGACAAAATCGCGTTTAATACGCATTACGAATTCAGTGCTTGAGAATAATCTGAATGCGTTGGAAGTTTATGATGCTTCATTTTACTCACATTTTCCACATTTTATAAAGCTTTGAAATATTTTAACTTGGGAAGAAAATCGCTCTTTTTCTACATTTTAATCGAGAATGCTTCGAAAATGCAAATAACTGCAATCTTGGTCATTTACGCCAAGTTAACTGGAGCTCGCAATTTTCCATACTGTCTAGTATCCACACATCCATAAAGTGTACATTAATTAGATGATGGAGTAGTATTACAGTAACAAATTCATTTTTTGAATATAAATTAAGAATATGAAATTTGCTGAAACTGCTGTCTATGAAATTAAAATACTTTGTTAGTAACAGTATAAAAAATCTGATGTTGGGAGCACCGGACTTTCCTTATATAATGCAATGAATTTACTACTTTTACAATAAAAAAATAGATTATTTTTATAGTAGTTATTTATATACTTTCCAAGATATTAAAATTTCCTCAATGAGTCGTCATTTTCCTTGTCGTCCTCATCAGTGAGTCGTCATTGATTTAGCGTCATTTTTATTCATTTGGTGAGATTTTCGTTAATTTAGCAACATTTAAAAAAGTCGGCAAGTTGACAGCATTCCACCAAATTCGTCGCCAAAATCTCATTAAGCGTTATGGACGAAGAAATAAGTTATTCTTATAGCAGATAAATGACTATTGGCGTTCAAATACAAAAGTATTACTCAAAGTATCTTTTCTCATGAATGGAACGAGCTAGATCCACGAGAATGATGTCACCCAATTTATCGCATGGTATTACATATTAAAAGTGAATATGTTTCTCAATAGGAAATATTTTTTTTTATTTTATATGACTTTTTGATAATTTTTTTGAAAAATGTGCAATATTTCGAGAACGGTTCGTGTTAGCGTTCTAAAATTTAGGTCAATCGTTTCCTAATGAAACATTACGTAAGAAATGTCCATTTGCGTAACTTTATTAGCGGTTTTGATTTTTTGATAATTTTTTGAAAATTTCACTCAAATATTTAGGGGGGTTCTGAACATTCGATTGCGTATAAAAACAATAAGCTTCCAGTGTTTACGGATCGTGATTTTTGTACCAAATTTCGTTCGAATCGGTCCATTCATTCGTTAGTTATCGTCTCCACAGACTCACTGACACACACACACACACACACACACACACACACACACAAACGCACGCACATACACACACGCACACGAACACGCACACACACACGCACACACACACACACATACGCACACACACAGACATCCCTTCAAAAATGTTTGATTCGTGATCAGGGATGCTTGAAACGTGTTCTCCCGTCGAAAACTTGAATTCGAATTTTCGACCCCGTCACAATACTTTCCTTATACATTATTGTATATAAGGAAAGTAACAATTGATTTAAAAATTAATTAAAAGTTGATACTTTTTCGCAGATGATCGCTTTTTGCTTCAAAAATTAATACCATACAAAAATGACCTTCTCAGTATGAACTAATTATAGGTATGATATGTATCGCATTTCGATAACTATTACAGAGTAAACAGTCTGTCGTTCACAGTAGGCAATCTAACACGTGGATCCCGATCTTTCGAAAAGTGGTATTTAGGTCAAATTTTGCCAGATTTTTATACTGGTGTTGGAACAAAAATATCGCGAGTTCGGTATTCCTAAGACGTATCCTCAAGATACAAAGGCGAGTCTTTTTGGATAACTAACACTTTATTAAAAACATCCATGAACGTAAACAGGAACAATGCGCAACTTAAAAATATATTACGAGGTCACAAAGCAATCATCAGGTACAATAAAGCAGCCATTCAATGCATATCTCATTCACAAAACAAACGATTATATTCTCAAAGGACTAATGTATTTCACAATTCACTTTAATCGTTTTACGTGCTCTCTAACTAAACGATGGCCTGCTTCCTCCTCTGTGGAAAGCTTTTGTGAAAAAAACTCCTCCCCCTCCTCGACTGCATGGCTCGCCAAAAGGCTAAGTTTCTTAATGGGTGGCCAGGAAAAGTGAAAAGATCTCGAAAAAATTGACGTAACTCTTGAATTTCTCAACCAAACTAAACAATTTGAGGTTTTCGTATTTCGCAAAAAGTTCCAAATGTGTCGCCAAAGTCAAGTGACCCGGACTGTCCAGTAATATCGATAGTTGCCTGTAAATGTCATTTTCCCTCCGGGACAAGCAATATACCTTAACATTTTTTTTTTAAACATTTGCGGTATGAATGGTAATTTACTGTATTAACGGTATTTCATATTCAGTAAAATGTTAGATTGAAAACTGAACTATTTTTCCCTACTGTTTATTTATTTTCATTATTGGAAATGTTTAATAAAAATGTAAATGTTAATTAACTTTGAATCATTTTCTTGAGGATCTAATTTTTTTTTTTCAGTCATGTAATCAAATTATTTGAATTTCGAACTATATTTTCAATTCACTCCATAGCTTTGTTTTATTATAAAAGACCAGCAAAGTTCGTTCGTTTCCAAGTACACCATGGCCATGCATAGGAAACAGAAACTGGTGAACATCAACTCCAGCCGACCCTGCATCCGCTCCTAATATCCACAGACACACGCTAGCCATATATCCCTCCCATTCAATATTTAGATTTTTATACGACCCCCCCCCCCCTTTAGAAACGTATATACTATACCAATCCTTAACATAATGCAATAAATTTACGCTTCCTTAAATCCTCTAATAAACCATTTTATAATGTTTAATATCTCAAACATTTTATCTGACGTTCTCAATTTCTTGTCTTACCATGGAAGAAAAGGGACTCACTCCCTCTAACTTTATGGACCAAACAAATCAGCTCTCTATGAACAAAGTTTCCACTCACTGCATTATTTAAAACGTGAATTGGAAGATAAAGCAGGTAGCAAGGCTCTAACTCAATGGTTTAAATATTCACGATCTGAAATTTTAAATTGGAATGACCTCACAATATTAAATTTCCTTTTCAGCTGGATCATGGAGGAGGTGTCATCTCTAACTACATGAACTAATTTTTACTTTCCTTATATACATAATGTAAAAGGAAAGTATTGTGACGGGGTAGAAAATTCGAATCCGAGTTTTCGACGGGAGAGCACGTTTCAAGCATCTCTGATCACGAATCGAACAGTTTTGAGGTGATGTTTGTGTGTGTGTGTGTGTGTGCGTGTGTGTCAGTGAAACTGTGGAGACGATATCTCACGAACGAATGGAGCGATTCGAATGAAATTTGGTACAAATATCACAATCCGTGAATACTGGAAACCTATTATTTTTAATCACAATCGAATGCTCAGACCCCCTAAATCTTCGAGTGAAATTTTGAAAAAATCATCAAAAAATCAAAACCTTTAATAAAGTTACGCAAATAGACATTTCTTATGTAATTTTTCCTTAGAAAACGATTGACAAAAACTGTAGGACGCTAGTATGAACCGTTCTTGAGATATTGCACATTTTTCAAATAAATTGATCAAAAAATCAAGTAAAATAAAAAAAAATATTAACTCTTAAGAAACATGTTCACTTTTCATATGTAATATCATGCGATAAATTTGGTGATATCATTCTCGTGGATGTAACTCGTTCCATTCACTAGAAAAGATACTTTGAGTAATACTCTTGTATTTGAACGCTAATAGTCATTTATCTGCTGGAAGAATAACTAATTTCTCCATCTATAACGCTTGGCGAGATTTTGGCGACGAATTTGGCAGAATGTCGCCAAACAACTTTTTTAAATGTTGCCAAATTAACTAAAATCTTGCCAAATGGATAAAAATGACGCTATAACAATGAAATTGACAACTAATTGAAGAAAATTCAATGTCTTGGAAAGAATATATATATTTTTTTTTTCAAATGGCCAGGCACTTTGACCTTCGTCATTCGCCTTTTTGGAAAGAATATAAGTATCTACTATAAGAATAACATTTTTTAAACTGTAGAAGTAGTAAATTCATTACATTATATAAGGAAAGTCATGTGCTGTCCACATCAGATTTTTTTATATTTGGTTCAGGCATTAAAATCTCTTGACCATGCATTTGCATTATTTTATGGCAACACCTTCGGCTTGAAATTCTAAACAAAAGTATCAAAAAGTGTCAAACTTTGAGATTCTATTTCTCCAGCTCCAAGGCTTAATTTGAAAAATTGATTTAAGATTTAGATTCAACATAGCTAGATTATACTAATGTACATGAGTTTTTTCAGCTCGCGGGGTTGCATTTGATGCTCTATATACTAACACTGCGCTTTAACTCGGCATATTCGTGTAATCGAATCTTGAATCATTTTTGAAAATTAATTCTCTCTGTCGAAAATGATAAGTCCGTTAATATTTTTAATTCTATCAGACATTTATATTGCTTGTAATTTCATTTCATTTTACGTTATCCAACGTAAAGTGCAATATTCTGTACAATTATTTTTTTTATATGATATACTTTTATTCCATTTGTTTTAGTGTGTTAGTAGATAATTTATTTCCAGATCCAAAATGCATACTAAAATAATTATTACTATCTGATTTTAAGGTTTTCATTTTACTGTTGCTCTTTGTTTGAGTACATTCATGTCTAAGTTGAGTGGTGTCACCACGGGAATTCCGAGGGCATCAGAAGTCGCAACGGATTCCCGCCCGACGCGGCTGACCGAGAAAGTCTAACTTTCTCAGAGAAATTTCTATAACCTAGGTTCTAAACACACCTCCCGTCAATTGGAAGAATTCCAATTGATGACCTGCGAAAAACCCAACCAAAATCCAAAATAAACAGAAAAATACTTTTACCTTTAAGAACTCATCCAAAGCTGAAAAACATAAGTCTACACAAATAAAAACACAATTTAAATTCAAATATAATATTTATTAATTATTCAAGAAGTGGAGTTAGCATGTCAAATACAATTCCTGATTTAATAACTGAAAACCACTGGACCTCTTCTACCAAGAATCATCGGCTCTTTGCCGGAATTAAAATATCAATTCAATAAATCATTAATACATATTAATACACATATTCAATCATATTAACTATGGTATGGTCATGGAGAGAAAGTCACACTCGAGGAACGCTTAAGGCTTAATTTACTTTAATTCAATTTAAATTACGATGATTTATTATTCTTAAATACGAAAGAAGGAACTGAAGATAACAATATATATTTAATGTTGGCAGCAGAATTTAAGGGTGGAGAGTTCATCAGAGGTCGATGCACAAGTCCAGACGACTGCCCAACGGCACGTCAAAATAATCAAGGCTTACCTCACAAAATACTTGAAAAGGACTCATGGTAGGAAAAGCGTAGGCATCCACTGGCAGATTCCCTCGGGGCAAACATTGCCCCGCTCCAGCAGGAACGGCAGAACCGTAGTTTCCGGCAAGGTGCCGGATCAGGTACTCCCAGGAACGACCAGTTTCATAATTTGCTTTTACAGGACCCGGTACACGGATTCGTAATATGAGGTACACATCCATCATCCACACAGCGGTCGACGGTCGGCAAGGGCAAGGCATCAGCAGATCTCAGCAGTGGCGACGATGGCAGCGGTGGCATCAGTGGCGTCTCCCCCGAGCCCCACAGCGACGGAACTCAGCCTGGGGGATGAGTTCCGAGCCATTCGTGGGTTCGAAAATTTTTCCAGGGTGAGAGCCCAGAATCAAGAATCACTCAGCATTTAAACACTCCGGGTGGATCCAGGACCCGGCCAATTAAAATTATCAGGGCTCGCATCTTCACTTTTCAGCCAATCGAAAATTCCTTCCATTTCAAATACATCCAGGGATCCGCCCCTTCCAACGACAAATTCTCAAGGCACGTGCAGAACAACGTGAAGTTCAGCACCACGGTTGCAACACCCAACAAAGCGAAAAAACATGGAGACAACTGTCTCCACCAGCAAGCAAGTGCGACCTTGAACGACGTACGTTGTTCCTCGAGTGTGAGAGAATTATTATGGAATAAAAATGGCCACAATTCAATACTGATTTCAATACGTTTAAATATGCTAAAATATATACAATGACAAGAGGGTTCCAGGAAACAGATTAATTAAATATTAATATAAAAGTTTAAAAAGTACAGAAGTTATGCAATTTACAAAGGAGTAACGAATTCCGTCACGACAGTGGATAGAAATGGACTTTTTGTATACCTTTAGTACTAAACCAAGTTACCTTTATACTGTTGGGTTTGCTGAATATGAAAACGGTCGTTTAAAGCTCTAAATTAGTTGTAGTTTTTAAAATATCTATAAAACGAGTTTTATGCACTTGCACACAGATATCCTGCTATAATTCTCTTGCAGGAAACCAGTCGTTTCTAATGAGTTTCTTGGGCATCTATCATAAGGGTCCAACAATAGCCTGCTAATATTGCTGTCTTTCATTTCACCTTTTTTGAGTGTTGTAATGTCCCGATATTGCTCGTACTCGTCAGTGATAGCACCGCTGTTCGCCGAAAAGAAATCTAGATAAAAGTCCAAGAAATGTTTTTTCAATGTGATATCGCACCCTAGTCCCCAGTAGCGCTGCAAGAGTGTTTCAAAAAGCAGAACAAACCGTCATCGGTGCCCATAAGAAATGACAAGAGGGGGATTGGCCTCTTGGATGTTCAAGGTTTCAAAAGTGGACATCAAATTAGTCGATGTTGTACGTCTAATCCTTAAGTTTGCCCTACTGTCATCAGTGGTTTGATAAGACTCTTATACAGAGAAATGACGCATCTGCCATTTTATATCATACTTGCTCATTGGCTTCTAATGAGCAGTGTCTCGGTATCGAGCATTGTGGTATAAATTCGCAATGAAATGGTATGATGTTCGGCAGTAAATTGCTCTAGCCGACGTGATTGTAGAGTGGTCAAGGCAAGCGTTTCCGTAGCAATCGCTCGACCGCCACGTTGTGGGTTCGAGCCCCACGTAAGGCATGGATGTTTGTGTTGTGGGCGCAATGTGATCCGCCCCCCTTTGGTGCGCCTGAGGCAACGTCAATGGACGGTTAAATGGTTCATTCTCTGGCCGCTGTAATAAAGGCGAATGACGAAGGTCAAAGTGCCTGGCCATTTGAAAAAAAAAAGTAAATTGCTCTAATAAATCCAGAAAAGGGATAGGAATGTTTAGATTCTTGAATGAACAAGGAAAAAGCAAGAACATCGATAAATTGCTGATGATATAAATGCAAAAATAACGTTTTCCGACGCAGTTAGCGATAAAAATGCTAAAACAGGTGCGGTCCACTATGCGTTCCAAGAAGAATAGCGCTGCTTCTCATTCCCTGTGTCACCAAGACGTTTCTCACTGGGTGTTAGAACATGGCGGCCATATGTCAGCATGTATTGTAGGGGCTAAAAGTTTGCCTAGAGCTCATAACAGGATATATTAGGGTTTCTCCACCCTCCTGGAAAAAGTTCTATGGAAAAAGCTCAGAAAAGAGTTCTATGGAAAATGCTCAAGCAGATCATCCATTTCCTCTGTATCACCACTCTCAGTATCCTGAAAACTAGAACTAATCCGTGAATTTTAAGTACATATTCGTGATCAGTATTTACAATTTAAAGAAATATAGCTGCTTTTGTCACAAAGGCATTTGGGCTGTTTATAAAAAAATATATATTTGCTTTAGTAAATTAAAAAAATCTGATGTGGGCAGCACATGACTTTCCTTATATAATGCTATGAATTTACTACTTTTACAGTAAAAAAATTGGTTATTCTTATAGTAGGTACTTATATTCTTTCCAAGATATTAATTTTTCACCAATTAGTCGCCATTTTAATTGATTTAGTGTTATTTTTATCCATTTGGCAACATTTAAAAAAGTCGCCAAGTTAGCAACATTCCGCCAAATTCGTCGCCAAAATCTCGCCCTGTGTTATGGACGAAGAAATAAGTTATTCTTATAGCAGATAAATGACTATTGGCGTTCAAATGCAAAAGTATTACCCTAAGTATCTTTTCTCATGAATAGAACGAGTTAGATCCATGAGAATGATGTCACTCACTTTATGACATGATATTACATATGAAAAGTAAACATGTTTTTCAACAGTTAATATTCTTTTTAACTTATGGAATTTGAGAAATGTATTTGAAAAATATGTAATATCTCGAGAACTAATCATGCTAGCGTTCTACAGTTTATGTCAATCGTTTTCTAAGGAAAAATTTCATAAGAGATGTCTATTTGCGTAACGTTATTAAAGGTTTTGATTCTCTGATGATTTTTTCAAAATTTCACTAAAAAATTTAGGGGCGTTCTGAACATTCAATTGTGTTTAAAAAGAATAGACTTCCAGTATTTACGGATTGTAATTTTTGTACCAAATTTCACTCGAATCGCTCCATTCGTTCATGAGATATCGTCTCCACACCCACACTCACACAGACATCACCTCAAAAATGTTCGATTCGTGATCAGGGATGCTTGAAACTTGCTCTCCCGTCTAAAACTCGAATTCGAATTTCCGAACTAGTCCGAATTATTTTCTTATACATTATACGTAATATATTATAAAATTCGTTGTTTCTATATAATTTTTCCCTTCGTGTCTTAAATTTTTTTATTGTTTTTCGTTTCATTCCTTCAGTTTTTATTTCTTTTCAGTTAATATTGTAAAATCCTGAAATATCAGTTTTAATACTGATATCTCTGTTTACGAAATAAAAAATATATATTAAATGCCAGTTTTTAATGTTCTACTAAAATAAAAACTGCTGCTCAAATTTGCTCCATTCCATAATACTACTCATAGAAAAACATCAGTGATAATTGTTCCGTGTTCCGTTCCATTTTTCCAAATAAAAAAATTATTAAAAAGCAAAAAATATATTTTAAAAGGTGAAATATTTTACTTTTCCGGTTGTTCAGAATCTCAGATGCAAGCCTAGCATAATCCTGAGAAATAAAATGTCCCTTCAACCGTAACTGCGAAAATACCCCTAGCTTAATCTCGAAATCAACTATTTTGAAGGTCTCTCATAATTAAACTGAAGGACTAGTTTGCGCGAGAGATTATATGCCGGTTTTGATTAAACGCGCTATATATCACGTCAGAAGATTTAACAAAACGAAAGTAAAAACGCAGTACGGTTTAAATGACTCTCTGTCCTCTATTTATCATGAATAATAATTAACTACGTATTTCTAGGGCTTAGAGACAAGTGTTTTCTCTTTCCTTCTTCAGAAAACAATGGACGTTAAAATTAATCAGACTCATTTTAGGATAAATCTACGCAACTCTTTAAGATTTTAAACAATTGGAAAGAAGGGGCATAAAGAGTTTAATGTCGCCTCAGTTGCATTAATGTCTTTATTCAGTTATTAAGGGTGTAACAGAGTGTTTTTTATTAAATTTAGTAGAGAAGCGTTTTATGATAGTATAGTGGTGAGGGAAGTTGCGTTGGTATCCTATTAAAATAAATTTGACATTACGCATTTTATTATTTTCCCTTCATCTGTATAAATAAAATTGAAAATCTGCCTATCTATCTGTCTGTCTGTTTGTCCCATCATCTCACGGGAGAAGTGCTAAACTGAATTTGGTGAAATTTTGTGGGTAGCTTTGAAATACCCCCCACTTAAGATTTAGTCCATGTTTCGAAGTTTCTACGACCAGGGTAGCTTGAGATATTAGTGAAAAACGAAACATTCGTTTGTCTCATCATCACGGGAGAACGGCTGAATCGAATTTAGTGAAATATTGTGCATAACCTTAAAATAGCCCTTCTTAAATATTATCCAAGTTTCGAGTTCCTAAGACCAGGGGTTGCCGAGATAATAATGAAAAACGAAACTTTCTCCTAGGAGTTCTACTCTCTAACTCCCTGAGTCTTCCAAACGAAAAAGTTGGAAATCGTTTGTTTAAAACGTGAAAGTGAATTGAAACTTTATCTCTGAGTTTGGTGGAAGACTTTTTTTGCTAATTAGTCACTTTCTGGATACATGAATTGCTTGAAACCATGAATGTGTTTTAAATGTGAATTTAAATGGAAAATCTATCACTATGCTTTATTTTTCACAAGTTTTAATCACCAATGAAAGTATTAAGAAATCAAAATGGTTATTTCATTATTAGCATTTTATGAGGAAGATTCTACCTTATATCATGTTGCTCGCCAACGTAATTAAATTAAATGTGAATGTTAATGTTTATTATTATTTTAGCGATTTGAATAATAAATAAATGGACATAAAACTATAACTTATAAATGAACGGTTTGATTTCTCTTTTAATTATATTAATTGCGGACTGCGTACATCACTTTCATTTATTTTGGCAAAGATTTTTCAAGCTTATATATTGTGTTTAGCTAATAAACTCATATAATGTGTTTAACTAATAAACTCATTTAGACGATTGTTGAAATAGGAAAAAAGTAGAACAGATATATTTTCATGACGTGAAGTTTAGCGACAACCTTGATGACAAACTTTGTGAAATATAGTCAACTTTACGACTTTTAAAAATATCATCAAATTGGCGAAAATGTCGTCCAATGGGCAACAGTGATGTTTAATTAACGAAAATGTGGCCAAATTGATAAAAATTCAATGTCTTTGAGAATAAAGTTCAATTTCTTTTATGATTCCATTGCATTAGGGAATTAATATTCTTTATGTAAGGAAAGTAATGTGTTGCCTATCAGACTTTTTTATGTGTGCAGCCAATAGCATCCTGAGGTTTGGCGGGCCCCAAAGTAAGTAAAAACTCTAAAGTACCGAAACTTAATAAAAAAACTAATGCAATATATTACAGCGTCTGCAATTGCATCACTAAACTACACTGAATGTAACGTAATGTTGAGTACCTCGTTTCCAATATGTTCAAATATAATTCGATAAAAAGTGAAATCAAAGCGTATAAAAATATGAGGGAAAACTGATACACGAATGACTGAAGGTAAAATATAGAGTAAAAAATACATATATATGTTGGATTATGAAACTAAAATAGCCTCA